>OX465250.1:0-307886 GCA_949987775.1 Aproaerema taeniolella | reverse complement strand
CCTGTGACACACATTCACTCACTACATTAACACAGATTCAGTAGATCAGTAGGTACGTAGCACACTAAATGCAACGTTTTTATTTTTCGCTTTTTGAAGTCGGTTTTCTTTTTTTGTGAAAAATTAATTATTTAAACTATAATTATTTATGTTTTACTTTTTAGTCTAGATAACTTTATAAACAGAACCTGAACAAACACCAAGTGTGATGTATGTCGAATACATTAAAATTAAAACCATAAGAAATAAGCTACACTTTTTTATTTTATTAAAACTAAAATGCCGTTAACTGTCGCATAACGACAAAGAAAATATCGAGGAAAAATTTAAAATTATGAATCCTGAAAAGTTTAGAGAGTGGAAGAAAAATAATAATGAAATAACACTACACAGTATAGACGTAAAGTAGAAAATTATAACGAAGAAAAATAAAACGGGCAAGTGCAAGTTGGACTCGTGCACGAAGGGTTCCGTATCTTTACCTATAAAACCGGCCAAGTGCGAGTCGGACTCTATAAAAACCATTATCTCTATGAAAATGGCAAAAAAATCACGTTTGTTGTATATTTAACTTAAATAATTAATTTATTCTACTTTTTAGTATTTGTTGTTATAGCAGCAACCGAAATACATCATCTGTGAAAATTTCAACAGTCTAACTATCACGGTTCATGAGATACAGCCTTGGACAGACTTATCTATACAAACGAGCAAAAAAATCACGTTTTTTGTATGGGAGCCCATTTAAAAAAAAAAAAATTATTGTGGTTTTTAGTATTCTTGTTATAGGGCACATAGAAATACATCATCTGCGAAAATTTGAACTGTCTAACTACCACGGTTCATGAGATACAGCCTGGTGACGGACGGACGGACAGCAGAGCCTTAGTAATAGGGTCCCATTTTTATCCTTTGGGTACGGAACCCTAAACAGAATAACTAAGTAGAAAATGGAAAGGGATCGCAAAAAAAAAAGAAAATGCGCTGTCAACATCTCAGTAGCACGCCCAAAAACATTCTAAGCAACTTCTACTCACCGTTAACCCTAAAAAAAAATGCTGTTTCATTATTACTTATTTTCCCCTTAACAATCACTGCAGTCGGTACAATTTCATAATGATTATAAATATGAAACACGCTTTACCCAAAAAATGTGTTACTTTTGGGTTACATTTGTGTAACGATAACACAAAATCTGTTGTGTTACATTTGACAATTTTGGCGGCCTAACCCTTATATTAATATACAAAAATCAAATCAAACGAGCCCAAATTCAAAGGGTTTAATAGTTACCGTTGAAGAGTTCCACCATCTATCTTCTCGTGTCATCATCAGATCAGCTTGATGGAACCAAATTATTGTATAATTGTATTGTCATCGGTATTACATACATCTGCAAAATTTCAAGTCATCGCAGCTGCCAGGCTGGACCACGCCACGCGCCATCAAACTATTTTAGACCGTAACACCGCTACACTACGCTCAGTTTGGAATGGGCGATTTTGTTATTTTTTTTTCTTGAATTTTTCACGAAAAATGTTGGATTTTGGTATGATTGTCTTTTTTTCAGTATTGTCAGAGAAGTCTACCATTTTTTATACCTATTACTTTTTTGTGATGTTTTTTGGTTGGATTCTGTTACTTTTATATTTGTTACAGGTACCTCTATCATGAAAACTGTTCACTTAGTTATTACTATTTTTGCTGAAAATTCTAGGCCTTTATTCGCATTTTTCTTTTTTGAGGTATTTCTATATAATTTTTTAGTTGGATTCGAAAATATAGTCATTTTAAATAGGATGAAAGACTGATTTACAAAAATACAGCCTATTGCGAATTAATGTTTTGCCAAACCGTAGTTTTACTGGTCTATACTAGATAAACAAAAAGTGCTGTAACAACCACAAAAAGCGTTTATTTACTAGCAATGAAACAGATTAGCAAGAGATAACAACACTGTACCATTAATATATAAACAAATAATTTGTGTATTTCTAATTAAACTATTTGATGTACTGGTTGTTTAACACTTTAGTTTTATTTAGCCAAAATAGTTTGGTTACAACGACCCTACCTGTGTACCTATTAACAGCCAAACAGTTTTGTCAGAATAATAAAACTAAGTTGTCATCGGTTAGCTTTAAGAATTTAGTAAACAATTATTAAACTCCATTTACAAAACACATTTTAGTTACTAGTAACCCTCAGTTTAGTAGTCACTCGATTTTGGTGATGTGCAGCAAAAATTTTTGCTACTAGCAACCATTCTTTTTTTTCAGTGTGTCCGTGCTTCGAAGGGCACATCAAAACCGTTAATTCCGTCTGTTGTCGATAAAATACAATCGTTAAACTAACTCAGAAACCATTTGGTGGTTCAAAAGCTCTAATTGGACCAGAGTTAATTAAGTTCTCTTGTTTGTATGAAACATGGACACATAACTTTCAAATAGATCCAAATTGTTCAAATGACCTTTGTTTGACGATTTGAAAACTAAATGCCCAAGTAAACAACTTGATTATTACCTGAATGTTTAAAAAGGCAGCGGCAGGTCTTTGAACAGTATAAACAGAATGTAAAAACTGTCATTTCACTTTAAAAAATTAGAGCTGATTACGAATATGCAAGACAAAGTATGACTTAAACAAAAAAAAACAATTATTTTAATGGATAATAATTTACACACAATGAAAGTCTCCCCGTGTTTGAAGAGAACACAAGAGTACAACAGTACGGCTAATGTTTTCGAATGAAGAAGTCTGTCCTTATTCGGCAGACATTTGCGGCAAAAACATAACACATCCAGTAATGGCGCGCGCCTTGTATGGCGCACGGAATGTGGCCATTGAGGGCCAAGCACTGCCTCATTGATGCGCCTTATATTTGTACGCTGGCCGCACTATTCCGTTGGTGTTGGTGAATTTCCCGGGAAGATTGCCAAGGCAAGATATACAAAATTAAAAGCGTTCGAAACTAACGTAAGCCACGCGTAACTGAACCAGAAAAAATATAGAAATGGATATTATGGCTCGAAACACTAAATAATAAATAATCTTTATTTCCTCTACAATGGGTCCTTAAAAACCAGTGGCAGGTGCGACCCATAACACTACCCAATAACATCTGTTTAAATGACAAAGTGCTTCGTAAGTAAAGCTCTCAACAAGGTATATTTAACCGTGTGGTGATCGGTTGAGAATAACACCACCCCATCTCTTTCCGTGGGTGTCGTAAGAGGCGACTAAGGAAACACAAATAAGACCTGCCTCCTAGTAATCCATCCCAGGTAACGACACTTCATTTTTTTCTGAATGTGAGGCTCTGTAAATGGCCGTCTGGTTCGCGACCACCCTCTTACCGAAGTCCGACGCCAAACAGCTTGCTTCCGTCGGTGCGTTGGAGTACCAGTGCCTCTATAGGCATTTTCTGGGTTAACTCGATCCATCGTCGACCTCATCATTAACCTTATGGTCAAGATTGAGGTCAAGAGTTAACCCATTTTATAATTTAAAAAAATGTGTAAATTCTAGCCCAGTGGCCAAAGAAACATTACTGAATTCTTTTTTTTTAAACAGGCACTCTGCTATGTCTTTCTCTAGATTATTTTTAAATCACACGTCCAATAGATGCAATCACAAATTATCATAGCCATCATTTTTCTACTTCTATGACAGGACTTATTTTTTGGTTTCCAACTTGTTTAAAGTGAAGTGATTTTTTTAGGTTACTGCTGAACTACATTTAAACCGGTTTTACAAATGTGTATTATAAGCCGGCTTATAATAGGTTACCACCGATATCATAGGTTACATAAGATATCACAGGTTACCCAGTAGGATGGGAAAAACAATGTTATCTATAGTTGAAGTTGAAGCCCGCATGTGTAAAGGTGAGTGACCCTGTTCAGATAACGCGGTGTGGTATCGTGTTATCTCTCAAGGTAAGTTTACAGCGTCGGCTTAAGCTGATTTACTGGCCAAATATTGCAGGCCGTGCCGGAAGAATTGTATCACCGTTTGTGGGGGGGTATCATATCTAAGTAGATACTTTGGAGGTATTAAACAAGAATTCTTGAATCGTAATGAAAACAGAACGACAAAACCCCGATTGAACGTGTTCACTAAAGCTAAACCACTCACGTTTCCCTTGTATTTTAGGTTGAATAGAAAGGAAACGTGAGCGGTTTAATTTAGTTAAATACGTTCAAAATTTCTGCAATCTGGAGGCAGATAACAGTTATCTGCTGAGCCGACGCCTCTAGATTTTACTCTATAATTTTGGTCCTGTGAAAGTCAGTTAGTCAGCTTTAATTGTCTATTTTTCCGTAGATCGAAGCTAGTTTTGAATATTTGGGGACGAATGCTTATGTAAACTTGGATTCAATAGCTCCTATAAAATCGTCAAGTGATTACTTATTTTTCTTCCAGTTGGAATGTGGCATGTTTGAAGTTTTGTGTCCGTTTATAATGAGTAAGATATGTGTACGATAGTGTGCGGGCCGTGGGAGCGAGCACACGTGCAACCAGTTCATCATATGTTGTGCTTTTAAACAGTTTTACAACTGATGCTAAACACTATATTTTATTTTATGAATGTTATCGCTTTACATTAGGCTTGGGAATTAGGAGTAAACGTAGGAGTAAACTCGTTTTAAGGAAAAAAGAAGAATTAAAAGTAGAATTGGATGTAGGTATTAGAACAGTACCACCATGAATACAATAGAAAGCCATATGACTGTCAAATTTTTTATATTAATATGTGATGTCTCGCGATAACTTCGATACCAAGTTGGGAGTGTTGGGACGCTTTGCAAATTCAGTATAGCGGGTCATCCATCTTTAAAGGGAGAAGAAGAATGATTTTCCTCACCTGCTGCATTTTATCGAAGTCGAGCGCGGGCCGGTGCCGGCGCGGGGGCAGCACCGCGCGCCGCCGCCGCGCCTCAACCCCCGCGCCCCCCACACCCCCCGCCGCACCCCCCACGCCCCCCGCACACCAGCAGCCCGCCCCCTCTCCCGCTGGCAGCCCGCCGCCCGCGCGTCGCGGCTTCAGCGCCTCCAGCGGTGGAGACGTGCGGAACCGGACCGGAGTCTCCACCTGGAAACATCGGCAGATACGTCAGCGTCCGCCACCTGCGAGTCACACCTTATCGACGGAGCCAGAGCGGAGAGTTAGTACACATCGATATGGCGATGAACGGCGAGACGTTAAGTCGGCGACCCTCACCTTGGTGTCGTCGTCGTCGGAGGAGGGCGGTCGCGGCGCCGCGATGGGGGGCCGCGGGCGCGGGGAGGGCCACTTGCGCTTGCCGGGCGCCGGCCCGGGGGGGGGCGACGACGCCGCGCGCCGCCGGCACTCCGCGCGCCCCGCGCCGCCCGACCCGTTGATCACCTGGTGGCATGCACTCACATGATGGACGCGCTCTACTGTGATTGTTATTGCTAATCGGAAGGTGGTTATGTTCGACTCGGGTCGTCGTCGGGGTGATATGTTTTTACACACGGCGGCACATCAGGCTATACGTGTTGACCTTGACGTCGCCCCTATCTCGCTTGTAATAGCGCCGGCTTTCGTAGTGCGAATGGGTAGCCTGACATGCCGCTGTCTGTATTTGAATAACTGATAACGAGCCGATCGTATGAACGGATTAGATGCATGCTTGTTATAATGATAGTGCAGATCGTAGAGTACCTCGGTTTATAAACCTCTATACGCGTCCATTTGAAATTGGCGAACGATCGATAAGGCGACAAGAAAATTATACGACTCGTGCGGCTACCAGAGATAGCATTAGCCGCCCCTTTCGCGAGTGCTGTGTGGAGGCGAGGCCGAGGCCGGCAGCGGCTCGCTGAATATTTCAGCATGTAATTGCACGACTCACGATTCCCGTCCTTCAAAGCGTCGCCATTACACGGCGGAATTAATGGCCGCGGGAAGAACCCGGAAAAAGCCCTGTGCTGCATGCCGTGCCGGTGGAAACGGCTAATGCCGCGGCCGGCCGCTCATTTATTATGGATGCGAGTCCGGCGAAAAAGTGCCGCCCCGGCGACTCCCGGCGTCTCCGGTTAAATGGCTCGCATAAATTAGTGGATACGATTACGCCCGGGTGCTTCCTCATTCAGTATTATCACAATGTAACTAAAAATAATGATAATAAAAAATACTACTGTTGGTCATTCACGATTTAAATAAAAGACCGCAATATTTAAATCTGACTACACGCGAAACTTATGACAAGGCAACGGTTAAAATAGGCGTATAAGCATTCAAGAAGCAGAGAAATTAACTTTGTGTTGTCTAGGGACCGTACATAGCCAGTTGTAGTAAGTGGAGTGTCAAAGAGGGCGGCGCGCCTGCCCGCTTCACCGCCTCTCAAAGAGATCACCCGACTACACTAATTTTAGTGAACCCTAAAATTGCTTACACGACGATATACCGTCACAATATAGAGTTTGCGTTAGTTGCTGAGTTTATGAGTTTATACAAAGTACACGACGAAGCTAAGTTTTAATTGTATTGATTTTCCAATGGTGGCGCTCGCCGTCGCCACGCCGCACACTAATCACCTTACTTAAAAAATGTCACACAACGTTATTTAGCAAAAGCTGCCGTCTTTCCTTTTGCAATTAAAAAATAGCGGAGACAAAATAATTTCTAATTTCGGGCGCAGCAAGATAAACAAATGTTATGCAGGCGGCAGACGCGAAAATGAATAAAACGTCGGCTGTTTCTGTTCTGTGAAAAAATGACAACGAGGACTTGAGAGAATACATGCAGAGATAAGCATTCAACATGGGACGTACTCTACGAAATTACAGAAAAAAAACGGAGTGCCTTGAGAATTAAATGTCAGCAAGAAACAGTTCAATGAACAGTGGACAGACTTATCTAACAAGAGAGTACAGAATTTCAACATGTAATACATGCGGAAAATATGAGAATGTATGTGATCTACCAAAATTGGCGACGTCAAAACTTCTCCGGCCACTCGGGAGTCGAGGAAACTCGCAAACTACTTGCAAAGGCGTTCAGATACAAGTAACTGGACAAGTTTGTGAGTTGTGAATGGGGAAGATCCGTTGCTGGCGCTATGACGGTAATTCAGAGTTACGAAAGTGTCTTCATGTGAATGCATTGGAAATTCAGATGATACGAGATACGACCGATTTCACGTCGTTGAGCCAGACGTACCATGGATTTTTTCGTCATTTTGAAGATTTATTAAGTTTCTTATAATCTAATCAAAGAAACAAAAATTTAGTAAAAGGGTTGGGGGATTCTCAAGTCGACGTTATTTCATACACTCCTAATGGTAATTTTGGGAATCTATTTGTGTCTGTTTACGCAGCTAAAACAGAATACTGGTCGTACAAAATGGTAACATGTAAGTCTGTAAGTTCTCTGGCCGTGCGCTCTAGAGCCGTCGCCTAATTTTCGCCGCTCGCCGCGCTCGGAGTTCGTTCACCCGCTCTCTGACTTTTCATCTCCGCGTAACGCTCGCGTCACTCGCTGCATTGTCACGTTGCATAACCCAGGCTTAGTTTTATACACACTTTATCCAATTACTGAAGACTTTCAGCACAAAATAATTAGTTGATAAATTAACACCGCGTTAATAGTCCGTGTATTTTCATATACTTTGTTTTTGCTAAGTATACATAATACATTACTTAGAAGAAAATTATAAAGTTGTTAATGATTCTGCTGATATTAGCTGGATTGGAAAGGACAAGAAAAGATAGTAAACAATAGGAGAAATCAAACGAACCTTTTAGCCAGCAGTTTGATTTAGGTACACCTAGCTAAACCCATAGACAAAGAAACATTAGGGACTTCACTTATTTTGTTAGAAATACTGTATACTTAAAGGACATTTTCGCACTTTCTAAAAGCTTGTAAAGACAAATCAACACCCAATAGAGACTTGAAATAAAAATAGAAACATCTGCATATAGAATGGACTATTTTGCAAAACGTAATTAATAGTGGAGCGAGTGTTACTGTTTATACTGGTTGTCTCAATGATCAATTGGAGCGTCCGGTTGTAAACAATATGCGGTTGTAAAAGTGGGCGACAATACACCGGCTACAGGGGAGTTTCAAGTGATGGCAGGAAAAGGGGAGCACGGTATACTTATATGTGTTTTGTAGATACATAGATACTTCATAGGTTTATGATTATGAGTCTCTCTACCTAACTACTGAACATGAGATCTTGCACTGATTTGACCAATTCACAAATGCAAATTTTGAGTAGATCGTTTCCAAATAGATTCCAATAACAAAATAACTTCGCCTCACTTCGTCCAATCTCTCTAGTTATGTCTGCTGTAAGAACTTAATAGAAATAAGCAGTGCATGTTATGTCGTCTCTCTCTTTGTATGTTTCTTTCGTTATGTCTATTGCGTACAATAAAAAGTAAATAAATAAAATAACCCACGGATACAATGCACCTACAATACAGTCGGATGCAATTGCTAACCTCCCTACCAGAAACAGTATGTTTGTGTCTATAAATTGCATGGTCCGTATACTCGTTGACGAGCGGCGTACGACAGGGAGTCGCAAGCGTCATTTACCCGCAACATGACCCGGGGACGGGGAATTATGTAGCTCGGGCCGCTCCTCTGCTTAATGTATCGATGAATTTACCGACGTTTCCACGTCTCCTCTGACCCTTGACATAAGTCTTTATCTACATAACTTTTAACGGATTAAATGAAAATAATTTGTTGTTTATATTTAAGATAACACTGCTGTGTCTATTTCTGTAACCTGACCTAAAGATACCAGTGCAATGCAATGGTATGCCGAAAGTTGCTGAGAAAACTTCCGACTTTTGCGACACCCTGAAAGGGGCAGCGGTTTTTGTAAACGGTATCTCTAACTGAAAAAGCCTTTTTTTATTAATCTAGTTGAATCCACAGCTGGGAAAAGCGTTCCCTGCGTAATATCATTATTATTGATTAAAAATATTAAAAGCAGCAAACAACACAATAAACGAGTTTTCCAATCGACTGAAGTTACAGTAGGTATATTTGGAATTGGTCTCAATTGAGCAGAACTGAATGTCTTCGAGCTCGGAGTCTTCAGTACCACAGGACCGGCCAATTACGCCGTCAGCTACTCGATGACTCGGATCGTCCTCTCCCTCTAAGATGTTTTCCCCTAATGTCCTCTCATTACGTCCCGATGTGTTTTCGCTACATTTGCTTACATAATGTTCCGAGGCAGTTTACAAATTACCGCAAGTACGAGAAATAGAGTAATACAACATGTGTTGCTAAAATACCTACGATTTCCCACGAAGTCTGTTAATGCTAAACAAAATGCAAAAAGAACTTAATATCGAGTTTAATTTTGATATACTAAGAACAGAATTGCACTTGATGCTTTGCCTATTCTGATCAGGAAATACACCAGAGTGTACTTGCGCACTTGTTGTCTTTTAAATCTTTACGAACATGGTAAAAGCGATGAA
This sequence comes from Aproaerema taeniolella, assembly GCA_949987775.1. Lineage (NCBI taxonomy): Eukaryota > Metazoa > Arthropoda > Insecta > Lepidoptera > Gelechiidae > Aproaerema > Aproaerema taeniolella. The sequence goes on along the minus strand of OX465250.1, from coordinate 298,406 downwards.
CGACATGACAAAAACAAAAGCAGGTTGTCAAAAAAATGAGGTTTGTTAATTTCGACATGATATACCTAAACCTCATTGAGTAACTCGATCAAACGTGTTTGTGTGGGAGCCACTGAATAACATTAATTAAACAATTCGCTACGTTACCAAATGTTGTCATATTTCCTGTCGTTTTCTCTGTTATTCTGCTTTCGTATAAGCACTAGTTATTGACATATAAATATAATAATAACTGATAGAATAAGTCTGACAATCTCTGTAGTCTATTAAAACTTATTTAAGGATACTTTTGCCCTGGACGAAGTGAAGTGAAACATTTGTCGGTCGGAAGTTGTCGGAAATTTCCAAAATTTAATTACCCGCTATACAAAGGCGCGTTTCATTACTAAACAGAAAACTGAGATGTTATTAAGGCGTGGAATATTTCACTTTAATCTTCTCTTTTAAGTTAAAATTTTGCGAGTTGCTATTTACATTTCTAAAGGAACTCTAGCTGCGTGAAACCTTGGAACTGATTGATAATATTTGACGGGTTCAGCAGAAAAAAATTGCTTCTTGAGTTAGTTACCGTAATAAATGACATGTTCATACTGTGTTATTTTTTTATTTATTTGCTTGACTAAATTTAAAAGCATTTGCAAAATATCGCGATTGGTCGGATTAAACGGACGATCATTGCCGCCGATTAATTTTCCCATCAATCTTCCAGGCACGTTAGTCGTCAAGTCCTGTACCAAGGAGGACTTAATGAACGCCTCGGACAATGCTATCGCTGTGGCAGTACCGGGCAAGCAAAATTTAGTCGCGATGAGCCATCGACTCGATAGAAGTTGTCAATCTCAGGGTTAGATTGTGAAAGTATAGTCGGGATACCTCTAGTTCCTCCTCCGAGGAGTGATGGTCGTAGAGCAGGTCGGGCGGCGGCGGGGGCGGCAGCCGCACGGGGGGCGACGGCGCGCACAGGCACACCGCCGCCGCGCCGCTGTCTGCAACACAAACAAACAAACACGAATATACATCACTCATCCCAATCACCCTCATCTCAATACCTGAGGAGTTGCAAGTACTCAACTAATCTTTGGCGCACTATGATGTCGGAAGCCAAGCAGGCAGATACCGACTGAAGTAAAAGGTATCTTTTTGGCAGTAACAGGTACCTCTTTGGGAAAAGACATCTCTGGCAGTAAAATTTACTAATTTGATAATAAAATGTACCTCTTGGGTAAAAAGTGGTAACTCTTTAGTAGTACAATACAATGTAGGCCTCTTTGATTGTAAAAGGAACTTCTTTTGTAGTTAAAATTACCTATATGAGGTTGAGAAAGTACTTTAACTTAGTTCTTTCACCCACAGTACCTAGCCCCACCTTTCGACATTCACTATATCTTTACACAGGAGTAGCTTACGGGTGATATAGGGAAAGATACTTTTTGACACGAATGAAGTCGCTAGAGTAAATAAATGGACAATATGGTGATGTCACTGCATAATAAATCCTACGCCACAAAAACTGGTATTCAATTCCACAGTCAGGGTTGATTTTAATGGTAAATAACTGTAATACTGCATTAGTAGACATAAATACGTCTAATCGTGACTTCTGTGGTTATTAAAGGTACAATTTTTATTTCATATCCTAATAGGTACCTATTTGTCATTTAGACAGTTGTCCTTGGATCAATCTTACTCCAAATTAAATTATTGATATCGACTACATAGATTAGGTATATGAGTTACTTTTTAACTACTGGTCAAAACGTACGGATCCGTATTTTTTGTTTTTTATCGTTTCACACAAAAATTTCAAACTAAATCATCCAAAACATGAATTTACCTTTTAAATGTTCTATGGGGGAAAAAATAACCGTCCAATCAATTCGTGCCACCCTTATTTCAGCGTTTTAAAAATTCACCCCTGATACTTCAAAGAGAGGTGTTTTTCCTTATTTATGTTCTGTCAAGTGCCAATGATACCTACTGATTATTACATAAGAAAATATGACCTGTGATTAAAAGGTCTATCTTAATAAGAGGCCCAGTCTGATCACACCCAAAGCACAAAGGGTTATGTTATTACATACTTATTACTTGCCACAAAAAAAATTAATACCACTTAAACAATTATCCGGTTTATGTGATTGTTTCCATATAAGAACCACGTCTAACTTTATTGTGGTAAGGCAGTATAAGTTTAAATTAAAACTGACTTTATTCCCCGAAAGTTGAGTCAAATCTATTTGACAGCCAAATCGACCTCACTCCGCTCCGCACTCGCTTTAAAAAAGAACCTGTGCAATTTGTCGAGGAAGCGCATATACATAACAACCTACAGACCTACTCAGGACGTTTGCGACCTAAAAACGCATAGCAACGGGCGATGAATAAAATTAGTGTTGCAGCGCCTCCGGGCGGGGGTGGCGATGAGGGTGGGTAGGGGTAGAGCGGAGAGGTGGTCTTGAACTTGCGGCGTTCCACCCGACGGCTTCGGCTTGTCTGCCGCGTGCAGTCAACACACAGATACATCTGCCTATAAGTTATCTTATTCAAGCCTCTGTTGCATATAAATAAATTTAATGATGATGAGTTCTAACTAAATAATATTCTAGAAGAATTAGCCCTTGAAACTAATCAACTGATTGTAATATTTCTGAAAAAAAAATCAATGGAAACGAACTTTTACGATCCGCTGACTTTATTTGTACGCTTGTTGCTTTTTCTCTATTCTTTACATTCGCTTTAAACAATCTTCATCGAAATTCATATTTTTATTCGAAATACCTACCTACACGAAAAGTTGGTGCAAATAGGGGTGAGTTACATATTGTGACAATCAGTAAGGGCGATCATATCAGTTCGACTTGATTTGACTACTTAAGTTTTCCTACTGCTAGTGGGTCTTATCAGAGGGTTTCCTCTCTCGTTCTAACGCCTCCTGTCTACCTGTCTGGTTCCGTAGCTATCAGATCGCCCGATGTCTAACCCCTTTAGCTTATCGACATGCTCAACTGAGAATTTTCCTGCAAATTGGCGTCGCCTCGCCTCGGTGGCTATTAGTAGCTTCAGTTAAGGGTTTTTTTTGCATTTTTTTAGATCGAACTGAGTATACTCGTGAAAATAAATGTCTTGAGAGAACATTTGATTGTGTCAGTGGGTATATGTACGTGATTTTCCTAAAACTATTTAGAAATCTTAAATTAATCAGAAACATACTCGGACAATTCTAGGCATTGTCATATGCACCAAATAAAACAATGGTTGTATGTTATCAACCTATCCACACCACAAGACATCACAGCGGGGGTTGAACGTTTATAAATACCGATAAAAATCGTTACGGACCAAGTATTTCTACCGTGGGGTTGCCAAATTAAAATAGACGTAGAAATTTTTTCCAAATGCATAGAGATAAAATGAATGCTATTGTTAGCATCTAATCATTAACCCGTGTCGTTAGAACGATAAATATAGAGCAGTCACAATTAAAACCTATGTAGAACAGCGTACATAAAATTATTAAAGCGATTAAAGAGATACCTACGTGAATTTTTCCGACATTAATACAGAAAACTTCAAATCAAAATGGATTGACGTATCCCACAGTGGATCGACGCTATCTATTATCCCTATTGCTGTGTCAATCAAAATTATTGATTTCCGATAGAAGCTTGTGAATAAGGGCGAATTTAGTTACTACGGAGTATTTCATAGCGGTAAATGTAACTTTGTGTAGGAAAATATCAAGATTCAGTGCTCCGTTGACGCGAGCCAGTCACGAAACGTCAAGATGTATCGTGGTGCCCATGGGTTTAGGAATAGATAAGACTATTTTAGTTCGAGACGTGTTCGCGGAGGGCAGTGTTTTAGTAATTTCTGCTGTTTTAATGGTAGATCTTTCTTCTGAAGCGTCCAAGCTTCCCTGACCTAGCTCAACCGTTGTTGCGTTAGCGACCTTCAAACGCGAGATCGATTCTCGATTCTGAGTAAAAAATCGGGAATCTCGATATATCTTCGCAAATTCTGTAACTCTACATATTTATGTTTTTGAAAACAAGAGATGACGTCTCTTAAGAACTTACTGAAATCAGTTGAAGTATTAAGAACTTTTTATTTATCATTGGAACTGTGGTCACCGGAATGCAAATGCGGCTATGTGCGTTGCGAGCTGCGCGTGGGCAGCCCCCTCTCCCCGCCGCCCCCGTTCCTTCCCCTCACCGCCCGCCCTGCGTCGTGTACACTACAAACGAGTTCTAATACACTCCGTTCACGGTCGAGCATCATGAAGTCGGAGTTAGAATAACAATCGCTTCAATTGACATTATTCCACATTACATTCTTTGCTTATCAAGGTTAAATCTAAACGGATCTCGCTTTTTTCGATTCCACATTTGATTGTTCTTGATTACAACCTTTGCTTTGTATTCGATAGTGAAATAATGGAGCATCGTTAAAAACTACTTAGAGTTTAACATAATGTTGATGGTTCTCTTTCTATGTTTTACTTATGATAGGTTACTACGAAAACTTTCTGTTTTAAGGTGTGCTAGTCAATTTATTTCTTTCGGCAACAATTCTTAAATTATGTTTCTCTCATGTATCATGCGTGACTGTCATTTAAATTAACCTTAAAACACCGAAAACTTGCACGATTAGAACATATAACGTCGGGAATAAAGGTAAAAAACACGATATAATACGCGAATTTCGACCTGTTTTGTATTAAATTAAATTAACCTTTTGCACGTTTTGTCTCCTTTCCTTTGTCTCGCTTTCACATCTGTTGATCCGCAAATCATTTGAATGTTCGTTTGGTCTAAATTTCCAAACAAGATTCTGCTGATTAAATTCATCGGTTTAAATGCCAAGTTATGAAAATTTGAGTAGCAAGCAAGCACGTGGTAAGCATTCGGAACCTCGTTCACAAGCTATACCGCACCATACAGCATGAAACTTAAGACGACGACTATAAGACTAAGTGTACTCAATAGTACACTAAAAGCTAAACAAATAGTTACCTACGCTACGCTAAATATGAACACACAACGTTTATGTTTATTATGCGTGATGCGATGGCAGTCGATTTCACGATAGCATGTCATTTTGTTTTGGGCTAAGCAGCGGCGGCGAGTAGTATTGTTCTAGCAAACACGTTCAAGGTTGGCCGGCAGCCAATCCGCCACGGCACGCCACCGGCACCCGGCTAGGATCGCACACATGATTCGCATACACCACACTACAGCCCAATAGCTGTTATCTTTCAATTTGCTCCATCACTCCCATGATTATTATTTTAATGCTTTTAAATGATTATTATTTGCTAGTTTGTGAGTAAGAAGTTCCATTTACATTTGCAATTTGATCTTTGATAAAATGTCCTAAGGATATCTCTCGGCCTCACAAAACAAATTTGTACTTAATTCGCAAGCTCTGATAACTAATTAATAACAATATTCCATGTATAAGACAAGGGCACGGACATAAAGTCTGCGGATGGACAATTAACTGTAAAAAAAAGCTCTGGCCAGTTTTTTATTTATGTTTGCATGTCGCAATGGTCTGGTACTCAAACAAAAACAAACGAAACTAAACCACCGGTCAAACTAATTTCCGCAAATCTTTCACAAACCAGTATTTCAAGTTTTCAAATAGCACGATCTCGAATCCGAAATGGACCTTTTAAAAAATCAAACTCGTAAAAGCAGGACGGGTTAATCATTGGGGACCGGTTTGTGAGACACGATAATGCACAACAATACACTGGAAAGGTGTAAAACGCTTTGTTTGCTTTGGATGACTGTGCCATGGACTCTGTCCTATACTTGACTAAGATGTATAGGACGTTTGTAGTTGAAACGTCTTTGATGCTTCGGAATACTTTCGGTATTCTTAGGTCGATGTAATAAGTGTGTGTCGGTAGACCGGTGGGCGCATGTGTAATTGCGGCATAACACTCACCTTGGCCGAGGAGCGAGCAAGGCCAAGGTCGTAAAGCGAGCTCCCCCGCCCGCGCCCCGCCCCGCCCCCATCATCACCCGCGCGCACGCTTTTTTTTGCGCAATGATGTAATCTGCAATTCGGCGCGCGCGCAACATGGCCGCCGTCACGCTTGCTTATTTTACTTTAGTAATCTCTTCCACTGTCCAATTTTCTTCCGTGTGACTTGTTTTGGTATTCAATTAAAACTGCCACTAAAAGCAGTATTCATTACATGAATGTCAATTGTTCAAATATCTACGGAGTTTAGAACGGTTTGCCGGGTTGACAGTTGTTTAAACAAGTGATAGTAGTGTAATCTAAGTAACGAGCAGGCAGGGGCGACCGGCGCGGGGGCGAGGGGTGTGCGAGAGTGATCGCTTTGCCGCCGCAGCACGACGGCGGTATTACACGAGCTATTAAATCGGAATACCAACTACAGTCGACCACGCCTAGCTATGGTGATATTTAAAACATCCTCATATCCATTTTGCTCCTAACAAGGAAGTTCGAAAAAGTTGAGCTGCGTGAAACCAAAGCCTCCAAAAACCGTCAAGTAGTTCAAGTAACAGAATGATGCTCTGTCTTAGTAACCAAAACACCAACCGAAACCGTCGTTTATAGAGTTCTTTGGTGGTAGTGGAATGTGTTGCCTTTACTTATTTCAATTCTGTTTCTCAAAGCGGGGATCGAGATTTCTGTCTTTCCGGAGAGATGACAGAAAGATGCAGAGGAGAGCTCTGCCTCCTTCTTGACATATTTTGTGCAGTCTCAGCTCAATGATTTAATAAAAATTCTGCCTCATTTATTTACCATTGCGTGAGGGATCATAAAGTTGATAACGCACTGAAGCGACGTATGTTACAAAAATCAATATTTGAAGCAGTGATGACATTGAGCGACCATTTCTTAGGTATTTATTTGTGTGGATCTGCACTGATAACACTAACTCTGACGTCAGATTTCAGAAACACAATAGTTATACGAAAGGTTTTACGGCATACCGTAGACTACTTCTTCTTCTATAATTAAGAGCCGCGCTCTTGTCGGTGGACTACACGCGACACACCTCTATCCTCCGCTAGTGTTTTGACCTCTCGATACGACACGACCTCAACCTTTTCTTTAATTTGCTCGAAATACTCCGCCTAGGTCTATCCATGCCTTTCTTTCCTTCAATCTTTCCCTCTATGATGTTTTTATTAAGTGGTCGAGAAGTGTCAAATGCTCAATCATCTTGCCTCTAAAACACCATAGGCCATAAACACGCCTATTTCAAAAACTGGTACAGCTACCCCCTTTCTATTCAGCAGTACACGGAGTAATCATACTGTTTGAAGTTTGTCTTGTTTCTGATCGACAAAAGAATAAATTGTGCTAGACCAAAAAGGGACTACTTCAATGGCTCTTTAGTTTACTAAATCTGAGTCACAATATCCCAGCATTGAAATGTTATTTAATAAATAATGTTTGTGAGAGCAGTCGGCCTGGTGGATGCAGCCATTCGTTATGTTCGCTTGCGTCGCCGGATGTTTCGCGTTGGCCGTTGCCGCGTACTATTTCCGTATGAATGGCCCTACAACACCGCACTACTCCAATAAACAATACACAGACATACAGTACAAACTATATAGGCCGGCAGAAATCGACACTAAAAAACCCTAAATTCGCAAAGCATGATGTAGTGCTGCATTTTTAGTATGTTGTTTGGATCAGTTAGGGTGATGTAAATCCCAATTTGCAACTTCGAAAAAGTTGTGCTCGCTGCGCACCACGTGATAAACTGCGAAAATTTTCGACTTTTTTCACTTTTTGCTCTAAAAGTCATAAACTATGCGTTTCCGACAAATAACATTCACTACATAAATGAAGTCAATTAAATTGGCAACAATTTAAGCCTAACCGCAGCTCTCCAAACCTTATAACAACTAAGCTGTGGCCCTTCAAAGATGGTCCGTTTTTCCCGAAAATTTGAAATTTTTAGTTTTGCTCCTGTTTGAAGCAAAATATTGGCAAAACCGCTCGTTCTATGAGCAGGTCGTAAAATACAGTTGTAGTACATTTAATTTTCTTTCATTAGAGCACAGAACAAAGTCTGTGAGACAAATAGTTCACTCACAATATCTGAAAAACAAAAAGAGGGTAGAAATAGATTTTTAAAGAATTGAAACAGAAGGCATATAAAATCATAAAAAGGATAATACTTTTTCATTTGCAGCCTAGGTAAATCAACAAAAGTACAAAATTTGGGAAAGTAAAATAAAAGTTTATACGCAAATTGAATGTTTAAGAAGCTGCAGTCACTCGGCGTTTTTTTTTTTTGGTTGAGGTTCAATTTCTCCTTCCTCCTCAGGTTTGTCACGTTCTTCTGGTTCGTTAAGCTCTTCACTTTCCTGTTCTTCCTCAGCTTCCTCGGGATCATTATCATCTTCATCTATCAAAATCAAGGCGACGTTATCGCATGACTTTCCTTAGCAGTTTAAGCATAAAGCCGAGCATTTGAGCCCAGCTTTTAGGCAAGTGCATTCCCCCCTGCATCCCTTTTTACATTTGCAGGCTATGATTTTGAGAAGCTGTGGTGGGGCTGGCTCTTTGTGGGTTGTTATTGGAATAAGGCCGCAAGAGCTCATTTCCCAACCCCATTCGATGGGGTCCATCTCTACTCCCAGCCACTTTTGCACTTGGTGGTAGGTGCGGAACGCATGAAAAGAGGAAGCCTCCGTGGTTGGGGGCAGACGTGCAAGATTTACTTTTGCATTTGCCGCCGTCTTCACGAACAGCTTGAACCTCAGGTTGTGCAGTCTCTGAGTATCCGGAACACCTCCGTAAAGTGCCACCAGACACTTTTCGCCAGCTTCAGCAATACTTTCATGCGTTGCATCTGTTAGGAGGAAGATGGCAGCCAGATCTACTAGCTCTTCTGAAATTGTCCCCACAATTTTCTTTTTCCCTGCCAGAAAAGTGCAGACGTGGTGTCACATCCAGTAAATGCGTGAAGAAAGAGTTCAAACCCACTGGGCATTTCAACTTCCCCTCGGTTGAACGCACTGGTGGTATACTGAATGCAACCTGTTCTGCCACGTTCACGTTTCTGAAAGCGCAAGTTGGTGCTGGTAGAACCCAACCCACAGAGGAGAACAAGGAGGTCCACGTCCTCTCCAACAACAATCACATAATCGTTGCTCGTGGTTTTCTCCAATACCATCAGAATGATATCGCGGTCTGCATCTTCCGTCGCTGTCTTCGTTACTATCCCTTCGGCAGAAAATGCAGAGCATAGATATTGAATGAGGCGTTCTTTGTTTCGAAAATTCCCTTCGAGTCTCGAAGGGAGGCCCGTGCCCCTCGGTGGGGACGTATATGGGCTGCTAAAGTTCTTTGTTTCGGTCATTCGATAACATCTTCTCCTGGGGTACTGTAATGATCGTGGAGGAGTCAAAAACAATTTCACTGGAAGAAGCGGTATATCGTCTTAACCGCTCCGCAGATTTTGTACTCCGATCGGCACCCTCCTGTGGGTACCCATCGAATACCACTGTTACGTTCCTGCCAAAGTGGTTTAATGTGTACCTGACGTAGGTAGCCACAATTTCCTGTATAGATGAGTTTCGATGCCAGATGACAGTATGCAGGAGGTTTCCCCCATTTACTACTACATGCGTGTTGGCATTGAGAGAGACGTTTTCAGAGGCTGGAGTGAAAGCTTCGTAAAACTTTGATTTGGTCCCTTTTCGCATTCCTTCTTCATTGAACAACGCTATTGGGTAAGGGGCTAATTCAAATTTGAAATGCTCTTTCAATTGCTCATCTGACTGCTTCATTATACACATAATTAATGGGAGTTTTAGCCAGTTAACACTGTTACCGCCTTCACCGCGTGGAGGTACTCCCAGCTTATGTTTTGATATGCAGATTGTGAGTGGTTGTGTTGTGCTCTAATAAAAGAAAATTAAATGTACTACAACTGTATTTTACGACCTTCTCATAGAACGAGCGGTTTTGCCAAAATTTTTTTTGCTTCGAACGGGAGCAAAAATAAAAATTTCAAATTTTCGGGAAAAACGGACCATCTTTGAAGGGCCACAGCTTAGTTGTTGTAAAGTTTAGAGAGCTGCAGTTAGGCTTAAATTGTTGCTAGTTTAATTAGCTTCATTTATGTAAAGAATGTTACTTGTCGGAAACGCATAGTTTATGACTTTTAGAGCAAAAAGTGAAAAAAGTCGAAAATTTTCGCAGTTTATCACGTGGTGCGCAGCGAGCACAACTTTTTCGAAGTTGCAAATTGGGATTTACATCACCCTAACTGATCCAAACAACATACCAAAAATGCAGCACTACATCATGCTTTGCGAATTTAATGTTAATTTCCACCGGCCTAATATAGATTTGACGCTTACTCCAAGTTTTTGGTCACGTACAAAGCTCTAAGACGCGCGCGCGTTTTGAGATGATCTTGGAACTTATGGAAAAACTAATTTAGTTATTGTTAGGGTTAGGTAACTCTTTATTGCTGATTCTTACTGATATTTAAAAAAAACACAATTATTAGCAAAGACGGACTTGGTATTCCAAGACAACATTATTATTAGGGACTTGGTCTTCTTTTCTTATCAACAATGTTTTGATTTGTAGGTGATCAAATCGGTTGTATACAATTTTTTCAGTGTTTATCATTTTGTTGATACATTTTTAAAATGTTTAGAGCGATGAGTATTTTGGTAATATTTTGGTTCTATTGTTGAGAACCGAATTAATAATAACGTCAATTCTTCTAGATAATATGTATAGTCAAAGCAAGGTGTACGATCTATACTGTCCCCTACTCTACCACTAGTTTGTCTTCCTGAACCCTTTGCCAACTAATCTCCGTATAATTCGGACTAGCGCACAAAGTTGCAGCGATCTCACATTCCGACTACAGCCATTTGCATTTCAAATTAGATTCTAATTGGCGTTGGAATACGGTTTGATTATACTTGTTGTAGGTTTAGAATTATGTACGTGCGATCCATATAAATTTTAGAATTATTTAGTTGTTATTTGACGGTGAATGAGTTCGAGTGGTTGTGTAGTACGCTGCATGCCACACGCCGCGCGGTGCCAGCTCTCCCCTCATTATTTCTTTAATACCGCTTGTAGCCTCGCCAAAACGACAGATGAGTTTAATAGCTAATCTTGGCCCAATGTCACAGTAATGTCATAGAAATAAACAAAAGCAAACTGTAATTTCTACTTCAGTTTGGCTCGGAAAGATGCTTGCCCGTCCAAAAGGTTAAAGAATCAAAACTTACACATACATATACAAAAGCTCATGCCTTTGTCACATTGAGGTAGGCTGGGACCACATAATTTTTTCAATTTTTTCTACTTACTTATATCAGTAACGTCGTTCCACTTCATGATGACGTCGGTGCAGAAATCACCTGAAAGAGGAAAAAAACGATTAGGATCTAATATGAAATCGATATGTAATTAATTAATCTATTGAGGAGCAGCGGTTAAGGTGGATGCCTGATAGCAGCGGTTAAGGTGGATGCCTGACCAAGGTGTGTACCTATTTCAATATCAGATATCGGATATGTTAAGACTTTGTTTTTACAGTCATGCACAAAAACAACCAGTCTTATCGCAAGTGTTCATAATAATGGTATTCACATTTAAGCTCTTTGGCTGTTTAGTAAGAACATTGCTAAACTATTCACAAATCTCACAATATTTTTCTTTTTAATCCCCACTTCGTATAAAGGATGTTTGTTTTTCATTTTTCTCTTTTGCACTCAAAATAACTGTAAACACTATTAAGAAATTTCGTAAATAAATATGTTCGGCAACTTCAAGTTCCGTTAAATAATTTCGCGTTCTTCGACTAATTGAATCTTGCATTACAGAAATTAACACATAATGTAATTTTTTGCCGCTGTGAGAGTGGGAATTTTCACAATCACTGCTCCTTTAATTAGAATGAAGTATAATGGAAAGAAATGGAACTGAAAAAAGTGTTACATCGCATACAATGAGACGGAGTGGTGGACGTTTAGCGAGCTGTGCGCACGCAACACACATTTGCTTCTCGAGTTTCAATCATTTTCATAATTGCTACCTATACTTCAGATGCGATGGCTTGTAGTGGTAATCTGAGCGAACTAGCTACACAGTGATATTTAGACTCAATTGAGAAGAAACGCTGCATTTACAACAGCATCTCAATTAGAAACCTTAGGTTGGTACTATTAATGACTTCAGCACAGAGACGCAGAATAGGATCGAATATTAAACTAGCAAAAAGCTTTGAACAAATGTAACAAACTACTTTTATCGCGAACAATTGTGTTAATTAGAAAGAAGGCGTTTGAACAATTTGCCTGAATAGAAACCAGATAAAGGTGAGCTAAGAAAAATAGGAATTATTTGAGGATGAAACCGATTTCACGCTTTTAAAGCCAAAGCTTTAATTTGAAAACTACTCTGAAACAATTAAAATTCGTGTGGATAAGATATTAATGTATTGAGCTTTAGATGTTTTTACCAACCTGTTCTACAGATTGGAATAAGCAAATTTAATAGAGCTTGCATGGCCGGCTCATATGTGAACTAGGTACTAGACGCTATTCTAGCACATCAATCAAATCGATTATTGAGGTTTGTGAGAGCAACAATTTTGTAAACAACAGTTTTCGGGTGTAAAGTCAGTGCTCCGATACTCCATATTTTACCGAAACATCCAAGAATGATTTGTTGATTGTGTCAATGTCTTCAACTGTGACGTTGCATAATATACAATTTACTTACAATTTAGTTCAAGGAAATCGTTAAGATTTTCTCGTATAGAGCCGCGATAGGTTAAATTTAAAACCTAGGCATCGGGTTGGTGACCGAACGCGTAGACCTCGTTAGAGCTAGGCTAAGCTATGGTAACAAGGCGTATAGTAGGTTGTTTTTGTATTTTGTGGATAATCATATTATTTTTGTTTGAATAACCCCACGCGTTATCATTATCAAGCTATCAATCAACGTGAATTGGAAGTCTCGAAATAATCATTAAAAAAAATTAGTACCTACCTAACAATCAAAAATTTTTTTTTCAAAGACGTAACAGATATTCTTACCTTGTGCGTTAAACTGCAGGTTTAAAAAATTTTCCAAGGCAGAATTTATTTTTCGAATTCCCAAATTACACTTATCATGTCTTCCTATTTTATTTTATTTTTAGTGATTATTTTTCTTGCTGGAAGTGCAGTGCACAACGAATGGTGTGTGAATTTCCCCGCGTGTTGTTGATGGGGGGGGGGGGGGCAGGGCACGGGGGAGGGGCAGCAACCTCCTCGACCTGGTTTCGGTTCAGAGGTGAACGGCCTACCGAGGCTGTGCCTACTCGCTTCTTGTGATACCAGTCTAAGAGCATATAATCACACAGTTAATACAAGCTTAAGGGAGTAGCTCCCCACACTGATCACTTTTCATGGTTTTCAACGGATTGTTTGATTTAGCTACAATTTTTTACAGAAAATCCTTTAATATGTGTCGATGCACGATGGTTACAACACTTCTGCCTGTATTCTGGGCGTGATGACTTCATGACACTTCCGATCATCCATCCAATGCGTCTATTCTGATAAAACTATGGAAGGTTTACCCCGTGTGATGATCGGTTGAGAATAACACCACTCCATCTCTTTCCCAGGGTGTCGTAAGAGGCGACTAAGGAAACACAAATGAGACCTGCCTCCTTGTAATCCATCCCAGGCAACGACACCTTATTTTTTTTCTGAATCTGAGGTGTCATCCTATGGTCTCATGCGGTGTGGTAGGCTCTGTAAAGGGCCGTTTGGTTCGCGACCACCCTCCTACCGAAGTCCGACGCCAAACAGCTTGCTGTGTTCCGCCGGTGCGTGGGAGTACCAGTGCCTTTATAGGCATTTTCTGGGTTAACTCGCTCCATCGTCGACCTCATCTTTAACCTTATGGTCAAGATTGAGGTCAAGAGTTAACACATCTTATAATAAAAAAAAGTCTTTCTCTTTTTCACCGTTGCTATACTTGCTATATGAGGCTCAACATAAGAGAAATGGGTATGTTTTTATTCCATCTTTTATTTCAACTGTTTCTTTTTTTATCATTAATTTTAACAGGGCAATTTATTTTAAGTTGGTTTCTTTCGTATCACTTCAAACAAGATTTCTGTTGTTCTTCAATGTTTCATCAGATGTTCGCCTACATCCTACCATGCGTTTGGGATCACAGAAAATGCTGCTGTGATTTCCAAAACCAATAAAATGTAAATTCCTCAATTGAACGTCACTGATGTTGCGCCACCAGTAGGGTATGGCAGTATACCTATTGACAAGCCAGGAATCTTGAATAAAAAATATATTTGTGAAATCCACTGCAATTTGGCGATATAAGTGCAAACCCTGGCGACATTGACCTGGCAACACTCTCCTCCTCTATCTGCTAACTGCGCTCTATGGTCCTTTCAGCAAGAGTGGTAGCATTTACGAATCAATTTTTTTTAAAAACTTTGTATTCATTTCGTTAAGGCAACAAAGAAATGACTTGATCCATAAAACGATTTTTTTTATTAGAAGAACGATATGAACGAATAAGAACCTTAGGGCTAGATATGAGTTAATTATTGTTGTGTACAGTCGTCAAATATAAGTCTTATTAGGGCTTCAACGAAAGTATCTTTCAACACTAATTAGATAGAACCCATTCAACGCTCGATTCAAGGAAATACGATATTGTTTTACTATGTTTGTAAATAAATAGCTCGAAAGACTACGGTACTAACTTTCTATAGTGTCTAGGCACCGCTTGTACTTGACTTATTTACTAAACACTACTGGCATACCATATGCGACGCGGCGGCTAAATGTAAACTGCGAACAATTGTTATTTTACAACAAAATTCTACGAGAATAAAATCAACAAAAAAGAGATAATAGACTTGATTTAATAATGCTCATCAATCTTATAATAACTAAATGCAAGGTTTTGTCGGACGTTTTGACTCACAGGCCGATGGATTAAACAATCCTACTAATATTATAAATGTGAAAGTTTGTGAGGATGTATGGATGCTTGTTACTCTTTCACGCTCAAACGCATGGGCCAATTTTGATAAAATTTGGTATGGAGGTAGCTGAGACCAAGAATTACACATAGGCTTCATAATTTTTACAAATTCCACGGGAGCGAAGTCCCGGGCGGAAATCTAGTTAAGAATACTTAGTGGCCACCAAAAAAAACAATCGTCAACAATTGAAGTATCAATTTGAGAATCGGGATATCATCAAAAAGTAGATATTGAAAGCAGCAAAAGTTAACTTGTCAATTATCATTGGTTGAACTGTTTGGCTCATGCTTAGGAGCAGGTTTCGTTGCGGTAACCACTTCTCTCTCCTATTTTAAGTGGTCCAGTATAAGTATTTTCGAAATAACCACTTGATAAATTTTCTCGGCGTATAATCATTGAGTAAGTCGACTACCTGCCTACTTACATAAGTTTTTTTTAGCTCTAATGGATCTACTTTAATCAAGTAATCAGCTACTGGGTTATGTCCTCCTATGTGACATTAACTGCTATACCAAATGTAAAATATGACATTTACTGTGGTTAAATCTCGAGAATGCTCGTGAAATAAGCGAAATTCATCTTAATAACGTTCACATAAAGGCTGCCTCACGCCCGTTCGTCATTGCAACGACTACACAACAAGTCAAGCAAATCGGTTAGTTTAAAGTCAAAATGATTTAGTGCCAATTGTGGCGCATGTTTTAAACAAGAACTAGCCTTCTGTTTCTGGTTTCACACGCCAAGAAAACTGTTTCCGACTGGAATGTAAAACATATCAGCCTAAATAATCTGTCTTTGTGAAAACACATCGTGTAACTGTAGCTAGGTAGGGTTTTTTCGTCTTATCAGTTCTTCTGAAAATAGTTTCAGGTTTGCTAACTATTTTGTAGTTTAAACTCACTCAAATAGCACATCATGTGCTCAATAGCATTATTTTAATGATTTTGATTAAAGATTTTTCATTTTATTTTTAATGCATAACAAACAGAAACTCAACTCTACGCGTGCCAAGTGATGATAGGTAGTTAATTTCGTAATAACTCACATGTTATTCAGCAAACCTAATAAACACGTTATCGTACATTTATTATTTTCAACAGTGTATTTATATCGCGTAACATTTTTCATAGTTTATCATTATCAGTGTTGTATTGTAGTGGTGATAACCGGGGGAATGTAGGTTGGCGACCTCACATGCCTATACTCACAGCTAAACTACTTGCGCCAGTCCTAGGTATTTCTAGCAAACAAGACTAAATAAAATGCAATAAAAAAGTGGCGACCTCACTGTATAAACGCTATCTAACGCGCTGTAGAATTTCACGCCAAATGTCTCGTTTTGTATTGCTAAACACATTCAGATGGACCTCAGTCCCTGGAACATCTGGCTCCCTTCTGGTCCGGTGGCGACACCACTTCGTCAACACTGCACTTTTTTTTTAAATAATAGGTCTTTTCCTATGAAATTGCCGATATTTCTCAAGCTTTATTTTTTTCATAATTTATTTTATTGAACAGCTATTACTAAAATTGTTTTTTATTTAAAACCTTGGTCATATAACGAAGATATTGAGTCAAATTAATACATATTTACTTTAGATTTATTTGCTGAAAAAGAAGCTCAAATATAGTTCGTTTCATCCGTTGCCCGTTTCATTGCTTATTTTTGCTGTACCGTTGCCCGTTGTTACAGTTACAACCTTCAGTAAACTAAGTATGATGAAAATTAACTTAATGTTGTCCAAACCTTCCCAGAATATTTTGCTAAATTTGGATTTCGCATTCCCGAGAAAAATCGAAAAACGTTAGTATAAAAATTCAGTTTTCCAAAAATATTGTATGAAAAACGGAACCTATTATTACCCATGAATCTCTTTGAAATAGACTAATTACTGAGTAGTGTTAACATCAAGGAATGATTTCTAGTCTCCAGTTTGACTTATTATTTGTAATGACGCTACGAGAGAACATAGAAACGGTTGCACCACGTGTTCACAAAGAAATAATGAATATTGTAGAGAGAGCCGATAGACAATGGAGCTAGATCTGTCATCACACCACCTTAGCTGAATCCTGTGCCTGTCTATATCAGTACACATCCACATTTGTTTAATGATTATGTTATCAACTGAGAATGAATGTAAATTACTTCACGACTGTTATTCTGTAGTAGAGTCAATACAAATGAGCCTGAAGTCATTACAACATTTCCTGTAATTTGCTTTGCCAAACAATAAATTCTTTAAAGGCTTCTAATTAAATAATTAAGACGGCTTGGTGCCCTTGATTGGCCGGAGTCGGTAGCAGATCGCCAAATTAATGGCAGGGCTTCCAAGCGTCGGAACCCGCATCCCGTCGGCAAAAAAAACATGTCCGTAGAAAAAGTCGAACAAACCGGTTCCTGACATAACTCACTTGAAACAACAACGATAAAACTTTTGCGGAAACCACTCATGTTGCCACTGTGGTAAATAATAAATCCAGTACTAACACATAAATATTATTTTTTTTGCACTTTTTTTACGTCATTTATAACAACTGAATAACTGAACGTGCAGAGAACAGTTTTTGAGGGCTGCAAAATGACAAGACACCTTTCCAGGCGGTACATACATACATTATGCTCAGTCATATAATCCCTATAGGGGTAGACAGGCGGTAAGTTAACAAATATATAAAAAACACAACAAAACTCGAAACACAAGACATAAAAAGACGCGTAAATGCGCGTAGACCTAGAACAGTATTTCTCACACAAATCTCTCCTGACATTTAATTGATTGCGAGACCAGAATGTCAGAAAACTTGCCTTAAATTACACACTTACACTAATAATGGGTAATATGTCCGTAGAAAAAGTCGTTATTAGTGATAAGTCCGCTTTTGTATTTTTTTTCTTTATTTTGTATCCCCTGATATCTAAGTGCAATAAAGAATATACAGGGTTACCGGAAATTCGATACATTCCCTTTAAGGGGTTAAAGTAGAGCTCATTTGCGACATTTTTTTTAATTCCTTTTTATTTTATTTATTTATTTATTTAACTTAATGCACTAAAAGTACAAGGGCGGACTTAATGCCCAATGGCATTATCTACCAGTCAACCTTAGGGTGATTGGTGAGAATGAGTGGTAGGTGCACACTTCATCCTTCCCTAGCCGATAGTTATTAGTTTTTGAGATAATCGCGTTTTTGTGTTTTTTTGCTAAATGCCGATTTTCGACAAAAAAAGCTGTGTAACTTAAAGAATTTTTCCAATGGTAATCTTTTTTATGCATAATCTGAAAGCTGACATTTCAACGGTTCCTAAAGATTATAAGCTGAAGTAATGCCAATAACCTTCATTTTGTGGACTTGGAATCGCAAGATTTGGAGGAAAAATCTTTGTAGTGCCACTTTGTCGTGAAGTTGTGCAAAATAAATGTATTGAATGTGTTGTGCAAATAACTTAAATAAATGTCTTATTTCACTAGCTTTCGAAAGTGGTATAAATCTTTACAAAAACTTAATAAAAAAAAGTTATAACTTGAAAAGGAACTTTCAGAACAGCAGTGGTTTTTTGTACATGTTGACTTTTCTAACTGGAGAGAAATGAAAATGGGCTAACTACACACTACTTATTAACAAACATAAAATTTAAAATCCTGCTTAAAATGCGAACTGAAGTTCCTGATGCATGCACGTAATCTCTTCGCTATTTTGGTTTTAGTAACTCGAGAGTTTAAAGTTTCTTTTATTTGTTGCGATGCGCTTAATATCCTCCGCCTTAGCATTTCAACGTTGTTTTTTGTGTTGTTAGCTGAGTAACGAGCTGCTCCACATGACCCCAAAGGTAAAAGTCGCAAGGTGTCAAATCAAGACACATTGCTGGCCAAGGAATTGGCCCTTCTCGGTCAAACTAACGTGTGAAGTTTTGGTTGAGCCACTCTCGCACTCCCCGGCGGAAATGGCTGGGCAGCCGTCATGCTGGTAAATCATCCCCTTTCTTATTGCAAGTGGCACATCTTCCAGCAATAATGCCATATCGTCACGTAGAAAATTTTCGTACGTTTTGCCATTTAAGTGTTGGGGGAAAAGTAGGGTCCGATGAGGTGATCGCCGATTATTCGATATTATTGATTTATCAGCATGACGGCTGCCCGGCCCATTTCCGCCGGGGAGTGCGAGAGTGGCTCTACCTAAACTTCCCACAACGTTAGTTTGACTGAGAAGGGCCAATTCCTTGGCCAGCAATGTGTCTTGATTTGACACGTTGCGACTTTTACCTTTGGAGTCACGTGGAGCAGCTCGTTACTCAACTAACAACACAAAAAATAACGTTGCAATGCTAAGGCGGAGGATATTAAGCGCAGCGCAACAAATAAAAGAAACTTTTAACTCTCGAGTTACTAAAACCAAAATAACGAAGAAATTAAGGGAATGCATGAGGAACTTCAGCTCGCATTTTAAGCAGGATTTTAAATTTTATGTTTGTTAGTAAGTGGTTGTAGTTTTAGCCCATTTTCTTTCTCTCCAGTTAAAAAAGTCAACATGTACAAAAAACCACTGCTTGTCTGAATGTGCCTTTTTTTATAAAGTTTTTTGTAAAGATTTATACCACTTTCGAAAGCTAGTGAAAGAGGGGATTTATTTAAGTTATTTGCACGACACATCCCATACATTTTTTTTGCACAAATTCACGACAAAGTGGCACTACAAAGATTTTTTCTCCAAATCTCTCGCGATTCCAAGTCCACAAAATGAAGGTTATTGGTATTACTTCAGATTATTAAAATCTTTTGGAACCGTTGAAATGTCATCTTTCAGATTATGCCTAAAAAAAAGATTACTATAGGGTCTATAGGATATTCTTTAAGTTACACAGCTTTTTTTGTCAAAAATCGGCATTTTGCAAAAAAAAACACAAAAACGCGATTATCTCAAAAACTAATAATTATCGGCCAGGGAAGAAATTAAAAAAAAATGTCGCAAATGAGCTCTACTTTAACCCCTTGAAGGGAATGTATCGAATTTCCGGTAACCCTATACATATAATATTCTTCAGGATTGCTCTATTTTAAAGACACATTTATGAGGAATGCCACGTCACAGACAACATCTTCCCGGTTTAACCATGTTGGACTTACCACCGCAGAAAGAGCCGTGGAAAATACGCAATATTTAAGTCACTATCTGAGACAAATGCTAATGATAAAGCCCTCTACTAAAACGCCGTACAGAATTACTGTAATCGCAACATTAGTCAGCAACATCAAACCAGTTGCAACATCTACAGAAAACGATGGGGTTTTGATTGTGGCCGTCATTATACACCACTGCTTTGCACTGCAAAGTATACCGGCTAGGCATTGATACAACATGTTTAGTATAGGGCAAAGTTGAAGATTGTAAACTTTCACATAAAATTAATTAAGCCTCTATTTAGATATGTTACGTTTGGATTGCAGACCCGCTCAGTGTTTAGGTCTTAGACCACCGCCGTTTAGGTCATGACCTGACCTCAGCACTTTTCGTGCCGTACCTATACAAGTATTACGAATTAACCAAACAATTGGTCAGGAAAGTTGCAAAAGACGACAAAAACTGGTTCCCTATACTGGTAAGTTTGTTGTAAAGCATCATCGTAGTAAAATTAGTATAAAACCTGAAACCTTACCTTGATACTGGGTACAGGAAAAGCACTATCTTTGTAAAAAACGCAAAAATAAGAAAAAAATCAAATAGAAAACGAAAAAAAAATTGTTTTGAAATTGTAACTAAAATGGAAACCGATAGAAACGCGTGTCGCTGCGGTTATCAGCGCGAGCGCATATGGCCGGCCAGCTGATTGGTGGAGCTAATCTTGCGCCGACGACGACGGCGCGTCCATTCTCATTCTCCTTGATTCCACTCGGTTATACGCGCACGTTTTCTTGCACTCGCACATTTTATGCAGGATTCGTGTGTATAATGATGACGCTTATGAAGCACTCTATAGTTCTTTTAAAGGGTATAAAACGCCCTTATGCTAAAATAATATGCCCACAGAAATGGAGCATACTTCGAAGATAAAAGGAAACTTCAGTACTGTCTATTTTTGTAAACGATTCAATACAGTCTTAAGGCATTGTGTGCTTTACAATTCATGTTATTACCGTCTTGTTGTTGAAATAAGGATTTCTAATTAAACACAAGATCAGATCACATAAATATGTTTGAGATGTTTTACTCGCGATCGAAGTAAAAAAGGTTCAAAGTCCAAGTATCAAGCTGAATGTTCATTTAACTGTATGTTTGCGTTGTCTAATCAAATTTTCATTCTATGTCATGTTTAGACTGTGATTTAATAAACGTTGCACATTAAACTCCAATATGTTTCGCTCTCCGGACTTAATACATTTTGTCAGATTATCGACTACCTACGCTGATATTTTACAGCAAGCTATTGTTTCTATGTAGTGTCTTATCGATATCAAGCTATTTCTGTACTTGTGTATGCGAAAACATACCAGCATCGTCTTTTACTTTAGTTACCATGGGGTTGTAAGTTTGAAATGGAATATTCCAGAAAGTTAAGCTTGTAAGTGGATGACGAGTCGGCGACATGGTCGTTGGCGTATTGTGTCTGCCACGGGTCAGGTTACGCCTTCCAACCCGAATCCTAAACAACTAAACAACCCTGTACGGGCTGTATAAATATTTTGTAATGCGTGCGGGGTTACAATGGCGCAAAACATCAACTCACCATTGGGTCACCGCATTGTTTGCTAGATTAACCGCATTGTGTCCAACCCGGTCATAGACACGCTAATGGCCGATTATAAATGCGTCGAAACTCGAATCTTGTGGAAACGGAGACTGACATTCAGTCATTGCGAAATACGAGTCCGGAGCACCGCTCGTAAAGTGGTAATCTACGGAATGTTTTGCTTAGAGCAGGCTAGCTGGATGCACCCTGCATGTATCTATCATTTACGTATCTACAGATATTATCAAATTTTCATTCTATGTCATGTTTAGACTGTGATTTAATAAACGTTGCATATTAAACTCCAATATGTTTCGCTCTCCGGACTTAACACATTTGTCAGATTATCGACTACCTACGCTGATATTTCACAGCAAGCTATATTATGATTTCTGCTGCAATTTTATCTTTTTAGAACTACTACTAAAATTGTATGGTCTCGTTTGTTTCCACTGCTAAAGGGACAGCAGGATTATTTTCAAGGATTATCGTGTCCCTAACATAAATTACATTTTATTTCAGAACGACCACAACGTCACAGCACCCGTACTTTTCTATATTGTCAGTGTCGTAGGTCATCACTGTGGTCATATCGTTGCTTCATTTAATTGATCAGATTTAAGCAACTACAAAAGGCTCTATTATTACCTGGTATTTTATGTTAAAATACAGGCAGCTTTTTCCTTTCATTATTTACTTTCCGATGCACGATTTTCAAAATTTCCTACAACTTTTGGCCCTGTTAATCGACCCTACATTCCTCATCACATTTCAATTGCCAATAGGAGTAAGACCTCAAGTGAAAAAGTACTCTTACTTTGGCTGGGTGGATCAATCAACTGAATGTTCCAGACGTAGAACCAATTCCGCTTTCAAACTCTAAGCGGCGACGGCCAATCCCAGCTTGGCTCGCCCTACACTGAAATACATCACATTATACAGTAAACCAGCACTCGACCAGCCAGTATACACCACTTTTTCCACCGCACACCACGTCAAATCTACTCTCAAAGGATGTTCGCTCGAGTAGTACGCAGAAAAACAAGTCCCGCTAACGGCAGAATGTCGCAGACTTTTCTACCGATGGCGATAGACCCGGTTCTTTTACACTCTACAGGGTGTAGAAAATAGAGAAAAGCAATATTAAATTCATGAAAAAAGTGGTTAAAACTTTTTAAATTTATTTATAATATGTAGTTAGGTATAAAACAGTCAGACTGTGAATGGGACGACTATTACAGACAAAAATAAGCAAACATTTCGTGACCAAAGCATCAAAGCGCACGACAGTGTGCCGGCCAAGTTCTAAGCACAGGCCGCGCGCACACCGTGCACTATTTACCCGAACCGCTTCGAGCCACTTTTGACCCCCCTGTATCTTCTACCTGATTAATAGATCTGGATGAAACTTTACGGACATAATAACACCATTTAATATACTTTGAATAAAAAGTTTCAATACTGTAGCTATTACAGAAAAAAAGTTATAGACTCGAGAAAATTGTAAATTTGGTACTCACTGATTGACTCACGCATTCACTCACTCACTGACAGCTCATCAAAATGTTTGACCACTTCTAGAAGACTTATAAAGCTGAAATTTGGCATTTAGCTAGTCGTCAGGGTAAGAGTAATGGAGAAATTCGAACATTGGAAATTGGTCAAGTGCGAGTCAGGTTTTAGTCGAAATTATGTATAAGAATGTTGGTAATACTTCTCTAAGACTTAAAAATCTGAAATTTGGCATGGGGATAGTCGTTAACATTTAAAAAAGTAAAGAAAACATCGAAAATTGGTCAAGTGCGAGTCAGGTTATAGTCATTATTATGATTATTATAAAAATGATATAATATGAACAACGTTGCGATAGGTACTATAAAGCAAACTGAGCAAAAAGAAATCCCACCAAAAACATAAATGTAAAAATGTAGGCCAAGTTCTTGTACATAAAAAAATATTTGAAATCTAAACTACAGCCAAGTTAATAATAATCAGCAGGGCAATCGCGCTAAAAAAAGTGGATTGAATCGCAATTGAAACGTAGCTGGAGAGCTACCACCTAAGCGAATCTGATGCTGGGTAAACGAATGGAACGTAGTCGATTGCTTCTTTATAAGGAGACCTTGATTAACAATATGAACCAAACACAGCAATGCACATCATTCCATTCGTTCAATCAGCATCAGCTTCGCTTAGGTGGTAGCCCCCCAGCTGCGTTTCAATTGCGATTCAGTCCACTTTTTTTAGCGCGATTGCCCTGCAGAACCGATATTAATCATTCGAACTTGGCGGGTTTTGAAATTTTAATGAAGGAAAAAAGTCCAACTCTAAAACTTACCTCCGCAAGATTTGCTCTTTTCAGAAGTATTGGTGTGATAAAAACCCGCCAAGTTGGAATGATTAATATCGGTTCTGATTATTCTTAACTTGGCTGAAGTTTAGATTTCAACTCTTTTTTATGTAAAAGAACTTAGCCTACATTTTTACATTTATGTTTTTGGTGGGATAGTTCTTCACTAAGCAGGGATCTAATTTTCAGGGACGATAAAGAAATAATAATAATCTTGAAAGGAAAAAGCTGTAGATTCCTATTAAAGTTTCATTAAGTAGTTTATTAAAAAATACTAGTGAAGCGAATCGAATTTATGGTATAAAATAACATGAAAATGAATTTAGTCTCACACATTGAAAAAACTAAGATACAGATCCCTATTGTTGTAACACGATGTGTTTGAGGGAAGTCTATCATAATAGATCGCGTAGGTACAGCGACATTTTCTCTAGCGCTCCAACTAACAAGCTTGATCTTTGACACCAATTAAGTTGTGTAAATTGAATCTTTGTGTCGCAACATCATTTGTGTTGAAGCAGATATTGTACCTAAACGGACATTTGCAACAGTGCATTGATTTGCTGTTAGCGCTCTCATTATTTTAATAATAGCATAGACTACAATAAACATACGCTTGTTCATTATGAAGTAAATTAAGCCCCAGGCAGAATCGTACTTCACGAAGAGAGCAATGATTACTGTAAACAGATTTACCAGCAGACTAGTCTGGAAAGCAATGTAATGTGGGCACTTATGATGATGGCTTGGTGTCGTATAATGTGTGTATGTGTTGTGTAGCTGTGAGCGCTACGTCCGGCGTAGTTTTTGCCCGCGCCGTCGCCGGTCGCACTTCCATTCACTCACAATTGCCAATTGATGGCAGCGCGCTATTCATCGCAATAGGGCTGCACTGCACTGACCAAAGGAGAAATGGAGAAAATTATCCGCATGATTGATTGATGCGTCATGTCGACTGCGAAAAAGGGGTGATAGATGGCTGCAAAATTGCCAATGCCAGTCGTGTGTGATTTCTGAGAGGTCACGTCCCCGACCGAAACACGCAAACAATTTTTCTTTACATTTACGGACCCCGGTTAAATTCAAAAAGTGTGATTGTTCGCGAAGCTCGAGGAGTGTTTATTTGAGTGGTTTTGTATTAAACCCACACGGTATAAGTAAAACATAGTGTGTGTCTCGGATTGTGTTATTTTATATTTTATTTATTTAAATTTGTTTATTCTAAGTCTGCTGTCTACATACGCATTGTATTGTCAGCAACATAAACAATCTAGAGACAGACACAAGCAAAGAAACACTTGTTCAGGTCAATGTGCTCGATTCTAAGACATACAATAGATACTTAAATAACGTTGTTATTAAGTTAACTACAGTAGAGCCGAATCCTAAAGTTACCTATGACAGCTCAACGACAGGTCGCTATAACCTTGTTACGTCGTCATCTTTTCAAATCAAAATTCAATAATACCATATCTCCCTAATTAATTACAAACAAAAGATATACATTATCATAACCCTAAACTAAAAAAATTGTTTCCTAATATTAATATCATTTGAAATGCTGGAAAACATGTTATTACTCATTCTGTAATACGCTCCTGCTAGGTTATATCGTTCGGATACATATATTTTTAACTGCTAGTGATGTCACCTCAAATAACAGTATAGTAACAAATAGTAGTAATAGCATCCTGCCAATATTGAAAATAATAATATAATTTGTTTTTACATTTGATTTGCCTTTTTATTGAAAATAATAGTTGGTCTTCTCATATAATTTACTTTTCCATAAAAAAAAAAAATATTGAACCATTCGAGTCGGGACCCGTTCGACAGGTAAAGTTCGGCCGGTCACAAAAAATGATATGGTTCGACCTGTATTTTGGTGTCGTTTCAACAGGCGGGTGTGCATTTTTTTTCAAGTGGCGAACGGGCACTGGTATTATTTTAATTTATTTGAAGGGGCGTTTAACCATTCATTATTTAAGCAAGTGGTTTTTTAACTTGCCACCCCAACTATGAAATAATTATATATGTTACTGATGACAACGGTGATAGTTCCGACGATGAATCCGAATAATAAAAGGATTTATATTATTTTAACTTGTTTTATTTTATGTACAAAAACCTGAAAAACAAAATATAATACAATTAAGCCAAATACATTAATAACGTACTTAGTATCCAATAGTCACAGCGATACAAGTATAGAGTATGTTTAGGTACATCACTAGTAATGCCAAATTGACATACGTTATACGTAACTTTAGGATTCGGCTCTACTGTAAGAATCGAGTCTACAATAGAAAACCAAAATTATAAAAAGGTAAATTTCTAGTGATGTCACCTGACCTATCGCCAGGTAAAGTAATTAATAGGATATAGAAAATAGCGACAATGCAAGCTGGATGACGTTTCAAGAGAGATGACTTTATTTTTTGGGCCGTTCTTGATAATAAAACGTAAAGATGTAATGAAGCAACCCTGAGCGTGTCGGCCGCAAACGAATGTGTCCTCAAGTGCAGGCTTCAGAGAAATGTCCCCAATTAATTTATCCACTTTCGGAGGCATGCTATTTTATTCATGTTCTCGGTAGAGCGACGGCTACTGCAATCTGTGAGGTGAGGACATTCAAGGGAAATGCTCCACCGTTCGAGAAGTCAGGGATTTATGATGAGTTTTGGATTCAAGGTTATGCCAGGATTGCAGATAAAATTAATTTGATGGGTTACTAAAGGAGGGATACCTTAGAGAACATGATAAACAGTCCCAGTTTGATTTGTTGCGGTAGTTATGCCAAGTAAAAGCGAGAGAAATAAACACGACAAAACATTAAATGGTATGTGAAGAATATGTAAATGTAATTTTATGATGGCAAAAGTTTTTTTATGGAATCTGTTTCAGAATTAAACTAACTCCGATTTAACTAATTCTGTGTTTCGTCGGTGCGTGGGAGTACCAGTGCCTTTATAGGCATTTTCTGGGTTAACTCGCTCCATCGTTGACCTCATCTTTAACCTTATGGTCAAGATTGAGGTCAAGAGTTAACCCATCTTAAAAAAAAATACTATACGCGCTTTATTATAATGCGAGAATATTGAACCCTTCATAGATTTCGCCGATGACCAAGGTTGGGGGGATTATAAAATGAACGGCTAAAATGCAAACCCATTTGCGTTAAAATGCAAAAACGACAACGTTTGATGACTTTGCAGTCATGCCACCAAAGATACTAGTAATTGAGATGACAATGAAGTCGTCTATTGGTTGAAATAATTGGATTAGACTGTTAGCAATACGTTAAAGCTGACATTTTAATAAGCCGAAAATTTAAAAATAGTGCCTAAATTCATTTAATTGCATAATCCTGAAGTGATAATTAGGTCAAAATCAAAACTCGAAGGTAGGGTATTACAATTCAATAAGCTAGTAGAGAAGAACGAATACTAGATCTAGTCAGACAATTAAGCATATGTGATATAAGTGCGGTGTAGGCGGCAGATGTGGTTATGGTTAAGGGCGTGGCATCAGCACCTGAGCAAACAGAGCTGAGACTGCTCGTCAAGGACTTCGCTCGAGTGGGTAGTACTACGCAGATATAACTACTAAGGAGTACTACTACAAATAACGAGTAGGTAGTGTTAGCTTGTAAATAATGAATTCGTTTATCGTCAGTATTGGTAACTGATTGTTACTAACAGAGAAAGTCTGAAACTTCCCCGCTCCGTTGGGATTCTGGTTGATTGTACATCTGAAGTTTCAAAAATTACAGAGCCAAATAAAAGTTCAAATCATAAACAAGAGAACAAGTGTAATTAACTATTCTAATCAAGTGTAATTAGTACAGACGACTGAATAAGTAACCATGATACAATCCTGTCAGGTTCGATTCAATTCTTTGAAAAAATGGCGTTCACAATTGTAATTTTGCTAATGTCTGCGTATTTTATTCAAAACTAAAATATAGATTGGCAAAGTCGCCAATATCAAGTAAAAAAACCCTTTAGGGGTTGTAGTGTAGTACAGTCAAGAGCAGGTCACGCTTTAACTTACCAGTTTAAGCTGAGCTCTGATTTATACTATGCACCATACAATGCAGGGCCGGTCCAAAGTCCAAAGTGTCAAGCTTGACGTGCTCTTGAGTGTACGTCAGAGCCTCGTCCGTTGATCAGCAAGGGGCACCAGTAACAGGTGAAGATGACGCTTTTGGAGCACTAAGATTTTATGACTCCATCCTGTCGTGTTTCCCTAGTCACGGTAGTCAGATAAAATGTATTAGTTATTCGATCTGTCGAATATTGGATCATGGTCAAGCGTACCCCGAATGAGAAAAAGCACTAGGATGAAAAAGAATAATCAAATAAAAATAATATAGAAGTCTAATAAGAAGTTATTTTTAAACGGCACAAAAAATGCTCTAGGTGTTGTAATTTGAAACAAAGTTGGCTAAGTTAGGGCTATTTTAAACTGCTAGTGATGTCAGTTAAATCGATAATGCTATCGACTTGGGCCTAAGTCCCGTAATGGTATCATTTTGTAATTTTAAATGAATTAATAAATTAAATGAAATGATATTCAGTCAGGAAATCCACTTTGAAAATAAAACGGGATGATGCAAACCTAAACTTTAAATATCTGCAGTGAACAGCAAGAACCGCGGAAGTAGGTACTAATAATAAAATATAAATACTCATAATAGTGATATACGAACCCACGCAGTAATTAATACAAGAAATGCAAATTGAAACGAATAATCAGAACACAAGTGATAAACAGCTTTTGAAGTTAAATGGGTATTAATATGTTGACTGAAATATGATCTAGAAAAGTTTTAAGAATAGAAGTGCCAGTAGTAGCACTTTAAGACAATTTTTTTTACTCACTCAAGGGCCTTTACTAAAGTTCACACGTGGGTCCCTTGGAACATACAGAAATTCAGCCACCCACGACTCAGAACAAACATCTGCTTATTACACTATTTTCCACGACTGGGAATCGAATCTCGGTCCTGTCGATCCACACCAGCACCACTGCTACTCGCCCAGACGGCAGGCAAAAATCAACGAAAGAAGGCTATCGCAAGGCCAAAACAGAGAATACGATGACTCGTTTATGAATATAGATAATAATAAAATGAATAAGAAGAGCCGTAGCCTGTCAAGTGTCACCAGTTCGTAGCCAGTTCCTCAATCAAACGCCAGCCCCACGACCGCTAACATGGACATATTCGACATGCCAAGATCACGAACAAACGATATGTCACTCTCAATTTATTTATACAAGATATTTATCGACTTGAAGATTAAATCATCTACATAAATAGACTTGAGATAGGTAAGTCCTAGCAGTGATAAGAGGAAATCGGAGAGATAGATTAGAAGCATGATGTATTTTTTTGTCCCTACCGTGTTAACGTACGTTGAATTGTGATTGTGACGCTCCAAAGCATCAAAAGTCAAGCACGACGTTTGCTGAAGGGCAATGGAGCGCAACGTTCAAGTTAAACCAATAGATCGGATACACAATACCACATTCAGATGAAGATCACTGGTGTGAGGAAACAACAGCGACTTCTATAAACTGGGTGGGTCACATAATTAGATGCAAAGCTGTATACGGATCGATGGACGAGGCTGGTCATTTGCAGGCAGGGATACCATACGATCCTTTGACCTTGAAAGAAACGCAGGCTCAGAAAGAATTCCGCTGAACATTTGAAGACTGGAACCGTCTTAGTTTATGTGCCAAAGATTTTTATTTTAACAGGAAAAGTGTACGATATTTGGATTTTGCGGCATATCAAGCAATCACAGTATTTATATCGGCTGGAACCGATTCGCAGCGGTGCAAATAAGATTGGACGTGCGAAGGTCACGACTTTATCAATCGCGTTTTAATCTGCAGTATATCGGGTTTGTCGTGGAAAAATTGTAGAGTGTAGCGATAAGTGTAATTGTGTTATTACGGTGGTGTGGTGCGAGCCGATAGCGAGCAGACTGCGCGACGCGACGCCTGCTGCCGGCACTGAAGCCCCACGACCGCACTACGGTGGTTATTTTTATGAAATACGCAAAGAACGCTCGATACATCAATATTAGATACCTACCTGTAAAAATTGTACTGCCCAAACGGGGTCCGTGTTGGATTCTCATTCTTTACCATAATACCAATGTAAAACCCACGAAAACAATTAAGAATTTTGAACTTGAACGTTAAGAGAATTTACCGTTGATTGTTGTTAAATGATTGAAACAGAAATATAAAAATGCGAGTAACAGGAACGTTTCAATACACCTCGGATTTCTTTCAATACTGTAATTGAGTCCAACAGGCGAATTGCTAAATAATTATGTAAAACACGTTAATAATTATAAGCAATACACTCATTATCGGTTTGATAGATTTGTTTACAATAACATTCGAGCGAGGTGCGCGTCACGGCTGTAATCGGCAACCACGCCACCACCTGATATGGAAGTTAAAACACCAAATATATGCCCACTTTTATTGAATTTACTTAAGTAACATCTCAATATCGCCGCAACGTGACGAGGGGCGATTGTATTTTATCTGGGTCTGTTTGTGAATCGGCTCTTTATATAACAAAGGAAAACCTGCTCTCGGTTTGTAAATTCACCGGAAGATGAGGTTTTTTCAAAATAAATAACCTGCTGGCCGGATTGCTATTGCTACTGAATGCATGCCGGCTTTCGTTACGACCGCCGCCGCCGCCGGTGTAAAGGTGTATGGTTACAACGACGATATGATCGACAATTCGAAACCACAGGTTTCTCTAAATTGTAGTAACGTTGTTGGGCGTTGTAAGTTAGTTTCGCTAGTCATAGCCGCAGATAACAGGAACTCTATAAACACTACCTATACGCTCTTGCATCGACAAATCTTACTTATTGGTTTATTTCCTTTTTTGAAAATGGCGGATATCGTGCAAGTTGGAAATTTTAAAGAGCTGGCAGAGTGGTTCTTGGAATAGGAGTGCCATGGCGAGCCCCCGGCATCCCATAGGCTGCAGCTCGGAGCACTCGTATCGATAAAAGTTCAAGGTCACGCGGCGGTCGCTCTATAAATGAACAAAGAAGAGCTACCGGCGCACCGAACACTCGCTCCCTACTCCGTACTCTACACAATTACTGTGTACTTACTGTGTGTACCTGCATACCGGCTCTGCACTAACAAGATTCTAATAATACCCGAGGATTACACACATCCATGTACATGTAGCATGCGTTTTTAGTTTTTACGAGCGTACGAGTGCACGAAACGGCCTACGTGTACGGAGTAATAGTTGCGGGAGGTGTGTCGGTGCGGAGAGTTCGAGAGCGATCATTTAATGGTGTCGGGAGCGGCACGGCCGGCGAAAGTCGACCACTAGGGAAGGATTTCGTTATACCGGTCGAATGTTAAACAAAGAGAAAGGGTTCGAAGCTAGCTCCGGTCGAGAAATAAGGTCGGCCTTTGTTGTGGAGTTAGTTCGCCGATTTGTATGGCAGTGTAAGTAGAACTCACCGGAGTCAGGTCGGTCCAGCTCGTCGTCGGACTCGGTGCCGGAGTCGCGCTCCTCCACCTGCAACAGAAGGCGACGTGAGTGCGGCCCGCGGCGGGGGCTGTGGCCCGCTCGGGCCCGGCCCGACCCGCCGCGGGCCGCCGCTGACGGCCCCGACACCCACCTTTTCGGAGACGCTCTCCTCATTCAACGAGTGCGTCCGCAGCTTGTGTGTGAGGAACTTGAGCATTGTTCCTGCGAGTCGTATTCCTGTGCGAGCTCACAGCGGCAGGGGCCGGGCGCTGGCTCTCACTCGCGACATGCCGGCGCACCCGGCGAGCGCCCGAGTACTACTGGCGGCTTGCGTATGCCTTGCGTACGACGCAGTCAGCTGAAGTGCTCGTGGCTCATTAATGGCGAAAGGGCCTAACCGCAGCCGGCGTCCGCCGTGGAGTGCCGGCGCTGTATGTCACGTAGTGCAGGGCCCGGCTCGCTAGCGCGGCCTCGTTCCGCACATCAGCCGGCTCATGGCGAGGAAGCTGGCTCGGTTATCGCGGAAAACCTTCTCGTTGCCACTCGCAATGGAATCGCCCGGCGGCCCATTGATGACAAAGAACCGGAACACGCGGAGATCGGCCGCGATTGGACGACGCGTTACAGAATAGGATCGAAATTTAATGCAACATCTTCTGTCTCGCTCGAGCCACCGAGCGCAGGGCTGCGAGCGCGCGTGCGAGCGGGACGGAAACAGACACGCAGGTTCAGGTTATATAACAGCGCGCTGATAATAAATCGCTGATAAAATATTGTGGACGTTGCTAGACTTGTATGGATCTGCAAAATAGTAACTACTAAGATATTTCCCAACACGCATACTCCGATTATAAAACAAAACAATACGAGTATAATACGTCTCTTGTATATTCGTAATCTAAATAATAATAAATAAATAATAATAAATAAATTGTTTATTCATTTACAAAAAGGCATACATGATTAGCATTAGAGACTACAAAAATATTAAAAAATAAAATGAAAGCAAACTTAACTAATTAATTAGGTATACGCCTGAACTAGGAACGACTGAATCTAGAAGCTTAATCCCAAATTTGAAATCCTTAGGCTCGAGGAATTCAGTTTGAGTAAGCTATTGTATAGCTACAAATAATTTTGAGGCCACATGGAAACTAATTCTACTTACTGGTTTTAATAACACAAAAAGGTCGTGGTGAACCTCAAAAAAATGGTGCAAGGAGTCAAACTGTCAGCATCGAATTGAAATGAATGAATACCTGAATGTGAAGAAAGTAAACTTTATCAAAATGACACAAAAGTAAGAAACTCACAGCTAAACTACTGGAATATTATTTCTTGACTAAGTGTTCTTTGGTTAATACAGGGTGTAAGGTACCACTAAGCGAATACTTAAAGGTGGAGTCTACCCATAATTATGATCGGTTTCAAGTAATTAATTTTTCATGGCAACAACGTCAAGTTAAGGAGTTTTCTTTAATTACCAACTTTGACGCTACCGTACCGCTGTCCATTGCTGGTTTTCGTGTTTTACGCTGTTATTTTTGTTTTTATTGAAAAATTTATTTCCCGAATAAATAATTTAATTTTAATTTATCATTTAGTACGATGAGCCTTAATAAGTCAGGGTTTCAGCTTTTGCTCAGCTGTCACCTACACCCCGTATAAAACTCAATATCATGCAGGTTTTGTAAGTTAGGATTATATGCCGGAGGAAACATTAAATCCCAATTATCGATCACACTTTTGCGCAAAATCAAAACTAAAACGCCGCCGGCCGGTGCGGTAAACAGCGATCAATAAAGATGGCCGCATCCACACTAGGCTTGTGGAGTTTACATCGCGAGTAATGAATAGCGACGCCATGTCTGTTACCTGCTGTCCTACTCCCCCCCGCGCGCCGCGCCGCATGCGCTGTTGCCGTCTCGCTCGCACGCATGCGCGGCGCCAAATTCAAATGAACGAACGCAAACAAAACAGTGAAGGGTGAGGTTCTAGAATACCGTCGAATGTTTACTTTTGAAAATCAGCTGCTTGCACGACGTATGTTGATGTATACTATTTTTGATACATCTAGGAAACCAGAGCATCAAGTAGAAAAAGAAAGCAGTTCTTAAGAAAAAGCACATTAATCGTATTTTACCACTTCAAGAAACCGGCTTTTAGTAATATGAGAAAAACCTTTTACAGCACATGTTCACCATTAGTAATCCACGATTAGAATAACAACCTAAAAAAAGTTAACACGAGATTTGAGTCATTTTCTTTAAAAAATTGACACCGACCGAGGGCTCTTAAAATTGTAGACTCAAATCAATCGTGAAGAGATTGTCTCTTATCCTTCGTAACAAGATTATTTAGTCAAGTTTTGATATGCTCTACACATTATAGGTACTATGAAAAAGGAAATCAAACAAAATCATGCAAACGACATGTATATTATCAGTTTATATTTACAAATGTATTGTAACAAAATAAACGTTACGAAAATAATTTCTGCACTATCGAACAGTGGTACAAGACCAGGGAGACAGTTCCAATTTTATTAATTTTACAAGGAAAAGACCCACTCGCATCAGATAGGGTTGTCCTTTCTAACCAGGATTAGTATAGTAGCCAATCAAAATCGACATGTAATTATATGTAACTAGCTTTACGCCCGGGACTTCGTTCCCGTGGGAATTTCGGAAAATTATGTAGCCTATGTGTTAATCCAGGGTATCAGCTACCTCCATACCAAATTTGATCAAAATCAGTCCAGCCGTTCTCGAGTTATAAGTGTTGTAACAAACACGACTTTCTTTTATATATATATATAGATATAGATTTATTTATATCGTTGGGATTGGATATTTTTTAATAGTCTATTCTTATCGTGTGGGTATAGTCGAGGTGTCAGAATTTTCTAACCGCAGAATGGCCTCTGACTTGGTTTTAACGACTGTAGACAATCGACAACTCATGATAAATTAATAGTTTTATTTATCAATTGACTTTTGGCTAACTTAACCGTGGTTAGGAAAAACAACTCTGCTTCCGCAAGTGGTAAAACAAACATTGATTTACGATAAACTTAAACAATAGGTTTTTTTCATTCTTAATTAGATTTAACCTTTCAATTTTAATCACAAAATGGGACCCTAAGGCTAGTCCAAATGAGACGACTATAATATAGAAGCCAACAAAAATAACATATTGTTAGTAGGCCTGCATTGACTTAATCTTATTATAAATGGTTAGCAAAAATAGATTGATTAGAAATTGCACAGCAAAACTTAACATTTGGACCACCCGATGAAAAAGTTAAGACTTCCGATAAAGAAAACGATATGTGGTGATTTAAAATGAGCGAAACTTTAGGACTTGACTGTCCCCTTGAACAACTTTTCCCAAGAAACTTATATGATTTTTTTAAATTCTTCGGCTGTCCATGTGCAAGGCAAACAGCTGATGCACATGCACAAGTTGTATGGAACCTTCATGGAGAAGCGTCATTTTTTTTTTGCTTTTGTTCCTTGGGAGAAAATTGTTCAAAAAGCACGCGAAGGTTTAAAGGTCACCCAATATAAAACTCACTAGTTTTTTGCCACTCCAAACAAGATTTGGACGTAGTAATATCAGGTACTCCTTATAAGGTTAGGCTGCTGTGTCGATGAAATGTTTTACTTTAATCGGGTGATTCACATCCTAAGTTTTACGGCTTTAATTATTTACCTCTTTTACATAACAATTTAAACTAATATGTACTTACAAAAATATGTACAGAGAACTTATTGTATGTAGATAAGGCACTTACAGGTACGTACGTAGAATAAGACGTCAAATTAGACGGAAGGAATTCATTGTATAGGTTATTTTGTTAAGTCCATAGTGACCATGAATGTTAAAGACGAAAAATGTTATTAAGCTCAATTGATTCAGTTCTTTCAGTCGGTTTGTTATAGACAAAATAGAAGGACTGGGAAGACAACTCTTATAAAGCAGCTTTATAAAAACAGAATTGAATAGAATAGAAAATAGGTTTATTTCCACACCACAAATTCAAAACAAGTAAAATAAGTTTATGGGTACCTCACATTTTTACATTATTTGTGGAGGGCTGGTGCCTAAACTAGGTAATCAAACCTGTACTAGAGGTCACCAGGCCTTACATTGTTTTTCGATCGATACAAATGACAAGTAAAATTATTAAAGTCATTTACAAGAGCAAAATCTAAGCTTTGAAGGAAAACTTTTTTAATTTTTATTATTTTTCTTAAACACACGAAAATTTTTCGAATATATTCTTGAGGAAAGTTTCACTGGATGATCAGTGAGAATGATAGTCAGTGTTTTTGTTTTTGCTAAGTCGTCCCTTACACCCTATATTGTATATACTCTGTCTAAATATCGGCCGAATAAAATAGAATCCAGACGAAAAACGATAGAGAATCATTGTCAAGAACACTAATTGCTTGTAAATCGGAGTCCTTATATAGTAATATCGCTTCGTAATATGATTGCTATTAAAGTATTATGACTACTATGTACTTAGTAACAATGTAACCTAAACACGAATGACTTAGTTCGCACGCTGTAACCGACAGGACATTGTATAGGTATCCTTAATTAAATGTAAATATGTACTTCTTACCTAAGACGCTTTAAAATATATTTATGAATGGGGGTGGGTGGTTTTAAACTATTTAGTGAAACCTGCGAGTGATTATACTTATGAAACTGAACAACTATTTCCTAGGAACCCATACGAAATTCTCAAAAAAATTTGCCTTTTCGTACAAAGATATTCAGTTGATTGCTGAAGTTGTATGAAAAGGCGAAGATTTTTTTTCATTTATCAACCATAGCTTTCTGCCCGGGATTTCGTTCCCGTGGGAATTCGGGAAAATCATGTACCCTATGTTCATCAGTCATCACGGATAATGTAGGATTCTAATGGTGAAAGAATTTTTCAAATCGGTCCAGTAGTTTCGGAGCCTATTCAATGAAAACAAACAATCAAATATTTCCTCTTTAAAATATTAGTATAGATGATTCTCCTGTGGAAAGTTGTTCAGTTTCGTGAGCTGATTCGCTGCATAACTTTCTCTAATTAATTTAAAGTCCTCCAACATTCGTTATTATAACGTATTTACGTATATATACGCAAGGCACAACCGTCACAGCCTCGTAAGACTTTATCCATCTTTATAAAGAGCAATTTGACAAAATATAATATGACAGAATATAAACATTATAGTTTATTTGTAAAAAATATGGTACAGACAGCAGCAAGTCAGGTTACCCATTTGCACTACGAAAGCCGGCGCTATTACCATAGTATAAAAACGGGGAAGTAGATTATCTTCATACGTTCGCACCGCGTGCGGCTTGTATGTGTGCGCCGTAGTATCTATGCGTCGCCGCACGCACACTCAACTAAATCTCGGCGTGTTTCGCAGTGCGCCAGTCGATGGCCGCGGCTAACACCGCACAAGGCTCGAGTGTGCGTGCGGCGACGCGTAGATAGTGTGGCGCGCACATACACGCCGCGCGCGGTGCGGACGTATGAAGATAACCTACTTCCCCTTTTTGTACTATGCTGTTACGAGCGAGATAAGGTCGCCATGTATAGCCTGATGTGCTGCCGTGTGTACATACAGTCAAGATGTTAAACAAAATAGGATCCTCACATTTTACCAAAGTTGGCGTTCAAATTCAGTCAATTTATAAAATTATTATAAAAACATATCGGATTAGGATGGAACTTACGTCATTCCTTATTTTCTTACAACTATAATGTTTAGACCATTGATTCTCTAACCTACTTATTGAATAATAATCAGGATCTGTACAAGTATATGTAATATAAAATACTCAAACGATAACACTCATAAATTCATTAGACATAGGTCGTTGAGTTTGTACTTATTGGCTGACTAAATTAGTTCCATTTGAGTCGCACTAAGGTTCTTATTACAGAATGCGACTCAGAATCCGATCTATACTTAAGTAGCAGTCATCTTTGTCATTTCGATAGTGAGAGAAAGATACTTAAGTATAGATCAAGCTTTGAGTTTCCTTCTTTAAGAGGGAAGAATAGTACGTGCTCGTCCATACAAAAAAAGAAAACGTTTTTCCACCTCTAAATATTTTCAAATCTGAATGATTTTTAGTATGTTATTAAAACAATGAACCACTAGGTTTATAGTTTTTCCATTTTTCAAATTTCACTATAGATTAAAACTTATAGGTACCTCAAATAACGTTATTTTTGTTTTAAAATTTTGTCAAATTAAGCCGTGTGTTGTACAAAAAGCTATGTATTTTATGTTTAAAAGCTAAATCTATAAAATATTATGCAGAACCGATCGACACCAAAATCAAAGTGATCTGTTATGATTTAATTAGTGGAAAACGTTTTCTCCCGAAATGCAAATTTCACCAAGAAAAGTACCTATTGTCAATCGCGAGCTGCAACGGTCTCTATCGCACGCGATGCCCGGAGCTCGAGCGCGCGCGCGATAGCAAATGTTTTCCTGAATTCTTATTTCGCTAGAATCGCGAAGCTATTCTTCCCTCTTAATACGGGCATAAATCTAACTGCGGTACTCGGGTATAACAGTCTCAATAGGTCATTATTTTGATCAATTGTTCGAACAATTATTGTCTTATTTACTTCATTATTTGTTTAGACTATTAAAACAAGTGTTATATTATAGCTAACAATAAAAAAGTATTGACAATTTGAGCTATATTTAAAGTTGCATCGAGTTTTCTAAAGAATATGTGTGGCTTTGTAATAATTCAAAATATTGAAATATAATAAAAAGATTATTTAAATGTATAGACTGTGAGAATATTGTAAAACTGCTGTACAATATAATTGTATTAATGTTATTGTTGGGGAACATACAGCTTGCATTCATATACTATATAGCAAGTAAAACATTTGAATCTTTACCAATGTTTAAACAAATGTATTCAGATAAAATTAAACTTAGGTAACAACGATTAACAGGATTTAAAAATGAAAAAAAGAGATGATTTACAAATGCAAATAAACACTCACTGGTCCATAATTACAAATGGCTGCTCTTTATTGTAAACCTTCGCGCGATTCTGGCACACATTTGTATTGCACGCGCCGTAAACAAGCGCGCGACGGGTTAATTCTGCATTTATTTAATTAAAGATGAACTAAGAAACCAATAAAAAGTATATTGATTAATTGTAAAAGCGCACAGTGCTTCCATTTCCTCATTATCTCTTGACATAAAGACGTAAGGTGTAAATGTGAACGAACGGTACCCGAATTTCAAATGAAGGGATTAAGGCTTTTGCATTAATATTGAGCTGTTTCTTTTCTGAAAGAGTCAGACGACAGCAGAAAAACGAAATTTGCCTCTCTACAAGAAATTGGAAGCATTGTACGTCCTACAAAAAGTAAACACTGTAAAAAACCAATGTTTTGGTCGAGTCAAAATTGCATACTAGCGCCAACTAGCTGTTTAATTGATAAATTTGATGTATGATCGGATACCATTTTTACGGATACCACATAATAACAGTCACCAGAAATATTTAACTTATACACTATTTCACTCAGTCATACATGGTCATACTTATACAGTATACACTTTTAAATGTATTTCTTAATCTACGTCCACGTGCTGTCCACCGCACTCTCGCCCCGTACACTAAATATTCGACATCAACACTGTTCCCCCCGTAGTTGCCACTTTGTATAATATTTTATGTTCTTTAGTTCTTTTTTGAGATGAGTTCTTCTTTAGCGAAACTTTAGGAGGTTAATCTTTTCATGAAATTGAACAACTTTCCTTAAAGAATCCATACAAAATTCGGTAAAAAAAATCGGTGTTATTGTATGGAGAAAATATTTTTTTTTTATATTCCGACCGAAGTATATGGTCTTGAGTAAATTTTTTCAGTTTTATCTGACTCACATCCTTAATTTTCGCTAATTGAATATCACGTTATACAGGGTGTAACAAAAAGTCGCAGTGGAACTTGATTTTAACCAACAATATAAACAATTTTTACTACAGAACCATGCTAAAACGGAAAAAACCTACCTGTGATAGGTTAATTTTTTTTTTTTCCTATTAAGCAATAGAAATTGTAATACCTAAATAACGAATGAATCTGAAAAATGAATCTTAAAGCTTGCATTTAATTAATTGGCTTCTCGCTCCTGCTGAATCGCCGCCTCAGACCTACAAGATCCCACCATCGTCGAAACCGTGGGTTCGGTCCCACGAGACTCAGGTTCTGGCGTCTACATGAATCTTTACAGTTACTTCCAGAGTAAAAGTTGTTTCTATTGACGACTAAATTCACACCACTTGCACACTCTGTATATCAAAATCCTGTTATAAGAACATAATTTCATCGGCGAGATAGTCCGGATTGTCCCTCACATACTGCACGAGCTCAGCGGCGGCGTCGTGTACGCGTGCTATCGCCGTCTCGCTCGCTCCGACCTCCCCACCCGCGCAGTCTGTCTCGCTCGCACCCGCGGGGCCGAGGGCGCGCGCGAGCGCGAGGCTGGCGGCGGGCAGCTCGTAGCGCGTGTACGGGACTATGGTCGGGAACAGGTCCACTGATAGCTGGGATACGCTGGAATTTACATACCATGTTGTTTAGAATAGAATAGAAAAAAAATTACTTCCAAAAAAACTAATTTATGTTTGTTTGTTTTAAGGTTTATTTATTTTTGTTTGTTGTTTTACAATGTTTGTATGTTTATGTTGTGTTGTTTGTTTTTTGTTTTTTTCACTCGGTACACTTTTTTCTAGAATATTCGAATCCAATTTATCTACCAGTACACTCGCAGAGACTAAAACTGATTAGAGTTAACTTTTTTAGCTGTAAATAAATTATAAATTATATTATTCTTTGACAATACACACAGCGTCCTCTATACACAAACAATTAGACAGTTGAAAATACGATATTTAAAATGTGTGTTGGTCGGGTCGGGAACAGAACCCACAGGTCATTACCGACTGAGCTATCACTACCAGGCAAGTATTTTAATATCCAATAAATAAATTACAAACGTCCCCTTCGCGTGGAGAAAAAAATCACATCAATCCGTTGCTCTGTTACAACATGAAGGAAGGACAAACAGACATCGAGATAATGCGGTTGCATTACGAAGAGTTAATATTACAAACGGAATAAACAGGCAACATGTACAGAGGGCCGCACATCAAGCACATATACATATGCACATCAAGAGCGGTTTTACAACGAAGTGCTGTAAACTGATGTGTTGGCCTCTGTACATACAACTTTATGTGTAGTCGTGAGAACTTAATAAAATGCAATTGATAAATAGTTAATAACCAATAAATTGTACTTACTTAGTGTTAATTAATTCGTGCATTATTAATGATTTAATGAAGGCTTGTAGGGTTAACACAAGCATGGCCACTCTGATACAAGCATTGAACACAGTTTGAAACAAGTTACAAAAATTCAAAGCGACGACATACAAACAAAACAGTAAATGCAAATAATTGTAACACAACACACGATAATTGCGATGTTCGTATCAAAAAGATTCTTACAGATTCGCAAAAATAAAACAATAGGGATGTTGACTAATTTTTTTTTGTATTTTTTATTAAAAAGGAACTGAATCCAAAACCCAAAACCGAAATAATTTTTGAAAACTATTGAGAAATAAAAAAGTTACTTACAAGCTATTTTTCAATAGAGGGAGAAATTGTCAAACAACGAAAAAGAGATACACTTACTGGCACGTGACGTCAGTCACCGCCATTTGTTTGCGTAGGTAAAAACGAGATAGCTAGCTCTCCCCACAAAACGAGATAGCTAGTCCTTACGATAATATAAATATCAATAACTTATTCATTTATAAACCAATTTTGATGCTGTTTTCGGATATTAATATATTTTTAGCATTATTTTTTGTTTCACATACATTATTTCATAAAATCAAACACTATCAACATCCCTATTGTTATAAAACAGTCACAAACGCGGTGTTTCAAAGGCAACCAATAGTTACGTACGCCATGAGTTAATGAATGAGTTTTATGGTGCGAAATACCGTATTTTAAATTATGTGGATTAGATGCACGATAACCGGTGACTTGACCTGCCAAATCTTGGATCATGGTCAAGCGCACCCCGAATGAGAAACGGGACTAAGCCCTAGGAAGAAGAGCTGCACGATAACCGGTGTTTTTACGGTGAGGGAAAACTCGTGAGGAAACCTGCACCTTCAGATATGAAACAGTGATTCAATACACTCAGATTCGTTTGGTTAGCTAGGTCAGTAAGCTCACTGTACTACTGACTAGACCTGCCTTTTGTGGTCAAGCGTATCTCGAATGAGAAGCGGGATGAAATGCTAGGAGGAAATAGTCATAAAGTAAAGTGACGTACACTAACGTGGTGAGGTAGTAACGCGAAAGATTTTAAACTCTAACGTAACAAAATAAAGCACAAAACAAAACGGCAAGCACACCATCGAGCATCAAGCAGATATTATATGGGGTGACCTTAAATGAGTGACACTGTAACTTGTGATACTCCCTATGAAATTGAATAACTTTCTCTAGAAAAAAAATTCAACTGGCCATAC
Organism: Aproaerema taeniolella; assembly: GCA_949987775.1. Classification (NCBI taxonomy): domain Eukaryota; kingdom Metazoa; phylum Arthropoda; class Insecta; order Lepidoptera; family Gelechiidae; genus Aproaerema; species Aproaerema taeniolella. The sequence goes on along the minus strand of OX465250.1, from coordinate 256,131 downwards.
AAAAGTAAATCAGCTGATCGCACAAGTTGTATAGAGGAGGGGCGAATATTTTTTTTTCGTATTTTGACCTATCTCCTCGGGGAAAGTTGTTCAGCTTCGTGTAAAGATGAAAGAGACTCAGTCTTTTAGTCCCCGATCTGTCATAAGACTAGCCTTTTCAGTCGAAGATTTTTATACTGGGTGAAAAAGAACCTCCTAGCTATATTCAAAATTCTGAACCAGTATCACTCAAAGAACATATTTATGAAAAAAAAATAGGCACGCGAGGGGTGCGGGTAGCGGAAAAAAAACCTTCCCCCCTCAAAAATAAAAAACAAAAAAATAAAAAGTGTTCAGTAAGTGATACTGGTTCAGGATTTTTAATAAAGCTAGGAGGTTCTTTTTCAACCTGTATATAGATGATATAAAAATAGATATGATGACAGATTATAATATGCAAGTAAAAAAATGAGCTGTCACTTAAACAGCTTAAAAAACTGGTGACTCATCGTCTGGGAAGTCGACAGTCGCAAGGCGTGTGTTGATGCAACTAGTGCTTATAGTACCGCCGGAGAATAAGTAGGCAAAAGTAATAACAATTGTTATCACGCTTTACTCAAACGCTAGTTCTTTTGTAAAGGACTGCAGTCGTTTTAGTCTCAGTTTTATACGTTAATCGACTAAGTCATGTTAACCCGTCGCGTGCTCGTTTACGCCGTGTGCCATACAAATCTCGTACACCATGTGTTCTAAAGCACGCGAAGGTTTAATTAAATTTTCGCGCGATTCTTGCACACGTGCGAGATTCGTATCGCACGCGCCGTAAACAGGCGCGCGACGGGTTAAGACTAACAGGTAGTCTTCGTTTCAGAGCCAAATCGTGTAAAAAGAGGCCAGTCTTATTATAAACGACTATAGGACTCGAATCTCTTTCATAACTAGTTTCTCGGGCCGATCGTAACCAGATATGTGCCTTCGATGAAACCGTTTCCATAGCCGGCTAATCACTCGAAATAGATCTCGATAGCTTCTCTTCTATGAAATAGATAATTAGTTAGTCGTATACTAACGTGGCGAGGTAGAACTTCCTGTAGGTGTGCTGCGTGGTGATGTGTGCAGTTTCCCCCAGCAGCTGCAGTATGTACTGCAGCAGCGTGTCGCCGAAGTGCGGGCGCCGGTACAGCGCGCGCCGCGGCAGCAGCGGCTCGCACACTGCCGCGGAACATCATACTTACTTTTACGATAAAGGTTGTAAGATTAAAGAAACGGAATACGGGGCGTCCCGCGGCTGTGCCACGCGGAGGGAGAGTAGGCACCTGAATTATTGTAGATGGGACGTTTTACTGAAGGGAGACTTTATTTTAATTTTAAAAAATAATTTTCACTGCATTCATACATTTTAAAATGATTGCCCGGTCGGACCGAGCGTCGAAACCGGTGCACGAGAAAAAAATCAACCTGTAATTTTATCATGCCGATCGGAGGCTTCATCGGATAGCATCGGAAATAAAAGGAAGACCGTGTATTTTAATATTTTTAAAACCCTCGACCCCAGGATTAGATCCCCCGATGCTCGGCCCATTGAGCTACCGTGCCTTCGAGACACAGACGGCGCTGAGCTCCACGCACGACGACGGCCGCCGGCAGACGGCGTATTTCCTGAAACGCGCGTCCGCACGTATGAAGCACGTTCGAAACTCGTTTGTATCGCTGTATCTGCGCGTATACGCACTGTAAGAAAACGCGCTATGAACGCACGTTTCGCAACTGCCCCGAGTGCTGAGATTACAAAATTGCGTTCCAATCGCGTTTAAAACGCGTATACGCGCGTGAAACGCGCCTCGTCGGCGCCAGGTGATCTAAACCTAGGGTCGTGGGTTCAAGTCCGAATATTTTTCTTTCCCTAAAAAATATTTGTAAGTATTTAATATCAATGAACTACCCAATTGTATAACAATGACCGTTATCACACTAGCGAGTTGCGGGCGAGTGATAATCATGGCGGACACGCAGAGACGAAGCCGCGGTCGCGCAGCGAATTTTGTACATTCGCGTTCTGTTGTATCACAAAGACACGAGTGTGAGCGTATATGCAGCACTAGCTTTCCGCCCGCGTAGACTAACAGGTTATATCGTGCCCAACTGTGGGATAAAATTTAGCCTATGTCGTTTCCCAAAGTCTAGGTAATCTATTTTTGTACCAAATCTCATTAAAATCGGTTTAATAGTTTAGCTGTGAAAGCGTGACAGACAGACAGCCAGAGTTACTGTCGCATTAATAATATTAGTAGGGATTATTGAGAGGTTAAAACGTTGGTGATAATAGTGGATATAGAGTTATTTATAACGGAAATTCAAAATCGTCCCGTTATATGCAATCAAACAAAAAGAGAGTACAGTGACTATATTTTTTTAAAAAAAACAAGCATATAAGATATTTGTAATGTATTTATTGAAGATTTTACGGTAAAATCAAACAAAGAAAAAAATGAGGAAGGTACGAGCTCGCCCCGCTTTCCACTCGCTTGCAACTCATACATACATAAGCTAACGCCTTTATCCCATTGGGGTAGGCAGAGACCACAGATTGCCACTTACTACGATCCAAACAAACCTCTTTCGCTTCCTCTACATTCATAATTCGCTTCATACATGCTCTTCGGATTCGGGTACTCCTAACATAGCGTTTTCTCAGTACATCACCAATTCGGTCTAAGTACGTTCGCCTAGGGCGCCCTCTGCCGACCGTTTCACCTACATTGGCACCAGTGTTGCCATATATACGGATTTGTCCGTATTTGTACGGATTTTGCAAGTTCAATACGGATGAATCAAGATTACGGATTTTTATACTGATTTAGGTACTCTAAACACAGAATTAGCTTCAAAAGGTCCCCGTTTTCGAGCCTTCTTCACCTAATTTTGACCAATTTCGTCACAACGCTGGTGAGTTTGCTCCACTGTAGTGCGGCAGTACAGCAAAATTTTTTCAATGATGACGAAACCAAGAAATAAATTATGTACCTCGACGATAACGGACCCGCTACTACTAAACAACTTTTAGGGAAATCACCCTCTTTTGATTTAAATCTTGACTCAAAAATGTTACGTTTAATTTTTATACGGAATTTATACGGAATTTCAATCATAATACGGGATATTTACACGGAATTTCAATGAAAATATAAATACGGATTTTATACGGATTTTTGTAATGAAAATACAGATTTCACGTCTACTTAATGTGGCAACACTGATCGGCACCGATCGTACCTAGCTAAGGTATGTACTTACACTTAAGCGAGTCGTTGTCCTGCAGTGTGACCGCGTGTACAGCCTGCAGCGCGGGCGTCTGCAGCAACACCAGCTGCACGTGCGGGGACTGCACGGCGGCGCGCACCCACGCGGCGGGGGACTTCGCCGAGAGCGCCGTCACCGCCGGGCTGTAGATGTCGTACACCTGGGGGATACACGGTCAAACTATTGGGGGCGATTCGATCTATCGATCTGAACAACCCTTCTCAATATTGAATTCTCAAAAAAAAATCTGACTTCCCATACGAAAGTAAATCGCAGAGGTGACTTATATTCTTTATAAAAAGTTTTTCAGTTTTGTGGTATTCAGCGCGCGCTTATTAGCGACGCGTCTGCTATAAAACTTAAGTGCATACGCGTCGCGAACCGGGACGGATGCACCTTAACATTTTTACGATATAATCAATAACATTAAGCAGAAGCAGAGAACCTGAACCCGATAATTAACCAAAGTGGCAATGTATCACGAGCGTTTAAATGCTTTGCAGGGCAGTCGTCGATCCTGGCCGTTGTCGTCAGACATTAAACCAAATCGGCACTTATCGGTTTGAAAACTGACACACGAATTAACTAAGTTCGTCCCACGATAGGGATGTTTACTATTTTTTTTATATTGTGTATCTTAAAAAGGAACTGGATTCAAAACCTAAAACCGAAATAATTTTTGAAAACTATTGAGAAATAAAAAAGTTACTTACAAAAAAAAGTTGTACAAACTATTAAATTTCAATAGAGGGGGAAACTGTCAAACAGCGAAAAAGAGATGCACTCACCGGCATGTGACGTCACCGCCATTTGTTTGCGTAGGTAAAAACGAGATAGCTAGCTCTCCCCACAAAACGAGATAGCTAATCCTTACGTTGATATAAATGCTAATAACTTGTTCATTTATAAACCAATTTTGATGCTGTTTTCGGATTTTAATATAATTCTATCATAATTTTTTGTTTCACACATAATAATTCATAAAATGAAACACTGTCAACATCCCTATTATCCCTACACGATAAAGAAGGAAGGAAACAACGAAGCCAGTAATAAACAAAGTCCGTACCTCCGCCCCCGGCCGCTGCCGCAGCAGGTCGGCCAGCGCCCGCGCCAGGCGCTGCGCGGGCGCACAGTCCCGCGCGTACACCAGCAGCACGCCGCCCGCCCCCGCCCCCGCCCCCGCCCCCGCCGCCGGCTCTACCGCGGCCGCCGCTTTCTGTTCCGCTTCTAGTTGTCTGCAATTCAAAAATATATACTTATATTTTTAACAATTGGCTCATACAGTTTTCGGGTGAGTGAGTGAGGAATAGTGTTTAGGTATAATAAACTTTCATCAGAATTTAAAAATACTAAGTACTCCTAGAATTTATAGCTCCACCGTTCTATATTTTCGACTAATTTATCTAGCTGGAGAGCGTACTGAACTTCCCAAAAATTCTGAATCGGCGCCCCGAAAGTGATTTAAAAAACTGATAAGTTTTTACCTATGAAATTGCCGATTTTTTCTCAAGCTTTATTTTATTCATAATTTATTTGATTGAACAGCTATTACTAAAATTGTTAATAAAATAACGGAGATATTGAGTCAAATTAATACATATTTACTTTAGATTTATTTGCTGAAAAGGAAGCTCAAATATAGCTCGTTTCATCCGTTGCCCGTTTCATTGCTTATTTTTGCTGTACGTTGTTACAGTTACAACTTTCAATAAACTAAGTATGATGAAAATTAACTTAATGTTGTTCCCAAAAATTTTTGCTAAATTTGGATTTCGCATTCCCGAGAAAATTCCAAAAACGTCAGTATGGAAAATTCAGTTTTCCAAAAATATTGTATGAAAAACGACAATTTCATAGGTAAAGACCTATTATTTTGCGCGCTTCTTGAACACCCGTGTGTACAATATTTGTATCGCACGCGCCGTAAACAAACACGGGACGGGTTTAACCATATATGGGACTTATGAAATAATTTGCGAAACCTTAGGTGATCTTTACATAAAACCAAATAATTTTCCCCGGGAAAACCATTTATCGCTCATAATTTCTCTAACACTAATGTTTCGTTAGTCAGTGCAGGAAAAAAAAATCTACAAAAAAAAAAACAAGTTCTTATTAATCAAATAAAACAAATTACATAGAGGTATACCCGTAGCTCTTAGGCTGATCTGTTCCCATAAATGTATCTAAAGATTGACCTCTAATATCACGTATCTCACAAAATGTCTTGATAAAGTATGCAGTAATGTAAACATAACATGACGCGATCATTTGCAATTCAAATCGCTCGACATTGCGCCTCACGCGGGTCTAATCAATAACAGCATTACACGAGAATCACAACTAACAGCATATAGATAAACTTATGTCTGCGAATTAGTACGATAATACGATCTAAACAAACCACGTTTAAAGTTTGAATGGCTTCTTCTGGGCGAGATTGCTACATCTCGACCACATCTTTTCATTAAAAAAAAACAACGGGTTGCACTCCAAGAGTGCCGGAAGAAGTGAAAACTTGAACATTAACGTTGTGGATTAATATTTAATTAATTTTTTTCTATGCTGACACCGGATGACATCTTGACTTTTGCAGTTTTAATTCTTACTAATATTATAAATGCGAAAGTAACTCTGTCTATCTATCTGTCTGTCCGTCTTTCACGCTTAAACTACTGAACCGATTTTGATGAAATTCGGTACAGAGATAGATTAAGAGCCGAGGAAAGAATATTTTTTTATTGATAAAATGTAGCCTATGTCCTTTCCCAGGAGCCGCGGCCGGAAAGCTAGTTTCCTATATTTATCAAACACCCCTCCGTGACATCTTGACTTTTGCAGTTTTAATTTCCTATATTTATTAAACACCCCTCCGCCTTACGGATTTTCGAACAAGGTAACGTTTTTTTACCCATACTTCAAAGTGCACAACGCCGCTAAAGAAATTTTCACTTCAAAAATCCATTACTGCTTTTAAAATCGAATACATTACTCTCTTTCATATTTTATTACAAGCACTCAGGATCAAGGTCCTTTTTTTTCACACCCCACGGCCCGCGGTCTTCAGCCATTGGCCACCAATTTGTGAAGGAGCCCAATTTCATTGCGCCATGTCTTTCGTGGGCGAACGCGTCCCCTCACATTTGAAGAGGCCAATTTTTTTTAGCCCATGGTGTCAGGCGTTCTGAACGTGCTTGGTCCCCACTTACTAATATTAATTGTAGAAGTTATAAAGCCGCGCTTCACACTTATAGTTACAGGTTTTTAAATCGTTTTGTCTAATTAATAAATATACCCATCAGGTTGTTCACACACTTGTAAATAAACCTTAGATAAGTAATAGCAATTAATCAATCTTCACGCTATATCCCTTGCGGTGTGGTACAACTCTTGCTTCTTATTTCAGTCAGTTCCTGGCGCACATTTTAAAATATCTTTATAACCCTTTGCCCATGATTAGGGTTCTCACGACAAAGAAGAAAGAATACAGAATAATTTATACCCTACCCACCCGCAAGAGATATAGCGTGAAGGTTGATTAATCGCTATTTAATATCTAAGGTTTATTTACAATTTACAAGCCCGTAAACAACTTTATGGTCATGTCTAAGGGAATTTCAAGGACAGCGCGTTCGATGTAGTTACTGTTAGGAGATCAATCGCCTTTAACTTTAAACGCGAATTAATGGTAAAAAAGCCATATTAAGTGCTACTTTTTCGTATGTTTCGTATAGCTAGATAACTTCAGAAGTTTTTAAAAGCTTTTTTAAATCTTCAGGTCCTACTCAATAATTTTTTTAACAACATGAAGTTTAGAAAAGATTTCGCTGTAGTACCAATTTTAACTTTTGAGTTAATTTAAACCATGTTCCTTAATGACGAGGGACATCCATTTTTTAAGTGGTAGCTGATTATTATCTACCACCGAGATTTTTCAAGAGAAAAAAAAACGATGCTTAGTAAAAAAATTCAAGAAAAGTCATAAAATGTGTAATAATAACTACAAAAAATCGCGGAACATACATGGGGGTGATCTGAATGCACCCTGGCACGGGGCATCCACATTTTTCGTTAGACGTCGCCCGTCAACCTGGGAGGTCTCAGATAAACATGGGAAAGGCTTCTCCCACATGATTTTCACAAATTAATCAACACAACAACATGTGCCAGAGGTCAAATAGCTGCAGAATAGATAGAGCTAATCGTTAGCGGGGAAAATACACGACGAGATAATACTACAAGATAGTTTACATTGTACAGAAGCTTCAGTGTGGTTAGATTACATGTTTTGATTTGATGTTTTTATTTTTAACTTGGTTTTTTATTATTGTTTATTTTTATTTTATCTTAGATACTTTAAATTGGAAATAAAGGGAGCAATCTTTAACAGTGGTTCGAGGTAGGGGATAGTGGGAGTATGATAATTCAGTAGTTTTTTTTAACAAACTTCTATGCATATAAACTTTCGCTTTAAAAATATTAGTAAGGATTTGCTTTGACTGAGAAAGTGAGAATCGAACCCAGGACCTGTCGATCAAGAGACAGCACCATTACCAATAACCAGCTTCGAGCCAGCAATGACCCCCCACCCCCGTGTGTTTGTGTGTGTGTGTGTGGTGTGCTAGTGGCCGTCAAACGCAGCTTCAAGTCGGCATATCAAGCCGGGGTGATCGTGAAGTGTGTTCACGATCACCCTCCCACCGAAGTCCGACGCTAAACAGCTTGCTGTATTCCATCGGTGCGTAGGAGTACCAGTGTCTTATAACGATTTTCTGGGTTAACTCGCTCCATCATCGACCTCATCTATGACCTTGGTCAAGATTGAGGTCAAGAGTCAACCCATCTTATATAAAAAAAGTGTATGATGTTGTACGTGTGGTATAGTTACGTACCGTATCCTCCAGTCCCGCAGTACCTTCTTCTTCAGTCTGTGCCCCCTTCTGGCCCGCCACCACGCGCCCCCCACCAGCAGCCCCACACACAGCAGCAGCCCCCCCCCGCCCGCCCACCACACGGCGCCGCGGGGGGCCGACACGCGAGGCAGGGTGCTAGCCTGGTGGCCTAACAGAAACATAGATTTCAGTAATTAGAATAATATATTTTTTTACCAGCCCATATACGACCCCACCGAGGGGCACGGACTTTCCTTCGAAACACGAAGGGGGTTTACCCCACAGTCCACCACGGTGGCTCAATGCGGGTCGGTGGAACGCTCGTCTTTCGAAAATGAATTTTCTTGGACGGACAAGTTTCATCACGATGCTTTCCTTCACCGTTGAGCAAGTGATAATTAGAAATCCGTACATAAATCCAAAAAGACAAATTTAGTGATACAAGCACGCACCAGGATTTGAACCCGCAACCTTCCGATTACAAGTCTGCTGGGCTATCACAAATATTTCGTAATAATGTTAATTATTAAGAATGTAAATCAGCCTAAGAAATTCCATCATTCAAAAATTAAAGAATTAATATAACTCCTAAAATTTAGAACCTTAAACAAAAAAATTAAACTTAGACAATGTTTCAAAATGACTGTATTGACATACTTAGATTCTTTTGCCTTTCCCAAAAAGTGATAAATTACAAAATAACAAAAGATGTATTTGATGTTTTATGGTAAAGCAGTTATTTGGTTATGGTTGAACCAATTTTAAGAAGAAGAAGAACACTTTATTAAATTGACATATCCAGAAAAGACTTAATGCTACAGAAATAAATTATTATAAAGATTACTGCACCAATTAATCGGTGCACGTCAAGTTATAACACTCTTGTTTTGTCGGGGTTTAAAAAGATTTATCTGCATGTAGCAGTGACCTCATGACCTGTTGGCCGTAGATATATTTTTTTGAATTTTATGGCCTGGTTACGAGACCTTTGAACCCAGTCTTTATTTGGTAAAGCACTTCACTTTAAATTTTCTAGATGGTATTTTTTATTGTGTAGTGGGTCCCTCAGAACGTAAATACAGACAGACACAAACACCTATGGCCCGAGAACAAACATACGCTTTTTACACAAACATTCGGTCCGGCTGAGAATCGGGACCCGTCGATCAAGAAGCGGCGCCACTACCACTCGACCGAACGAGCCGTCAAGTATATTTATTAACCTATGATAAGTAATCCCGTAGTAAACGCACGCTTTATATAATAACTGAAATGAAATAAAAATGAATATACACTTACAGAAGTGCGCGTAATACGTAGCCAGATGCATGAACCCGTTGACCCAGGGCGCCCGGTGCCGCAGCTGCAGCGTGTGGCAGCCGGCCGCCGGCCGCAGCGCGCAGCGCACGCCGCCCGGCACGCGCGTGCAGTTCGACGTCACGTTCTCGGACCGACTCTCCTGGGACGATAACACTCATTCACCTCCAGGATTTTTTTTCTAAATCACTACGATGCTGGCCGGTGACGGCCTTTACGGCGGCGAGTAGCGAGATCTAGTTGCCACTGGGCTACGAGCGAATCGGCCGATCGCACGAGTTATAAGGAACGGAGAGTTTTTTTTTCATTCTTCGACGTATGTTACCTTACAATGTTCGGTTTGGTGGACTTATTCACATCCTTATTTATTTATTTCTACGTCCACTATAAAATCACCCCATATGTAGAAAGCTTTTTTACATGTATGTAGAAAAAAAAAACAGCTGGCTGACAAAACGACTCACAGGAAACAAATTTAAAGAAAAAGCTTTAAAGTCAAGTCTTCAATAGTAAAAGCAGATGCCCTTTAAAAGGACGGGCTCGATATCCTTTAACATCCTACTACACGAAGTCAAAACCTTACACATACACAGACACTGCAACAATATTCATTATGCTCAAGTCTATTATGATAATATATTATTATGTGAGTAATCAATCCAAACCAATCATGATAATTATCATAATGATGCAATGAATATGCAGTTCATGAGTAATGATTAATTTGTTCAACTGTACGTCGCATAAATTAGAATTGGACTTGGATAGTTACTTCAAAGAGTTAATATAAATGTGATACATTATGTAACATTACTTTATGTAAATAGTAAAACTTGTAATCCTATAAACAAGTTACGGTCGTGATTAACTTGACATAAATACAACAAAGGTATGGTACCTGACAGTTTATACAGAGGCGTCTCTAGCTCACGTAGCGCCCGGGTGCAATCATCATCCTAGCGCCCTCTAGTACCTAAGCGTACTTCGCAAAATTACGGTAGGTATGGCACAAGAAGCGGCACGCGGCCCATATAGTACGAGAAAATTAGGTTTTGACCTAGACATTGATAATTAATTACTGAGCGGGACCTTTTAGAATGTATTCGAAAACCTTCCAGGATGATACTCTGGAAAGTCCCAAAACCTCCCAGGTGGGATAGCCGAGATATCCTGGAAAAACTGGAATTTCCAGGAGCGGGCCTCAAGTCGTTACAAATAATGTTTTTTTTTTTTTCATTCTGTAGCATTTTTTACGGACAAGACATCTAAGACTTCAGATTTACTTCCCAGTGTCAAAAACCTGGAAAAACTGGTGAAAAAGTTAGGATGGGCTTAGAGTGATGCCAGGACGCTATTTTTAATACGGTTTAGTGTACTTTCGATTATTCTGAATATGCTGATGTTAAATATATTCAATTCCTGGATTCCAGGGTGCCTCACATTTTGTTGGAACGAGCCTTTAAATCTTCAAAAATTTTGATAGGGTAATTTTTTTTTGTGTATAGTTTTTTTCCATGCATTTAGTCCTTGCATATGAGATTTCTAAAAATAGTTGAAATTCGTCATGATCATTAAGGCGACTACAGCACCCGATAAAGGCAGCACACATAGGAATAGTGCCATCTTCGTCTCTCAACAGGCCTGGGCCGGCAGTGCGAACAGTGTCGATACTATGACGGACTATGAAAGCGTGCGTGCGTAAAAACATGTTCGAAAGTTAGAAAAATGTGATTTATGGATATGTAACAGCTTAAATCGAAAAATGCGTTAACTACTCATCGAGAGTGTTCAATCAAGAACATTTTGGTAGCAAATTCAAGTTCCTGTGTGCATTTTACTATCATTTTTACAGCTTAAAAGATACACAATATTGGTATTTAGAGGTGACTTTGTGAGCTTTTTCTATCGAACCAAAAGTGCTGAATCATGTTTTCAGCAAACTACTTATCTAGTTTGTGTCCTGAATATTACCGTAGTATTTTTTTCTTCGATTTAATGCAGTGCGTCATGCTTATCTACGCATCATAAAATCGTAATTTAGGTGCTGTAGTCGCCTTAACTTTTCGTATTATAAGGTTACCTTATTATTCTTCTGCAATGAGTGAGGAACGTTTTATGATGTTTTATTGGAATCAAATAAATAGGGAAAGGTCTACCTAATTATAAATAATACAAATATTTTAAAATTTTCGAGCAATAGTTAATGAATCATAAGGTAACCTGTAAAAATGATCAAAACGAATTTCAACGATTTCTAGAAATTCCATTTTGCTATATCCAAGGGCTAAATGCAAACTTATGGCAGAAAATCACCATAAGTACTAAAATTTTTTTACAATTTAAGGCTTGTTCTAGCAAAATTCCAGGCATCAGAATAATAAAAAGTGCCCTAAAGCGTCGTTTACTATTGAAAATGGCGTGTTGCCATCGCTCTTAGCCCATCCTAACTTTTTCAAAAAAAAAAAACATTTATTCCAGGTTTTTTGACGCTGGAAAGTAATTGTGAAGTCTTAGATGTCTTGTCTGTAAAACTGCAATTGAATAACAAAAAATTTTTTTTTGAATTTGTTATTTGTAATTTTCTGAAAATTTTGACTTGCTCTCTATATTAGACTAAAAGATAGAGGGCTGCAACTGAAACACCAAATGTACATAACAACTAGCGTACGCCCTACAATTCGTTCCCATAGGAACTCAGTGTAATCTCTTTTAGGCAAGCTTTCACAATGTCTGAATATTATCTTTTCAAAATTTCAAACTTACAGCTTCAATGTTTTGATTTTGCGTGGAAATCTTTGTTAGTGGGTAAAAAATACCGATTCTTCTTTTGTTTGGGAATTTCTTAAAACCCAATGGAGGGAGTTGGACCCCAAAATTTTGGTAGGACTCGGCTGATCCTCATTTCTAGTGCCAAGATAAAGATGTAAACAAAGTTTCATTGATGTACATATTTTGCCTCCAAAATATGTTATTTTTCCCATGATAATAGTTAGTCGTTTTCTCGCCGACGGTGGGACAACTGCCTTAGGATGTTAAAAAATTAAATCTACATACAATATCAGAAATCATCAATTTGAATCAGAACAGAAACATTCAAAAAGTCACAAAAATTTAAAGAAAATGGGTCTTTTTTTCAATTTATCAAAATAGTGTACACAGAGGTAAACAATCAAATTGTGATGATGAGGAATTTTTATTTGTTGGAGTTTTGAATATCTGTTTATAATGAATAGGTTCTGAAACTACATACTGGATCGATTTTAAAAATACTTTCACAAATGGCAAGCTTACTATTCAGTAACATATGCTGTAACTTTTCCAAGGGAATAGGACTATTAGGTGAAATAGAAGGGAACACGTAATCCCAACTATATTATAAATGCGAAAGTAACTCAGTCTATCTGTCTGTTACGCTTTCACACCTAAACTACTGAACCGATTTTCATGAAATTTAGTACAGAGATAGATTAGACCTTGGGAAAGGACATAGGCTACATTTTATCCCACAGCTGGGCACGATATAACCTGTAGTCCACGCGGGCGGAGCCGAAAGCTAGTACTGCATAAAATAGTGGTTACCTCGCTATGTGTATTGTTTGGCCACATGAAGATCTCATAGTCTGTGATGGGGATGTGTCCTTCGTACCAGTGGAACGATACTGTAGTGCTGAAACATTTTAATGCATATTAATTAGTTAAACGGCAAATTGGAATTCCCTAAACTTGCTTTCTTTGGAAAAAAAAGCAATGACTACAATTGTAAAGTGGCACTTGAAATCTTTTTCATTTGGAGTATTTATTACTGGTCCATAAGGAATGGTTCCACATAGGATCAGATCCATAAGTTTCTCAATTAGTTCATGTGATGCATATTATACACATCATAGGTCAGGGGTGGCCAACTTGATTATACCCAAGATCTCCTGTTTACTAACGAAACCCTGTGCGATCTACCAATTACATACTTCTTTAAATCTTAAATGAAACAGTATAATTCAGTACACAATCATGTAGTATTTTTTTTATTATATTAAGAGAAAAAACTTAAATCTGAAATGTTTTTTTATTTTTTTGCCTTGCCACGATCGACTGGACTAACAGTCGCGATCGACCGGTCGATCGCGATCAACCGGTTGGCCACCCCTGATATAGGTTTTACTGTGAGTTTTTAAATTTTTACTCAGTTTCATATTTCACTTAAAATTATACTAAACACTTCCTATGTAAAATCTTTAAATTGGCACAATGTAAATTGATTTTTGCTTCAAATATCTACAGAGCTTTAGTCTGACAGTGACGTCCTGCCCACTGCACTACATGTCGTCGTGAACTCCGCGCGACACGCTCCCGCCAGCGCCACCACCACCAACAACAACATCGCTCCACGCTCCAACACGCACATAACAAACATCAAAACCTTGGAATAACAGGTCTGTAGATATTTCTACAGAGCTTAGCAAGAAACTTCTGCAGCCTCATAAGATCATCATGATGATTGAAATACAATACCTAATCACACTCACAGACCTATATCTGATATAATATCACAAAAATATAACTTACTCATAATCAATATCATTGACAAACTGTGGGATGTCCCGTTCGTATTTAGTGATGTTGTTGTCAGCAAAGAAATAGTCATGGTCGGGCTCCATCGTGAGCTGGTCTCGGGAGAGCTGATTCACTACCTTGTAGCACGAGCGGAACAGTAGATCCATGGCTTTTGAGAAACATACCTGAGGACAGAGCTTAACTACAGCAAGACTAAGAAAATATGGGGAGAACCTTACTAATATTGCCGCTGCATTTTACACTACATAATGAACATTTGTTTTTGTTTTTATGTTATGTTTTTTTTGTGTACAATAAAGAGTATTGTATTGTAATATTATTAAACTAGCTTATGTCCATAATTTGGTTCATTTGGAAAAGTAGCCTGTGTCATTCTCCACCCTCCAGCCCTCTAATTATCTGTGTGCAAACTTTCACATTTATACACATTACCTAGTTAGTTTAATGTATAAGTATCAGAATAGATTTTTTAATTTATACAAAATGAGTAAATATACTGAAGAGACCACACATTCACTGTCAGCAACTTACATGAGAGCAATTGAGGTTGAGTTTACTGAGAAACTCAATGCTGTGTGAGTGGCTAGTGCCAGAGAACCTCTCCTGTAATATGTCATAGGAGCAGTTCTGTTGCGGCTGGTTGATGGAACTTATGATGAGGTCCCATTTGGTGACGCGGTCGTCGACGGGGGCGCAGTACCGTACGACGTAGCGGCCGGGCACCGCGTCGGTTGAAGGAGTCACTGTCATGGTCGTCCTGCCCACTGCACTACATGTCGTCGTGAACTCCGCGCGACACGCTCCCGCCAGCGCCACCACCACCAACAACAACATCGCTCCACGCTCCAACACGCACATAACAAACATCAAAACCTTGGAATAACAGGTTTTTGAATATGGTAATGTAACACCGTTTCACAGTGTCTGTTTAATCCACTCTTGGGCCACATTACCACTACCGGCATTGCCAGAGATATTATTTAAGGATCTATTAATAGGATAATTTTATTATTTTACGTCACATCACTGAAATAAATAAAATAAAACAAAAAAAAATCACACAAAACAGGCTTCTACCCTACGACGAAACCGTTTGACATTTATTTTTTCTTTTTTAGTGCTGTACCCAACGTGTCTAAATTTCGGTTTGATCTTTCTGTTTTGTTTTTTGAATAACAACTTGAATAACAATTTGAATAACAACTTCACACAATACACAAATATTTATGCACTTGTTATTCTTTTCTCTTCGTTGGATTTGAAAATTTAAATTGCAAGGTTATAAATGTTTTAGATTAAAATAATGTATTGTAAAAATAAGTGGTAATAAAAGATCAGTCGATACAAATAAGTACAACACTAGCTTTCACTTTTTTAATAAAATAATTTTGATGGGGCAATGGCAATTGTGACTTCACAGCATTATCAAATCAAACCTTTTATGAATATACACTGGGCGTCAAAAATAAGTAGTACAGTTTTAAAATTGCGATTTCTCCCAAACTATAAAACTTAGACCTTTGAAACAAAAAAGGTTAAAAAGAAAATTTAATCTTATTCAATAAAAACTTCATGCATTATAAGAACTTATAATGCTTGACTTTTAAAAAAACGAATAAATAAAAACACTTTTTTTAAACTGTTGAAAGGTGTTGTCTTACTTAGGATTTTTGTGTTTGACACATTCGCTGCTGATAAAGCAATTGTAATTGAAAACCATAGGTATCTTCAGAGAGTAAATTTGACTAATCATGCCTCTTTCACCAGAAGAATGTGCAAGAATCTTAGCTTTTCTCGAAGTGGGCATCAGTATGCGTCGTACTGCAAGGAGGGTGGGTGTAACTTTAAGAACGGTTCAGCGAGTAAAGCAAAGGTACGAAGAGACTGGAAACCATCTAAGGAGACGAGGTAATGGCAGACCCAGGTGCACAAGTACCCGAGAAGATCGCTTTATTGTTTCCACTGTGTTAAGAAATCGACACCTTAATGCAGTTGAGGTTCAGCAACAGCTTCTTCGGACCCGAACAGACTACATCAGTGAGAGTACAGTGAGAAGAAGACTTGCTGAAGCAAATGGCCCCAAACTTGAGACAGAGCATCGCGTAGCAAGACTACGCTACGCCCGTCAACACGTACAATGGGGCGAAGAAGAATGGGCTAGAGTTTTATTCACAGATGAGTCTCGATTCTCTTTATACACTTCAGATGGACGGCGGAGAGTCTACAGACGACCCGGTGAGCGATACATTCAAGCTTGTATCTCGGAAAGAGTCCAATATGGCGGGGGCTCTGTACACGTATGGGCTGGTATCTCTTCAGAGAGTCGCACAGAGCTTGTGGTAATAGAAAATGGGACTTTGACTGGTGAAAGATATGCCTCGGAGATCCTCAACGAGTATGCAGGGCCATATTTAATAAATATGGGTGATGGAGCCATCCTAATGCATGATAACGCCCGGCCACACACTGCTCACCACGTACAAGAGTACATTCAGGAGGTTGGCATCAACTTGATGGCTTGGCCATCGAGAAGCCCAGATCTCAACCCGATTGAACACGCCTGGGATGAGCTTGGGAGGCTAGTCAGAAGGCGCAGTCCACCTCCTGCCACACTCAGGGCTCTAAAACATGCGCTGATAGAAGAATGGGAAAATATTCCCCAACACCGCCTCCGAAACTTAGTGTTCAGCATGCCAAACCGGATCCAAGCTGTAATTAGAGCCCGAGGCGGCAACACAAGTTATTAAATTGTGAAAAAGTTCCAAAACGTGAAAATTAAGTGGTTGACATATCGTTAAAAATTGATACTTTTTAGTATTTATCTTAATTTTAAGTTTGAAACTTTATTCATGCCAAATAAAATATAACTTTAATAAACTTCGTTAAGTTTACTATAAACTGCTTTTTATTTCATAAGTGTAACTACTATAGTTTAGGAGTAATTGCAATTTGAAAAGTGTACTACTTATTTTTGACGCCCAGTGTATTACCCAAAGCTTTCGGTACACAGATTAGGTATATGTACGATTCGGTACAGGGGATCGTAGCAATAGCAAGGCGCTCATTCACGTACCAACGGATGCTTTCGTTTAGGGGGGGACAAATCTACGTAACGTATTAAAATAAAAGACACGTCGATTCTATAAAATATAATTAAATCATGCCATCAATCACAATACAAATAAACATTTTGCTAATATACCTAATACAACAGTAACTTATAATCGATAAACGTGACTGTGAAAATGGAAAGGTACAACTTTCGTGATAGTCGTTCAGGTTCAAAATTAGCGTGATGAGCTATCGTAAATAGCTCCTATTGACTACCACGAAAGTCGTACCTTTCACTAAACACAGTCACAAATTATATTCCGATCTGCTGAGCCAAGACGGCGTACATGCCGAGCGAGGTGAGTCCGACTGTCGCGGCGTGGCACGCGCGGACGGCGAGCAGCGCCCACGCGCTGAGGCCGAACACGCCGCCGACCGCGTCCTCCAGCAGCTGGCGGTACGGCGTCAGCGCGAGCAGCACGAGCACGAGCGGCGCGAGCCGAGCGGGCAGGTCGGAGCGAGCCGCCAGCCACACGAGCAGCGCGCCCGCCGCGTGCCACAGCAGCTGCACGTTGGACTCGGCGCACGCGCGCACGTAGCGCCAGTCGAACTCGGAGCCGCGCGCGCCCACCCACAGCGGCACGCTGCGCGTCACCAGCACCTGCAACCACCACACTATACCTACAGTGGGTTTTTTTTAACTGGGACAGTATGGGGAAACCAAAACCATTAAAGATACAGGGAAACGGCCTTAGGAACGTGTCAATCAAGCTATAATCCTCACCTCTGAAAACCTCATGAAAATCAATTTTGATAATGCCAATAAATAGTCATGAAATAGTGACAAATAGTCACCAATGTGAGATAAATAGTGAACTTAAGGTTTCGAAGATATAGGTAGCTATGGTTCGGTGAGGATTACAGCTTGAGGTCAAGCTGTAATCCTCACCTCTCATGCGGGCAAACGATAGGGACATTCGACTTGGTTTGCATGCCAATAAATAGTGTATAAATAGTCGTCACGATATGTTAAATCTCAAGTCCAGAGCTTCAAGGATTCCCGAGTTACAGTGGCAAGTTGGTGAGGATTACAGCTTGAGGGTTTCAAGTAAAATTGGAACTGGACTCCATGCATTTCCAATTCTACAGTGCAAATAAAATCTCATTTTTGAATATGGAACACTTTAAGTACGTGTAAGTATCAACTGTGATGCAGTAGATGAGTACTTTGAACTAACCTGTTGCATGAGAAATAGTAAATTTTAGAAAATTTTATTATTTTAGAAAATTTTATTGAAGTGAAAACTTCTTTAGCGGCGTTGAGCACTTTTAGTATGGGGAAAAAATGTTAAACTCGCGATGAACTCGCGTCAGATCGTCAGATGTCACGTGACCGTGATCGAAAATGCGCCAGATGTCACGTGACCGTAATCGTCAGGGGCACTATTTTTGAATCACTGGCCTCGTTTCGAGCGATAACTTTTGTTGAATTGCGTCAATGCTATTTATTTTTCAACTTTTTTACTGCTAAATTCCATGAGACCCTTTATAAGGCAGAGGGAATATTTTTACCACCATACTATTGCCAATGTAAAAAATAAATAAAAGAAGCTATCGGATTTTGTCTATGGCAACAATTTCCGTATTGAAAATGGCAACATTTTTTTCTTATAGACAGTGACAGGTCCACGGCCCGTAATCTTCAAAGAAAAATAACTAGGCTTATAGACAATTTGAAAATGACACTTACGTACGCACTTGACAGTTCTATTCCATCCCCCACTTCACCCACCCCGCCCCGCTACCGTTTCGTTAGACTCGATTCTCGATGACTCGACTCGATGGATTCGTTCTGACTTCTGTGCCGTTCGCGTCGATCGAGTTGATTTATTCTCTCCGTTTTATTTCGTAATCCTCGTGCTCTGATAAGTGCAACAAGGTGTTTTTTTTGTGTATTTTTGTGCGATTGGACGCTATTAGTTAAGTTTTTATTGCGACAGAACGCTTTCCACCATGTATTATAAGTGTTGTGTACTTGGTTGTAAATCTACGCGAGAAGACGCTATAACATTACACAATTTCCCCGCATTCGAAAAACAATTGAACAAGTGGTTAAAGTCAATTAGTGTTCACCAAGATATGAGTGATAAACCTATCAAAAATCTCTGTGTCATAAGCATTTTGAGAAAAAATTTACCACCGAAAATAAGTCGAAACTTCATGGTTCGGCTTACCCAACTCTGTTCACTCCAAATGAAATATTGAGTGGATTACCTGAAGAGGATACTGGTAAGTGTATTTTTGCCAATAATACCTACATAAGGGAAAAGGCGTGGGCGTATGTACTTAATAAATCTTAGCCTAAACTATAATAATTGATTTTATTTTAGCATCCCTATTTGACAACATAATAAAGAGCATCGAACCTCTGTGGCATGCCTAAAGTTGCAAGTACATACAAGTACATAAAAAGTCGCGTTTTTTATGTACATGTATGAAATATTTGCCAATCGATAGAGAAAATAATTACAAACAACAAATACTCTTTGACAAAATGTCGTAAATTACTCAAAAGTATATCGATCAGAGAATCAAGTCCAAGTTTGTTCGCAACGGTGCATTTTTTTTACTTAGCTATTAAAATTTTTCTTATTTCCTTCTTTCAACTGTCCTACCAGTTTTGTCACAAAACCGCTTTTGAATTTATTTTCAAACAATGTAACAATTAGATAAAGAAACCATTTGTGTCCCACCAGGCTATTTGTGAAATGGTGAAAATGGGAACTAATGAGTTACTTTTACTAAATTCACACCAGCCAGTCGCTGTGAAATATGCCCTATTTTACAATTATTATATTAATGTACAATCATAACTCTTTTCAGAGAACTGGGATCCCCAAATTGATCATTGCTATTCAAGGAAAAGGCTCTATGACCACAGCTATAGTAAAGACTCTTCATACACAGAAGGTAGGGCCAAACAATAATTATAATAAACTCTTTATATGTATTGGTTTTTTTGTTTAGAAAAGTATTATTCAACTAACTGATTCAACAACATCCAACTGAAATAATATGTATAATCAGCAGTTAGTAAACAATTTCTGTAAATCTGCTGGAATTTCCCTGATGCAAAGTAATGTAGAACAGATTCTTTATTACGAAGATGAAAATATTTTCTCTATAATATTTGTGTAGATAGATATGTAGTAACCAGTTCAAGTTTTTTGTAAGTAAATAAAACCGTTTATATTCCAGAACCTGTCAATTTTGATGCTGATCAAAATCAACTATCTTTACGGACTATTCCTGAAGTAAATACATATAAAGGTTCCGTTACTCACAAGTGGTCACTCAAGTGCAGCACAGAAAAGACAATATGACCACAACTATTCTTTTGAAGGTGAGTTAGTCTAGTCTAGGAAATGTGAAATATCAATAAAAATATGTACACAACATACGGAAAGAGAAATGTTCGGTACCTACATAACAAATTAGTAAAAAACTTAAAAATAAATCGTTTAATAAGTAATTTTTTTGTTTTATTTCACCTGTATTAAAAATAAAAATCGATTCGAAAATACCTACAGAGGCACGATTTATTCTTCATTCCTTTGCCATAAAAAAAATATCTGTCATGCCAGTATTTTTTTTTTAAATGTCACTCTCATACGGAAAAAATGGCGGACATCGAATATTGATAATCTGTAGCAATTGTACGCTTAAGAAAAAGTGTAAGGGAGATAGCAGTCTGATACGTCAGTATCATCTACCTAGTCTGTGGACAGGTCGCCATATTACTTTTTTGATTTGCGATGTCAGCCAGTTGTAAAACAATGAAAAATCTGAACTTTTAACAAATCTTAATAAATCTTCGATTTTTGTGATTTTGAAACGGTAAGTTGTTCTAAATATTGTTTATTCGTGTTTATTCTATATAAAAAGATACATATTTTCATCCTGGGTCTTGGGATATTTTAGATACATGACTTAGTTGTGGTGGTAAATATATTCCCTTTGCCTGTTTGTTGCAGATTTTTTCAAATATGGTTAAGAGTAAAGTTCTCAACGATTTGCAAATAACCCACGCATTAGAAGAGGTTTTTGGCCTTCCTGATGATCCTACTCAGTCAGACGATGATTTGCAGTCAGATGAAGAAGAAATACAGTACGGTACCGCGAAACTTCAAAGAATTCTAGAGGATATAGACAAACCTAGCCAAGGAATTCTACCACAATCGCCCGATCCACCAAGTAGTCCTGTTGAATGTCTCTCTCTCCAATTATTCCACAGCGAAAGTAGTGGTGCAGCAACTGTTGAACTCCCACGAAGTCCTCTTACGAAGTCATCTCATACAGATCATCCTAGACGTGATACAGGACTCCAAGTTTTACCTGTGTCTTCAAATCAACAGGCTGCAGAGCCTAGGACACAATCGCCACGTCCATCACCTCAGTCATCTCATACAGATCATCCTAGACGTGATACAGGACTCCAAGTTTTACCTGTGTCTTCAAATCAACAGGCTGCAGAGCCTAGGACACAGTCGCCACGTCCATCACCTCAGTCATCTCATACAGATCGCCCTAGAAGGGCAACAGGAGTCCAAGTTCTACCCGTGTCTCAACAGGCCGCAGAGCCTAGAACACAATCCCCACAGAATGTTTACGCAGATTCAGAAACAGATGATTCCGACGGAGAAGACGAAGTATGGAAAAAAACCAAGTGGACAACATATCGACCCACTCCATCTGTTTATGATGAAATCCCAATGGGACCTCCACATATGTTTAGCAGCCGCATAAGGCCGGTAGTATTATTTGAAAAATTCTTTACGGACGATGTCTACGACTCGATCGTATTCCAAACAAATTTATACGCCGAGCAAAGCAATGCGGAAGGATGGACAGCCTTAGACAAAAATGAACTAAAAGCCTTCTTAGGGATTATAATAATTATGGGATACAATATTCTTCCGTCCATTGATCTTTATTGGTCATCTGACCCTGGTTTCAGAGTTGATGAGATAGCTGAAGTTATGACTGTAAAGCGGTTCAAGAAAATATTACAATGTTTTCATCTAAATGACAATTTAGGACAACCAGCGAATATTACCGACAAACTTTATAAATTACGACCATTATTAGATTCCATCAATGAGGCTTGCCTGACGAATGCTAAGGCATCTTCTTCGCAAAGCATTGACGAGTCCATGATCCTGTTTAAAGGCAGGTCTTCAATGAAACAATACATGCCACTAAAACCTATAAAGAGAGGCTACAAGGTGTGGTGCCGCTGCGATAGCTATACCGGATACCTATACGAGTTCTACCTTTACACAGGAAAATTAGTAACTGGAACAGAGGAAGGTTTAGGATATAAAGTTGTAAAGACATTGACAGAAAAGCTGATTGATAAAGCACTGGAAGAATATCACATTATTGTCACATTTGACAATTTCTTCTGCGACTATAATTTATTGCAATATCTGTATGAAAACGGCATTTATGCTACTGGAACCGTGAGAAGACATAGGAAAAATCTACCTGGACTAGTAAAACAGAAATTGAAACTTGCAAAAGGACAATATAAATGGAGAGTGAAAGGTAATGTAGCTTTCATAGTCTGGCAAGATAGCAAAGAAGTGTTGTTACTAACAAATGCATTCCACCCAAAAGTGGATAAAACCACAATTATGCGGACGCAAAAAGATGGCTCGAAAATGGCAATTGAATGTCCATTAGCTGTAAAAGAGTACACGAAAAGGATGGGCGGTGTGGATCGCTTCGACCAAATCAAAAGCACCTATTCAGTTGGCAGGAGGAGTAAAAAATGGTGGCTGCGTATATTCTATTTTCTCCTTGACACGAGCATAACAAATGCATACTTGTTATATTGCCAAAATGAGAATGTGACTAAATTGAGTAACCTGGAATTCCGGGTCTCTGTTGCTAGAGGTCTGATCAGTGGCTTTACAAGCAGAAAACGTCGATCTGGTCCTGTTAACTACGTATGCAAAAGAAAAGCAGTTTTGTCGGAGAATCGCCAAAAGGCTTTACATGTTATAGCTGAAGAAATTCGTTATACTAACGTTGGAGACCACATGCCCGCTGAATTACCTTCGTATAAACGATGCAGAATGTGCAGCACAAAGATAAAAGATAAACGATCAAAGATCATGTGCGAAAAATGTGGGGTTCCACTCTGCATTACACCGTGCTTTAGTGCATTCCACAAAAAATCTTGAATCTGCACAGGTAAAGGGAACATTTTTCCCACCACGTTTTTTTTAATTTTTTTCAAAAAAAATGTCATTTTTTTAAAAACAATAAAAAACCCTTTCTGAATATATAAAAAGTTTTATTATATCATCTCTAGTTCCTTATGCCTTATAAAGGGTTAAGACCCTTTCGCTGAAGTGTAGTGATCAAAAATTTCGGAAATCAATAGAATCCGAGCAAATCAATAAAAGATATCGTTCGACACGAGGCGAGCGATTCAAAAATAGTGCGCCAGATGTGATCGAAAATGCGTAGGATAGGGTTGCCACCTTTTTTGAAGTGAAAACTTCTTTAGCAGCGTTGTGCACTTTGAAGTGAAGTAATTTTTATTATTTACCTGCCAGTTTTATCACAATTGAAATTCAAAACGTTATTGATATAATAAAATACACATTCACACCTAAAACATACTTCGCAAGTTCTAAAATATATAGATATAATTTTATGAAAATATAACGATTACGCACATAAAAAGTCATACCGGACGAATCGAAAATGCGTAAGGCAGAGGGAGAGTGAAAACTTCTTTTTTACTGATTCTGGTAATAATGATGATGAAAGAGTCGTTGAAATTATGGATGGAAGTTGATTTTTCTGAGAGATAAACTTTTTTATGTAATATAAAATAATTGTATTAGTTCTGAAGTGTTAAATTTTTAATGTGATATAAATTGACATGTTTGTGTATGATAGCGCAATAAATGAATATTATATTTTACCACATAAATGATAGTATTTTTATACTGATTATTAAAGCAATTCGTGGGAAACTATTCCCTAATCATTCCAAAATATCAACGTTAGGTAATGTTCAAGTTTTCACTTATGCCGGCACTCCCGGAGTGCAACCCGTTGTTTTTTTAATTTTTAGAAAATTTGACCAACTTCTGCTGCGTAGATTTTTTTCTTCCAATACAATGAAATATTCCCTATATGAAACTGAGTCGATCAGCATAGATTTTTTTTTTCAAAATGACTTTTCTATGGATAACTCACACTTGACCAAAAAAATTACTATGTCAAAATTGTATACTTATTTCTGACTCACTAAACAGGAGACTATCGATTCACTTTGTATGTATGCCATATAATGGTATTGCAAAATATTCATAAAAATCTGATCAGAGGTTTTTAAAATGCAGGTTAATAAGTGTGAGTGAGCTTGGTTGAGCAATTTACTGACAAAAAATTTGAAACGAAAAGTTACAACCAAAATTACTTTAATTACTAAACAAATGTATACCTCAGCACTGGCCCATCCGATTGCAGCGGTCAGGATCTTGGCGTGACCCTTCCCGGGCACTGCATTCATAGCAAAGTACAGTCCTAGAAGATCTGCGAAGTCAACCGTGGCCTTTAAGATTTCCTGAAATGAGAAAGCGACAGTGTTAATTGCGTTTGCTACCATTGCTTTTGAGAGTTTTAATTATTATTTTTGTGTGAAATGTTGTGGAGAAGTATAAAAAAACAGGTACACCACTGTGAGGAATTCGGTAAAATTATGTAGCCTATGTTCATCAGGGATAATGTAGGATTCTAACAGTGAAAGAATTTTTCTAATCAGTCCAGTAGTTTCGGAGCCTATTGAATGCAAACAAACAAACAATCAAATCTTTTCTCTTTATAATATTAGTATAGGTAGCTCTGCACTGCAAACATGAAAGAAGTACCATAATAACTGTTTTCTACTTTTTGTTGAGGCTTCAACCATTTAAGGTCCAATTTCACCATACTCTGTTAGTTAATCCACGATTAAGAAGTCAATCAGACAAAACGTCAAACAAAAAGTATGAAAATAACATTGTCAAATCTCGGGTTAGCTGCTAATCGTCTGTTAAATAACTAACAGAGTATGGTGAAATTGGGTCTAAAGATGCCAGTCTCATCTAAATATATGTATAAAAGGAGAAACTGACTGACTGACTGACATATCAACGCACAGCCTAAACGGCTAAACGTAGGCACTTGAAATTTGGAAGGGACGTAGCTTAGGTACCGTAGAGGTGCACTAAGAAAGGAATTCCCGAAATTCCCACGGGGACGGGAATTAGCGGGAAAATCCTTTTGTATGAAAAATCTAAATCACGTATAGATGTTTTCAATCTGTGTACTCTGTACAAAAAAAAAAAAACACGCAAACGAAGTTGCGGGCATCAGCTAGTAGTATATAGTGGAGGGCTGTTAGAACAAAAATCGTGAAAACCTCGGAACCCAGTTCCACTAAATGGATTTTCATGAAACTTTTTTTATTACACTGTTGGAGATATACATAATAAAGTTTACCGCTCAAAATTTGCCGATCTCAATTATATCTGGTATTTAGGAATTCCCATACAAAAGAAGAGTCGGATTTTTTACCTACTGACAAAGATATCCATGCAAAATCAAAACTATTGAAGCTGTAAGTTTGAAATTTTGAAAAGATAATATTCAGACATTGTGAAAGCTTGCCTAAAAGATGACACGGAGTTCCTATGGGAACGAATTGTAGGGCGTACGCTAGTTGTTATGTACCTACGTTTGGTGTTTCAGTTGCAGCCCTCTATCTTTTAGTCTATTATAGAGAGCAAGTCAAAATTTTCAGAAAATAAGTATTATGATAGTAGCTATCGTAAAACATAATTTAAAAAAAATTAAAAACTTAAACCACAGTGGGGTCCCCATTTGATTTCAGTATTCGTGCGTTCGATGTATGTGCCTTCGTTTTATTATAAATAACAGTAATTCTATGACAAATAACCAGGTAATGTCACAAAAACAGTTCGAGTGAGGGTTTCTGTTTAAATATCTTTAGCTTGAGTCCGACTCACTCTTGACTGTTTTTCATATATGTTTTTATTAATACTAAGTATATGTAAACAGTGCAATAAAACTGACGACCTCATACATATTTTGCTGGAGTGTGTCCGGAACTCAGACCTCAGACAAAGATTTATGGGAGCGGTTAATGCACATAACGGGCAGCTCAACTGTTGGCTGTCCAACCCACTGTCGGAGAGAGCAGTTGCACTGTACAGATTCCTCGACCGATCATTTCATTAAAAAATAGAACAATCTTATGAGGCTGGCATAGTCACTAAGGGTGACTGAAGCCTCAACAAAAATTTGAAAAAAAAAGCTAAGTATGTTTTAAATGTGTACTAAATTTTAGGTGTATGCATTGTATAGTTTTTGAAATAGAGCAGTAACATCATCAGCCCATAACGTCTTCACTGCTGGGGCACGGGCCTCCCTCAATAACATGAGGGGTAAACATGAGAGGACACTATTGGCGACCTAATATTCACCGAAGCCATCGCACAGATGAAATTAGAATCTTCACCCGGACCAGACGACATCCTTGTAGTAATACTCCAAAAATGTGCACTCAACGGCCACTTAGCAACAATAATGCAGACATCATATGAGACTGGTATCCTACCTCAACAGTGGAAGACAGCTAATGTGACCCCCATATTTAAGAAAGGAAGTAAATTGGAACCGGCACACTACAGACCAATTAGTTTGACCAGCGTAGTTTGCAAAGTAACGGAGAAGATAATAGTAGCACACATCAGAGACTTTTTCACAAATCACAAAATAATCCCAGAACAACAACATGGTTTTTGTCCACACCGTTCAACAATATCAAACCTTTTAACATGTTTAGCTTCCTGGGTAAAAAAGAGAGAACCGGTCGACGTCATCTACCTAGATTACGAAAAAGCGTTCGATAAAGTCCCAATTACTCGACTTCTGAAGAAACTGGAATTTGTCGGAATTCGAGGGAAATTATTAACATGGATCAAAGCATTCCTGCGGAACAGAACATTCAGAGTGAGAGTTGGAGAGACACTGTCAAATCAACGGGATATACACAGTGGCGTGCCACAGGGCTCAGTATTGGGTCCCGTGTTATACATAATCTACACATTCGACCTTCCACAGTGTCTTGATAGCAATGTTAGTATTTTCGCCGATGACACCAAGATATTCGCCAGCCCACTGACAAACTACGACCAACTCCAAAACGACCTAAACAAAATTGCAAACTTTTCAAAGGATTGGCTTATAAGCCTGAACACCTCAATGCACTGTATTGCACATAGGCAGTTGTAACCCACACCTAACCTATAAATTGAACGGTTGACAAGCATCAAATCACAAACAGACCTAGGTGTGAAGATTACAGAGAATTTGAAATGGGAAGAACACATAAATACAATAGCTAAGAAAGCGAAAAGCCTAATCTATCTAATAAGGAAAGCTTTTGGAATTATGACACCGGAGATGATGCTGAAGATTTAAAAAACCTTCATAAGACCCATCTTGGAATACGCCTTCCAAGTTTGGAGCCCTTATTTCGTTAAAGACATCGAAGTGTTGGAGAAAGTACAGCGCAGCTTTACAAAGGTTCCGAGACAGCTGAAAAACCTATCGTACGAGGAACGACTACACGTGCTGAAGCTGACAACTCTGAAAGAGCGTCGAGAGCGTGGAGACCTGATAGAAACATATAAGATCTTACATGGACATTACGACCTACAGGACTTCCAGGACACATTACTTACTCGCAACACCAATGATCGGCTGAGGACATCACCTCAAATTGCGCACCTGCTTCTCTAACAACAACCCGCACAAGTTCTTTGTCAGCAACAGAGTAGTTAGAGCGTGGAACCAACTTCCTGATGACATCGTAGTATCACAAAGTGTCAATCAATTTAAGAATAACTTAGACCACTTTTTGAAAACTACAGTGAAGAAAAACTGACAAACAATGAATAGCAGGATACAGGCGTTATCAGTTGTTCAACTGCCTGCCTGATTATTATATAATAATAATAATAATAATAAATGCCATACTCACCACGCTTGGCAGATGGGTTGGCGAGGGTTTTGATATAATTGCAGAGTTTTCCTTCTCTGTGTGCAGATGAACTTGCTTGCATATTTACCTTAGTCGCCTTGTACGACACCTCGGTAAGAAAGAGGGTGGTCCTATTCTACTCTGCCGAGGACTCACACGGCCATGCCAAGGACTCACACGGCTAGCAGTAACAAAAGTTGTTACAAAATGCGATATTTAGAACGATTGTCGTATGGGGTATAAGTACTGTGGTATAAGTTTTTAATTTTTTTAAATATATTTTACAATAGTTACTATCATATTACATATTTTATAAAAAAAATTACATGCTCTCTATAATAGTTTGAAAGATTGAGGGCTGCGACTGAAACACCAAACGCACATATCAACTATCGGACGCCCTACAATTCGTCCCCCATGGGAACTTCGTGTAATCTCTTTTAGATATCTGAGGATCATTAATGCAAAGTTTCAAACCTACAGCTGCAATAGTTTTGATTTAGCATGGAAATCTTTGCAAGTGGGTGAAAAAAAACCGATGATTTTTTGTATGGGAATTTCTAAATACCGGTATAATTGAGATCGGCAAATTTTGAGGGGTAAACTATATTATGTAAACTTCCAACTAGGGAATCCAATCCCGCAAACGCGGGATCCCGCACCTTTTTTGCGGGATCGAAAATGCGGGATTAGTCGTGCGGGATCCCGCGTTGGATGTTTTTTTAAAATTAAGAACTAAAAGTTTGTAAAATGGACTCAGACGATGCCCTGATTATTTATTAGACAGTAAAGCCCGATTAATAAGTATTTTAAGATTTTTCCTATGGAATACGTGACTTTTCTATGGAGTTTTTTTTTTAAATAATGTTGTTTTCTGTCTTTATTTTACAGCTGAATATAGTTTGAGTTTCTATTTTGTGTTGTGTGAATCCTGTAGGTATTGAAACAGAACAATCGAACAGTATACATGTATTCAGATATGATTTTTTTTTATATCTTCACATCACAATAAAGGTCTATTTGAATATTTTTGATTATAATTTGTTTTTGAGTCTGAAATGAATTTTTCAAAACTGTGGAATATTTAAATATCCGAAACACATTGCTATTGGTAAGAGTCAATATGACGTCAAAGTTCATGACAACAAAATTACTCAAATAAATGAATACTTGTATATTGGTTGGAGAATGTTGTTCATTGATGAATTAGTTGAAACTTTAGTCAAAATATATTAAAATCCACAAAATAATCGTGAACTGTCACGCTAATCGCGCCAAAATGGTGGCCGTTTAAAGTACTCGTGTCAGTTAGCTACTTTTAACTTTAGAAAAAAAATACTTATAATTACTTTTCATAGTTAGATATTTTTTAACTATTATTTAGCGATGCAAGTTATTTTTTAATTCTTTATTGTACATGAGCATAAGTTATACAAGTCACAGTATAAGAAAAACAGCACAAAGGCGGATTCGGATTATCCCCAAGGGGATTTCTTGCAGTCAACCCAATAAAAATAATAATAAAATATTAATAAAAAAAGAAAAAAACACGCATATTCAGTCGATTTATTATTATTAGAGAAAGTTATTGTGTCATTTGTGTCTTAATTGATACGTGAAAAGGTACGATACAATTATTTTTGTAGTAAAAGTTGAACGAGTGAAAAATTCCTTTGGTTATTATTAAAAACGAGCGTGAGTTTAGTTTATGAAGAGTTTAAAAGTTCAATTGAAGCATGGAAACATTTTTTAAGACTAATAAATGGGCTTAAAACAGAAAAAATATCAAAAAATCTTAATCCCGCAAATTGATGACCTCAATCCCGCAGGCGTGCGGGATCACGATTTTGATGCGGGATTGGATTCCCTACTTCCAACAATGTAATTAAAAAAGTTTCACGAAAATCCATTCAGTGAAACTGGGTTCCGAGGTTAAAACCTAACGGCTCTCTACTAATAGGGCTTGATATTACTATGACTAATTGAATTAACTATTTTGTTTGAAACAAGTTTCTGTAAAATCAGTAGAGCTTGGTTGCAGCTTGATAATGGCTCTGCCAAAATACAATTAATTTTCCCACCATACAACCTCTTTGGGAACACATTTCTTTTGTAAACTCCGTGTCTCATACACAGCTAAACTCACCAAGAACACATCATATTCTCCTTCTACTTGGCTGCTATCTGAATCCGGGAAGAAAGTCGCTAGCAGTAGCATCTTGCACAGTTGAGTAAATATGTAAAGGCCCCCAGCATATACACATTTCGAAAATGTGGCATACTCCAAGCTGTAACAGAGTAAATAACAAGAGTTTCAGCTATTGCAGGGATCTTTTTAATTAGGCAGGTACATACTATTTTCTCCACATGATATGAGTGGTTCTGTTTATCCAATCTGATTGGCAATGGAACTGAGCTACAGCTACACAGCAATACAGACATACTTATTAGTTTTAAATATTACTTTAATCTAGTTTAGTGTTCTGCTAAAATACAATACATATGCGCTCTGTTCCATTTCCCATGGAATTATGCTTAACGATGATCCAGGCTCAAGAATAAACAATTAAATTGTTTTTGCAGTTGTTACTCTTTTTCTAGGAAATTTACAGGTAATATACGGGTTAGGGTGGCGCAAAAGGGGCAGCCATACAAAAAAAATATTTTTTTAATTTTCTAAGTGTCCCGGGCTGCCCCTTTTCCGACACGCCGACCCTTCAGACTCCGTTAAAAAAGCTTTGTATAAAACTAGACATAATAACCTCCAGTTAACTTACATTCCGGAGTACTTATAAGCCATATGATACGGCGCATACACCAGCGCAAGGCAGTTTCCGAAGTGATATAGGGTCATTTTAACTAATGCTTTGTCGCATAAAGCTTTATTAATTCTTAATTTAATAAAAATTCTAAAAATCACTACACGTTCACAAGCACCGTCTCATCAACTCTATTTTTTTACAACTGTCACTGTCAGATTGACATTTACAATGTAATTGTCAAAAAAATCGTAATCGAGTAAAAATCGAGTCGAAAAAAGATCGACAAGAAACAAAATATTGACATTAGTTAACGTAAAATGAAACGTAGTTTTTACGCGCTTCATTTCACGTAATGTGTATTGATTTTCAGAAGTAAAAGTAAAAAAAATCTAAGTTTATTATCTATGTTACACCTTACCTATTTAAACGACAGTTTTCTTTTACCTACTTTTAACTCAAAAAAGTTATTGTAACTTTAACGCCGTCAAAAAGTTATTTGACAATGACACTTTTGTTACTTACAACTTAGAACCTGGAACGGAACGGTTAATAATGGGCGCGATTTCGTTTTTGTTTGTTATTTAAACCATTTTTTCGCAAAATGTATCACAAATTCGATAAATAAACAGCAAAAAAAGTATAAAATGCTATTCTTGAGTATTCGTGGTTGTGAGCGTTCACATTTATGTTAGTTTTTTTTCAAATATTCCTCTAATATAAAGTTAAGATTGGTTTTTATTTTAATTGTTTAGTAAACTTAATAATTAATAACAACTGTGGTTGTGGTATGCACTTTATTTTGTTAACTTTGATAGTTGCTTATAGCTATACATATTTTTACATGCTATCTTACTTACCTATCTACAACAGAAACTTGAAGTGAACAGGAAAGAGATGCAAAATAAGGGGTGCTGATAAAAAAGGGGTGACTTTTTCAACCCTTTCGTTTTTTAGCACACGCGCAAAAGGGTAAGGGGCTGGTTATCCAATAGCAAGGCAGGATTTTGTCAAATTCTGAATGGATTTGTGCGGAGTGAAGCCGGGACCCGGAGCGGAGAGCTCTCTCTCCGGACCGAGTAGTTCCCCGTTGGACCTGCTTCAGGCAACCTGTCCACCCTATTTAAATATCACTCCCCTGTGACATTTACATATCGAAAGTGTATAACATGTACGATTATAACTGTTTTTAATTGAATAAAAAAAACAAATTAAGTTTTTTAAAATTTAGTTCAAAGGTTGTGTTGTAAATTGAAGAAATTTCACAATGATTGGGATAGCAGTGCTGATAACAAAAATTTTGGATTGCATTATCAAGACTTATTCTAACTTTAAAGGTATGACAAATCATTATAATTATAATTTTGGTACTAAAGCATAAAAATTATTAAACTATGGTGTTTTTGTCTTATATTTTTTAAAATATGACAGCCTCGTGAATATTCAAAAATTGTATTGCTTTAGTGCTTAGTAAAAATCATTTAATAATACTTACTGACCAATAGGTAAATACTACATTGAAATAGGCAGAGTGCTAAAATAATTTTAAGTAATTAACATTCACTTCATCATTTTTATTACTATGCCTATGCTATATTATATGTTTAGCACTTGTAAAATAATTATAGTTTGGTTGGTAGGTATATGTATACCTACCTTCTAAATAATATTTGATGATAACATTTCATTAAAAAAAACCCGAAAAGTTACTAAATTACCAACTCGTAAAAACACTTTTTTGAA
Source organism: Aproaerema taeniolella (assembly GCA_949987775.1). NCBI lineage: Eukaryota > Metazoa > Arthropoda > Insecta > Lepidoptera > Gelechiidae > Aproaerema > Aproaerema taeniolella. The sequence continues at coordinate 223,384 of OX465250.1, read as the reverse complement.
ATAATTCTAAAGCTAACTTATGTGGAAGAACCAATCTATGCGTAATATCACTAAAAACATTGGCGCTTTTTATTCGTCTATTCAATTAAAATAGGATTCAATATTAAGTAAGTAAGGAGTTGGCTTTAGAAATAAGTAACTACCCTTCTTTTGAGGTAACTGAGGGTGTGGGGATTTTCAGGGATCCTAATTAGACCTTCTAAATTGATTTTGGTTGCCGGAGACACAAATAAAAAAAATGATGTTCTAATTTACCTTAAAATGAAACGTAAGTTTGACATTTTATGTGTCCCACAAGGCTCCAAAACCAGGTCTCCTATTAGTTTTAGGGAAAAAAATCTAGTTCTTTAAATCGAGGAAAGATGGCGTCGCTCAGCTCAATCGCTCGGGCATTAGATATTAAGAGACAGCTTGAAAGACCCAGCTCATTAGGCTATCATGCAATGGTAAATAAACACCGCTTCCGCCGTGTCGTGATCCGTTGAAAATAACACCACCCCATCTCTTTCCGTGGGTGTCGTATGAGGTGACTAAGGAAACAAAAATGAGACCTGCCTCCTAATAATCCATCTTGGGCAACGAGTCACCTCAGTCTGTTTTCAATCTGAGTTGGCGTCTTATGGTCTCATGCGGTGTGGCAGGCTCTGTAAAGGGCCGTCTGGTTCGCGACCACCCTCCTACCGAAGTCCGACGCCAAACAGCTTGCTGTGTTCCGTCTGTGCGTGGGAGTACCAGTACCTTAATTGGCATTTTCTGGGTTAACTCGCTTCATCGTCGACCTCATCTATGACCTTGGTCAAGATTGGAGTGAAGAGTTAACCCAACTCACAAAAAAAAAAAACTGCGAGCTGTATTAGGGTGTCTAGGTACTTATTGTATTAGGGTGTCTAGGTACTTATTCTCAAAATTGGAGTGGAGCACGAAAACTTTTCACAGCCACGGTTTCTTAAATCTCGTGGGTTCCTTATCGTGATAATGTCTTATCTAATAATTCGCTTATTCTTAGTATAATCTACCAGGCTAGGCGGAAATTACGTGCTTAGTCAATTAGTAATTTTTACTTCTTTAGAGAGAAATGATAAGTTACATAAAAATTGTACACCCTATTTTTAGTACTTGAGAATCAGCTATGAACTCTATCGCGAAGATTAAAGATAAATTGTTTGCTTGAATGCAATTTTATTCAGATGTCTTACATATTATATATTAACATATAGTTATTTAGGTGTATCCAGCCTAAATAACTGATAGTTTAAAAAAATATATAAAACCCCGACATTAATCGCTTATAACTTCTAAACGCCTGAACCGATTTTGATAAAACATTTCTAAGAACCACTGTTAAAAAAACCTGATTTAAAATAAATAAAAACGCATTAAAATGTTCTTTCGTTTAAAGAGCTAATAAACGCGGTCTTCATAATATGCCACCCCGCTTTTTGCGTTTGCATCGGCCTTATCGGCATATAAAATTATCACTTACTCTGAGAGTTTTAGAGTCTATAGATATATCTCCATGGATCCCAGATTTAATAGGCCGTGCTTTAAACGGTCACCTTATGTGCCATCGAAATTATATGTAGAGCTAACTACAACTTGAAGAAAATGTGTAAAGAATAGTGCCCAATATAACTGTGCAACAACTAGAAGTCATTAGTGAGCAACTGGGCACGAGCTGATAATGCCCTCACCCCTTAATTATCTCACATCGCGCAAATCCGAGGCGAGCGCTTCAAACATAAAAAGAATAAAAATAGCGCAGTCTCCTCTCCACACGTCATCCCTCCATTACACATTGTCCGCGTGACAATGGCGCTTCAGAGTAAAGAATTGAGGCCATTAGGTAAATTTCCTTATTCATTTTTTTGCGTGACACCCGAGGGTAGTGCGAGAAATCCCCAGCTATTTGTCATGCGAGAGGACGCCGCGGCTCGGCCCTCCACCGAGATCTCAATCTTGCGATGCGTCAAGACGCTTTTTGCGAGCCGTAATCGATTGGGGGTGGTGCAGGTGTTTGTTTTCGTCGCACCTTCGCGGACCGCTTTTTGCTACGTTGTTTTAGATGGGAAATACAATTGAAATACTTAACGGAAAGATATTTTATTCGTAGTTGGCCGATCCTAGAAGACCTTATCTGATCTCAAGCGAATAACAACAACACCAACAATCTAGGTACACGAGTATTACAAGATTTTTGTTTTTTGCCGCCCTTTAATTGCAGAATACTTAATTGTAATTCATGCATGTCTCATTTCGTTTATTATTTTCGTAATTTAAAAGACTTATTATTTATCTATACTAATATTATAAAGAGGAAAGATTTGATTGTTTATTTGTTTGTTTCCCACGGGAACGAAGTCCCGGACTGAATGCTAGTTTCTAAATAAAACTTCGTTTATCGGATGATTTTAAATTAGTAAGCAAAAATTAAGGAAAACTGAGCAAATTTCCTCGAGACACATAGATCGAAATATTGAGAAAATAAATAAATTGAATGAATAGAATACAAAAGAACTTTATGTGAACCAAGATAAAATTACACTAAAAATATATGCGGTACACTTCACTGAGGCTAACTCAGCATTGTGCTAGGCCGATTTTACGTGTCCAATACTTGCAACATGTGCTATCAGCAGGCCGAGTACGATAGTGACAGCGCTGCGACAACACCGCGGTTCTATGTCAAAATGTCAACATTGACAACACCATAGGGCGAGCAAGCCTCTGCGCGGACGGAACCCTCGCGCAGTCAAAGTGAAGTTTCAGCGTGAGCCGAGCGCGAGTTTGTCGTTATCGTGCTAGAGCTGCAGGCTAATTTGTCTTTGTAAGGAAAGGCATTTTTTATTTTTATTTCGAACAGATCTCTTAGGGAAAATTGTTCAGTTTCATGGGGAGAATCACCCCCTAAAACTTCGCTGGCTAATTTAAAATCAAAGTGTGAATTAGGTAGCGTCCAGATATCATCACATCTTTTGGTAACGTTACTTGTATCTCTACAATGAACGCATCTCGAAAATATCTCCGCCTGTCTTCAATAATGTATTACAGAAAAATTATTTCAATTTGGGGAGTGAGCGGAGCTGGAGATGCATTATTCAGCTCACGCTGCAGCGTGTGGCACGCAGATAAGCGCGTATCGAACGAATACCGACGGGCTCGGACGGTGGCGAGTCCAGGGGGCCTTATCGGAAACGGCTTATGGTGACCCCATGCAAACTCCCTAATGCGACATCGCTCACTATAGCCACCGGCACCGGCCGCCGCCGCCCTCCTCGGCCCTCCGGCGATCGATCTCAATGCAAACTCCGACAGGGGATCCTGGTTTTGTTTCTCGCTCGTAATTTTTTTTATTGCTGCATCGTTATTGCCGGTAATGTTTAGGGTACGTCTGCGATAGTATCTAGTTTCTCGTAGTTATCTTAATCTTTTGAAAACATGAAGCTTTTACGGATTGATTTTGGGTTTTGACGCAAATTAGATGCCATTATTAGCTCTACATTATGTTTGGTTTGTATAATCTGATATAACATTTTAATATTTCGACAAAAAAATGTATATAAATTGAAATTGGAATGCGAATTTACTTAGGCATCGTCGCGACTACGACGCGTCGCTATCAATGAAATATAACATACCCTTATCCAAAAACAATTCGAATCATCTAGGGACTCCACAACCACCGATTACCGACTATTAGTTAGATGCCAAAACTATTCACATTTTACCCATACCAGCTGAGTTCAATTTCTTTTCTCATGAAAAAATTAAGTCTCGATACCATTCGCCGGGCCGAATGTTTGGTGGCTGATCAAAAAGTCCAATTCGGTTTTATATGCCACTGAATACTGAATATTGAGCGGCGGGCGCGAGCGCTTCGGTCGTATAATACATATTTTGCAATGAGGTATTGCGGGGCAAGGTGGTGGATGTGGGGGGAGGTGCAAGAAGATAGGGTTGGGGTGACCACGACCACCACCCGGGCCGGATGTAGAAAGGTTTGCGTACACTTGGTCGGATAATGCTATACAACGGTAATACTAGGATACCTTCCTTTTATTTATGCATAGGTAATTTTTTTCTACTAATCTATTTACTGACACACTCTTCCATAAATCTCGCAGTATCTTTGCGACTTTAAAAAAAAAATTAATCATGTAGGTGTAATACCTTATATTGGTGGAGTTCTATCTCCCGCGAGCTGAAACGAAGGTAATAAAGTTGTTATTACTATTGCCTAATATAGTAGGTGCCTATCGACATGAATATCAAGCTCCCTATTTTACGTAAAAGCAGTAAATTTGTGTCCAGTTTATTACTCGGAGCTCCGCTACCCCCTGATACCTCCCTCACTATATTTATTCATAGCGTAGCGCGTATTTTTTACTCGGTCATAAATATTAAAGGCGCCTCGTGCCACCAGGATTTTCAATTCGACAGCAGCGTTGCGGATCCCCTTAGACTTAGGCTTTCTCTCTTTCCGCGGATTAGAGCGGTTTGATGTATGGCCGCGGGTGGCGGTAAATCAAATTTTGATTGCTATTTTCTTTGTGAAAGTCGGCGGAGTCCACCGGGACTCGCGTCTGGACGCGGGCTAACCGCTCCCCCGACGCCCGCCGCCCGTCTTATTTGAATCCCTCTACATTTTTTATTTCTTATTCTAGTATTGACATAACTCTACCTACTTATTTCATATATTTTCCGTAACCCAACTTAAGCAGACATAAGTCCTATACCCTGCTATCGAAATTGCCTCAACCTCATCCTGTAACTGGGCTCGGCTATCGCAGCCTTTTCTAACATTTCCCTCGGTAAACTTATAAAAGCAATTCTTCCGCTGCGACATGCCTCAAGGCTACTCATAAGGTTCCCTGCGAAGCTTTTTCGATACAAATTTAAGTTTACTTAGGGCTATCGGAATCGAATTTGTTTTGGTAAGTAGATTTCAGTGAAATGGTTGGAAGTCGCGATGAAACCGCTTGTGTGATCCAATTGCGGAGCACTCCGAGCTGCTTCAAACTGACGGAATGAAATTCAGCCTCCCTTTAAATATTTGAACTGTTCACGGGGCGGGGGCGACGCTCGGGGGAGGGCAGGGAGGGACGCACACAAATTACACTTGTATGTGTGGTTGTTTAGGGGACGTTTTATAGAAATGTTGTTATTGGGAAGCGATTTGTAAACGGCTTATCGAAAATTTTTACATTCATCTTAGGACGCGTAAAATTTTGTTTTAGGTGATATAAAGTATGTTGCTTGCTTAGCTTGCAATTAAAGGAACTAACGCCAAGTAGCGGGTATGTCTGTAAGAAGTCCTCCTTTACATAAATTGCCCACACAATCCGCCTAAGTTTTAAAGGTGGCACACAACATACATATGTTAGTAAGTGCGTAGATCCGACGGGCGCTACGTCAAACGGCCGGGGGAAGGGGGGTGCCCCCCTTCGGATAAAAAAGGGATCTTGAGAAATTCTCGACCCTTTTTATACTAAATAGATAGCTAACACGGCCTGAGTGGAGTTTCAATAGATGCTTTTTCGGCGGAAGAAGCGACCTGTAAAGAATCGAGTCGAGGGCCCTGTGAAAAACCATGTTATATAGCGTCGTCCGGAGTACCGACCTCGCGCCGAGTGCGTGTCACACGGTTTTTCCTTTTATTTTTTACGCGCGCCCTCCTCACAGGGATAAGAGTAGGAATTCTTTTTAAATTGGAAATGTTTTCTAAGAGGATTACGATTTGCGGAGGTGTAGGTATTGGGGATCGCGTTTCTTAGATGTTTTATGTTTAACGCGCTTAGATTTATTTGGATTTTATTCGCTCTGCTTCCAAAAATCTTTTGTTTGGTAGGGTCGGTGTTCTATTTAAATATCTACTTATTGTTATCGCTATTTGTCCTTTAAGTAGATATCTAGTTAAAGAAACTTATATACGTGAAATGTAAAGTATGATAGGTATTGTTATAAGTACTTAGTTGTTTCGAATCCGGCTCTGAGAACACGATGTTAAATTATTTTTCTCAAAAGTCTTACATTTTTAATGATTTATTGTGTACACAGATGCTGAGTCCGATTCTCTAATAACACCCATGTATTGCCACTTACCTAAAAAACTTTAGCTATAGGTTTAAACTGTTGTGACCATTTCCTACATCTCCGTTATGACCATTAAGGCCACGCACGTGTAAAGACAGTAACAACGTCCTCAAAATGGCCGGAAAGGGAATAAGTAATTGTCAAAAAGTAAAATTGCAAATTGACTGTTTATGCAAAATTTATCTTTATACATTTGCAATAGCATGCAAATTAGCGTGGTTTGGGATAATGCATCGCGCATGCAGGCGATCATCCCCCGCGTGAGGGCTTAAGTTTAAATTTTCACGACGCCTGCCCGGCACCCTCGGTTCGACTCTCGAGTCGTCTGCACCATTTGCCCGGCTTTGTTGTTGCATTTGCAACCCCATATCCATTTTCGGACATAATACAACTTTATTTTTGCAACACACTTTATAAAATGCTGAGTGAAAGTAAGTGCCTATGTAAAATTTATTCCAATAAAATAAGGGTTTGCATTCACACCGAAATGTTTTTACTTTAGATGTACTTATCTAGCAATAAAACATCAACCAAGTAGGTGTCTGTTGATTTCTTCTTCAAAATATAAAAGTATGTTTTAATTTATATTTATAACTGTGTAGAGGTCTACGTTTTAAATTGCGTTTATTCTAACCCCTTCAGCAATTTCATTGTGTTCTCGTCACAGTCCCTCACGTCCGTCACTCGGTGACGTTGCGCGTCGTCACAATGACTATTATGATATTATGTCCTGCCCGCCGTGACAGGTGGCCATTTGTAAGTAAAATAATTGTTTAAGTCCCCGGACCTTCCCACCCCGAGCCTCGGCTCCGTATTACAATATCTACGAGGCGGAAATGTCAGTTTAGCTGCGGCTTCTAACGTTTAATAATGCTATTATAAAATTAGCGCTTATTAACATCGCAGTGGAAGAGGCCATAAAAAACCACGTACTATAAAGTATAAAGACACTTTTACAAGCTCACAAATGGTTTGCGATAGTGCAATATCTTGTCGAATTCTTATTGTGGCCGGTGTCACCTCGGAAATAAAGCTTAAGTAGATATAAGGTTTATAATATCATTTTGGCATTACGACTACCTACATCCTGGCGGCACATAAAGCGGCGGACGACATCAGTCATTTCGCTGAATGTGCTCGGTATTAGGACGCGGACGCGAAGGCGGACCAATGACAAAGATTTTTCCAATCCCGATGTCAATCTTCATTTGTATGATCCTACGTTCAAGGAATATGACTGCAATTCGATGCGATGCTTTTTTTTCACACATAGTGAGGTATATACTGATGGCTATCAATCCAAAAAAAAAGTAATTAGCGTTCGTACATAAAATAGGATTTTCTGGAAAGGATTTTACGACAGGCACTAAGAGACTTAACTCCTTCGGGATATCTTCATTCTTTTTTTTATATGGCGTAAATATAAAATTGGCGTTGCATTATGTAGACGTACCACTCGTTGCGGGGCTGAGGCCGGCCCTATGGTAATAAAAGAGATACATTATAAATCGTAAGGGATATATTGTCCACGGTTATTATAGTCAGAATGTCCGCGAGGCGTGTCGTAGTTAAATCTTTTATTGTTTTTTCACGACGCATATCTACTCTACGTTATAATTTCCGTTTAGTAAGTACATTGCGAACTTTATGTTTTTGCGCATAAAACAGACTCTTTTCCTCTTAAAATATTACTTACATTTGATCATTACTTTATTACAATATTATCTATTCCGACTAGGGTGGCGAGTATATTTATCACTTATAAAAAGTGGTTGAAATGTGTACCGTGCAGTGGAACAAAGTTAATGTATCTGTTTACAGTATTTCCGGTGTAAATTATTCACGGCGGTGGATGCATTTGTTACCATACCACTGTAATGGAATACGAACACGATATTCGAATTACTGACTGCTTTCTTTAAGTCTTCACCTATGTCCAGCACTGGACGTCTTGCGGCTGACATGATGATGATGGTAAATGATTTAGCTCGATTACATGTTATATACAGTGTGTCTTTATAATGTGCACATATTAAAATGAGGGAAACTATGCTTCATTTTATCGACGGGAAAAATACTAAAAAAAATCTGGAAAAAAAGTTGAATTTTTTATGGCATTTTTAAAATTCTTGTTTGTTACTGTGCCCTCCGTATAAACAAAACGGTATATTATCTCTTAAACTAAATGATCTATCACGTTGAAACAAACTCAATAACGATTGGAAACAACAGAGTGTTTTCATAAAATTATAATCGAGGAAAAACAACCGCCTCCACTGAAAATAAAAAGATTTCGAACAGAAATCAGGGTTGTTTTTCGTCAATTTTTACAAAAAATTTAAAATTTCTCAGTAAAATTAACCTAGTTTTTTTATTACTTTAAGTTATTTTACATCGTATTAGCTATCTGTGTTCCGTCGCTTGCTGTGTTCCGTCGGTGTGTGGGAGTACCAGTGCCTTAATTGGCATTTTCTGGTTAACTCCATCGTCGACCTCATCTATGACCTTGGTCAAGATTGGGATGGAGTGCGGAGAAGCAGGGCCTGTCCTCAGTTGGCCCTGCTTCCCCGCACTCTACCTCGCGCGCCTTTACAAAAATAACTCACAAAAAAGGTTCTCTGCCTGCAAACAGTGGTGCAAGGCCTTTCTTCAGCACTTGATAGGTAATGTTGTGATTGAGTTACAAACTTTGATTTTTTTACTATTGAATGGCTAATACGATGTAGAATAACTTAAAGTAATAAAAAATTAGGTTAATGGTGCGTTTTATTGAAAAATTTTACATTTTTTGTAAAACTTGATGAAAAACAAACCTGATTTCTGTTAAAAATATTTTTTATTTTCAGTAGAGGCGGTTGTTTTCCTTCGCTTTTAATTTTATGAGAACACTCTATTTTTTCCAATCGTTATTGACTATGAAAATTATATCGTTATGAAAAGTTATACCGTTTTGTTTATACAGCAATAAACAAGAATTTTAAAAATGCCATAAAAAGTTAAATTTTTTCTTTATATTTTTTTTGTATTTTTCCCTTTGATAAAATGAAGCATACTTTCCCTCATTTTAATATATGCGCATTATAAAGACTCGCACTGTATTTTAGTGATATATTTAAAACTGCTTGACATTAACTTATGTCACCAAACTATTTTATTGTTTACCTGTGGCTGCATTTAACTCAAATACGTCTATCCCTGTGTAAAAAATCTCATTGATTCGTTGTCCCGTTAATGATGATATAACTAATCAATAACACTTACTTTATATAATAACAGGGTTAAATAAATTGGTACCCCGCTACATATACTTACCTAATTAGGAAGTAATTAATCAAAATTGAGTACACAGATAATGCGAAGATAGATGTTTGAGTTTGACAAGTAAGATGGCGCTTGGGAAAATGGCGACGGCGGCGGTGGTGGTAAACGTAAACGGAAGGGTTGTAGAGTGTCTCCCACGCATTATCCGTAAATGATGGATGACCGTCTTTGTTTCCCAGTGACTTGATATTGCCATTACTGGTCCATGTCCTATAGGTAGGTATTATGTAATGAGCTGTCTTCATCAATAAAGTAAGGAGTTTATCATGTTTCTCTGTTATCTGAGTTGCAACCGTTAAAACTTGCAATTTTGAAATCACATGCGTTAAAACGCATACCTACAACATTTTGTGTTGAAATCTAAAGCAGTTTTTGGGGGTGAAAAATATAAATACATTACTCAAAAGTGTTACAAACTAAATGGAGTAACCCCTCCGCCACCACCGCAGCGTCACGATGACTGGCGTAGGGTCAATCAATCACTCGCATTATCATACAGTTGGTTTATGAAATTGGCTGAAGCCGCATGATTAATATTTCAGTCGTGATTGACGGCCACGGCCCACGGCCGCAGCTAGCTGGATACTGAACCGAAACGAAAGCGATTGAGACGCACCACTCTGGGTGAATAAATATTATAATAACTGATTATTTAATTATTTTGAAAATTAAACAAACATCCGGGACGTTTAGAAAATTACATTTTGATTCCTGATAAAGTATGTCTACGTTATTAACCTCCTGTAATAGTTACAGCTTTTGATGATTTAACTTATTACTTATTAAACTATGTTTAAACTATAGTTTAATAAGTTGGTACCTATATTAACATCGATTTCATTTTCCCAAAAGAACTAAAATAAAATGTACATATTTAGAAGTTAGGTTGTTTATTTGGCTCTTGGTCAAATTAAATCATGTACACATGTAATGCGAGCGACTGTTGGAAATCAATAGCGCGTAAATCTATTCGGGAATATATTTGAGTAAGCCCGTATGAGTTACTGGAAGTCGCCATTTTTTATCTGGTCCAGTGCCAGGGGTAGACGCAGCAAACAATCCATTAAAGCTGAAAAAACACTTGAAATTCAGCGACTCATACAATAAACATCGCGGAGCGCGGTGTTTTTGCGCGCGCGGGAGCTTGGCTTTTTACTAAAGCCCGCTCTAGCAGTTTTTGTCCGAGCCCGGATCAACTCGGGGCTCTGAGCTGTTTTTTACCTACACCACTGCCAAATCTCCAGAATATTTTCTCAAATAAGATAATATTCTGCAATACTTTTAAAAAGCGACATCAACGCACATAATTCGTGGGACTTTTTCATAACATAAATGTTGGCATGTTTTGTAATGCTCAACCATCTTATTATTCTGCACATAAAATGAGGAATATTTTAGCCGTGAGCCTGTCGTTGAGGGATTTTGAGCGGCGGCCGAAAAAATGGGCGCAACTTATCTCGCACCGCGGTTGTTTTAGTCCATAAGCGTATGAAATGTTTTATGGATATTTGAGGCGTGCGTGGGTCGCCCGCGTGAGCAGATGACAACAACACATTTAGAAGTGATCGATTGCACTCTGTTACACTTGTGAGAGGACACTTCACGTGTCCGACATAGCTCGGCTTGAACTCGATTAGTTTGCCTAGACCTATGACATTAAATAGATGCATAGGTACAAATACAAATATACTTTATTGCACACCAACATTACAGAACATGATACAGAGTAAAAGTTACATTATGGACATTAATAAAGTTAGGGTACAAAAGGCGGCCCCATTGCTAAGAAGCAATATCTTATCGGCAACCTTTGGGTATGGAGAAGATGATATTACACCATATAAGTGTGGGTGCAAAAATACGTTCATAAATATACTTACATAAACTACATTACACACATACAATATACCTAACACAAATAAATACATATAATATATATACTATACATAACATACACCTTACGGAAATACACAATGGAAAAGTAATAACATTCTACAGAAAGGAAAAATAATAATAACAAAAAACACATAAGGAATACTATATAGAGACAACCCAGCCGACTATCACTCGACGACAAGGAACTAATAATTGCAAAGCAGTTCAAAGTGCCTCCTCAGCAAAGTTTTGAAAATGGCTAAAGTTTGCGCGGATCTTATAGGTACTAAAATAACAAAGGTTTTTATGCATATGTGAATGTAAAATGAGACATTGTTTTAGTAGGTATACCACAATGGATACACTGGTATGTACACAAATGCAGGCGTCATGTGAGCCTGATGAGATATTAGTCATTCAGACAGTCACCGCGAAAAAGTTGTTTCATTTCTTAAGCTGATATAAAACTAGCGAGCCCTCGTCGCCGTGTCCTGCTTTACCCCCTCGAAGCTGGGGGAACTTAGCATTCACTACATAGCTCGCTTATCACGCATTCAATGAGAAATTCTCCACGTTGCTTAGGGAGACTTTTCAACAATCGTGTTCGTAGCGTTTTGCTCTTGGTAAAGTGATTCAATCAATTGTTACCTATTTATGTTTAGATAGAAATACGTTCGACATAGTGCATTTTTAATCACCGACCCATATAGAGGGCTGTTTTAAGTTTGACGTATGTATTTATGTGTCTGTATGTGGCATCGTAGCTCCTAAAAAAATGAACCGGTTTTGATGCAGTTATGTTTTTGGAAGCTGATGTAATCGAGATGGTTCTTAACTAGGTATAATTTATAAAAATTCGTTCAGCTGCTGTTATGAGCTATTTTTATTTTATTTTAGAGTTATTAACTAATAGTAAGAAGTCGCCATATAATAATAATATACAGGGCTTTAGGTAAATCACTTTCAACCTCTCGGGTGGTAAATCAGTCCATGAAACTGAACAACTTTCCCAAGGAACAAAGGTCGGAATACGAAATTTTTTTTTAGTTCCCATACAAACTGCGTCAGCTGACAGCGAATTTGTATGGGAAGTCAAAATTTTTTTTTCATACTTCGACCTTTGTTCGTCGGGAAAGTTGTTCAGTTTCATGGACTGATTTACCACCCGAGAGGTTGAAAGTGATTTACCTGAAGCCCTGTATTTGTAGGTAATTTAAATTCTATATACTAATAAGTATCGTTTCTAATTATCACTTGCTCAACGGTGAAGGAAAACATCGTGATGAAACCCGCTCGTCCACGAAAATTTTCGAAAGACGAGCTGTCCACCAACCCGCATTGGGCCAGCGTGGTGGACTATGGCCTAAATCCCCTTCGTGTTTCGAAGGGAGGCCCGTGCCCCTCGGAGGGGACGTATATGGGCTGGTAAAAAAAAAGTATCGTTACGGCCTTTTTATCAATTTAACTTCAACTTAAAACATTAAAATTTACTAAACCGTTCACTCTACCAGTTTGAAACAAATTTTACGAAAAGTATCTCAGCTAACTTAGGTACTGTAAACATAGAGTTCGGAAGGTAGTACAATTACATATATCATCCACGGTGTTGCAAGGTAACTGTGAACGAGCAAAGGTAATTGCAATAAAATGTCATAATATCGCGAATGTGGGACACAACGGAGCAAAAGTTGGGGAATTAATAATAAAAGTATGTGCGATCCAGCGGGGGCGGTACATACTAACGGCGGCGGCGAACATCGTTTACGTATAATGAATGGCGCCTTTATGTCCTGCCTGCAGTTTTATGTGCACTAGGATACGACTGTACACGCTGGATGTGTCCTATGGCATTTACATAGCAGTTACCGAGTCCCTCCCAGTATAAAGCTTCGCGCCATCTTCTGCGCGGTTTGCCTGACGATGGATGTTACCTTGTCATCTTAATCGACGTTGTCCCAAAGGTCTTCCCTAATTCCTCTTACCTTTTAGTGATGATTATTGAAATCGGCTCCCATTTCCGAAGGGTCAGTTATGCGTGTGAGTCGACCGTTATTCTAATCTTCAAGCTATCCTTCCTGAGGCTACATGAATCGACATAATATGTACTATAATACTTGTCTTTGTTCATGTCTATTACCTAGAATTTTTGTCCGGTGATCTACCACTCACATGCAGGTCAAGACTACGTGGGTGTAAAGAGCAATGCTTTTGCAGCCTCTTTAGCTATTGTAGCAGTTACCTAGACGACCTATAGGTAATTTTTTTCTCAGTTTTCCTATCGATGCTGAAAATATTCTTAGTCTATGGACCTACCTATAATAAAATGTATATGTTAGATAGAGTTTCACCTCCAACCTTTGTACTCTAAGGCATCCAGCGACTTCTCGCCGGCTCTGAATAAAGTATTGCGACCACAATCTTCGGACATTACTTTTGGGTTACCTACCTAGCTGCAGCACGCCAGTACTTTAGGAATATGACGATCTATTGCTCCAAATGTAGAGTGGTATTATATGTTTACTTATAAAATCGTATTAAGAACCCATTATAATAAGTTTAAAGCTAAAGTTTGATTTTGTAGCTTGAAACAGTGTTAAGAGTTTGCTCATACTTGATTATACCTACCTATCTGATAATAAAATTGTGAAAAGAACTAATTAACATAATATTTACTGACACATATAGACTGTGAAAATTGATAACCTGACTTGTAAGCTTGTAAATGGAAGGTTGTGGGTTCAAATCCGCACAGACCTGTAAGTACTACTAAATTCGTCTTTTCGGATTTATGTATGACGAAGGAAAACACCACCGTGATGAAACCCGCAAGTCTAAGAAAATTTGTTTTCGAAAGACGTGCAGTCCACCAATCCGCATTGGGCCAGCAGCTTGGTGGACGAAGAATTTCTCATTATCATGATTTTTTATAGAACATTAAATTTCCTACAAAATGAGTCCAATTTGAGATTTCTAAATTGAATGGTTTGAGAAGATACAACCATTCAAAAAAATTTTTTTTTTTCAAAAACTGAAGGTTTACAGGTAGGCTCAATCGATACAGAACTTGTACAGGGTTTGACGCTTTAATTTTTTTTTCTTTAAATTCTTTGGCAATGGCGTCAAATAATTTAAAGAAAAAAAAACACTTTTAAACTGTTACCTATGGAGGTAACAGTTTTAAAAGAAATAATATAAATACTCAAACACCTACAAAATTGATAAGACGTGATTGCCGAAAAGAGCGCATGTGGAGTGAATTACGGAGCTGTAATTATTAGCATATTGCGGAGGGCTGAAGCCGCGGGAGGCGCCGGGGGCAGAGCCCTTGGAGCCCTGCTGCTAGATAAACACATCGCCGAGCGATCGTGTGTTTAATAATAGAAATATTCAAGCAAAAATAGGCTTCTGAAAAGACTTGTGTGTTGTGGATTTCATAAAAAATCAGTTAATTATATATTTTGTAGCTAGGTACTAATCTCCTGTTATGATCTTACAAAGATTATATTATACACTTTATTCATCAAGCAGAGAGGCACTTTTAACTTTAATTTCAATTTATTAACTGAGTACTTCACTGGACGGATTTTCATACTTAACGTGATATAGCTGAATTACATCCGTAACAAAATACTTAATTTACAAGTAGCTACGTATGCTACATAATTTCGTAAAGTAGAGCTATAATCGAAATCGCTTGAATAAGATTTAATATCATTTGAGTTGCGCGCACGCACGAGCGCAGCCCTCCCGCGGCTTCTTGCTAGTTTAAGCTTGCCGATTATTAATTTGAACTGTTTCTAAGTAGAGTAGGTGCGTTTATTTATTTATTAGTCTTAAAACAACAGACCAGTTTCAAAGTTACGCTCAGGGCCGTCTTTCGTACGCCGGACACCCGTAAGATCAATCCTGTATTAAAATTACATAATTACAAATAAGAAAATTGCTTAAGAATGGAGAACGTATTGTCTCGCACTGTACAAATGCCTCGTCATTCTTGTATTAAGTACATTGAGTTGCCTAAATTAAATTCCAATACTTCTGCGACACAGGGTGATAAAAAACTTCCTAGCTATATTCAAAATCATGAACCAGTATCACCTACAGAACACTTTTGTTTTATATATTCTTTTTTATTTTATTTTTCGGTGGTTTTTTTTCCTAAACGTAGACACCACTCGGGTACACCCCCCGAGTGCTACCCGCACCCCTAGCGTGCCTGGTGTAGGAGTAATATCTATTTTTAGGCAAAAAATTAACTATTCCCATTGAAAAAATATTTAAAAAAATTTTTTTTCATAAATGTGTTTTTTGAGTGATACTGGTTCAGGATTTTGAATATAGCTAGGAGGTTTTTTATCACCCTGTATTACCAAATTCCGTCACTAAAGTCCTCGTCGAGATTCAAAAGGGCGAATATTTCCAAAAGCAGTATGAGTGGTTGTTATATTCATACGAGCGCTTTTGAATTTGCGTGAAGTGGCCTATTTCTCTATTAGGGAATTTCGTTTGATCCCTTTTCATATGTTCTTTTCGATATCAGAAATAAAAATGCTTAATGGTGTTACTAAATGTGTAGCCGTGATCTAAGTCATTTTGTTACCTTTTAGATAAAGATATAACATAGCAAAGGTTCCACTATAATAGGTATGGTGTAAAAATGCAGTAGTTATGTGTGGTAAAAACCTTGTCACAATATTAATTACTATTATTCCGCCCGGGGCTTCGTTCCCGTAGGAATTCGAAATAAATATGTAGCCTATGTTATTCAGGGATAATGTAGCATCCTAATAGTGAAAGAATTTTTCAAATCGGTCCAGTAGTTTCGGAGCCTATTCAATGCAAACAAACAAACAATCAAATCTTTCCTCTTTATAATATTAGGGTAAACAAGTTTTCTGTCCGTGACTTCGTTCTCGTGGATTTGCCTATGTTATCTCCGCTTAAAAGTCGATCCGTACTAAGTATAAACTTGGTTAAAAAAGAGAAAAAATAATAATAGTAACAGTAAAGATATCTAGTAAAAGGATCTAGGTTTTACCTCCTACAACGAAGGAATGCTGCCTAGCATTGTAATCGAATAGATGTGATATTACATTAAACATGTACCTACGACGTACGTTACCTAGTGGTATGCAGTCGATAATAGGTATGGTTTTGACAGTGGCGGCTCGATTAGGGTAATGCGCAAGAGTGCGGCTGCTTTGAGCGCGCCGCCACCGCAGGCCTGCGAGGCCCGACGCCGCTGCATGCTTGATGAGCTGCAGGGCTTCCACAGCATTCAACAGTTTTGTATGTGCTTACTAAAGAAACGTACAATTTAACTTACAACATCATGAATAACTCTAAAATTAAATAACTTTTTTTTAAAATAAGCTTTTCCGCCATATAGGAGCAAAGTACTCGTCAATACGAATCGAACGAGCCCAAACTCGATGGAGTTGTGTCATTTTATTGCGGAGTTCCTATGGCCACCTTCCAGCTTCAGCATCAGATCAGCTCTCTGTCATCATAATATTGCATTGTCACGCGTTATACATACGTATGCATGCAAAATTTCAGCTCAATCAGAAACCGGGAAGTGGATCAAATTTAACTTGCAAGATTTGTCCCACTCATACTAACTAATAGGGGAAGTCAAATAAAAACTTGTGAAAATGAACTTTGTTTTCGTTTTCGAAACAACAATGATCTACATTTAATCTTACTCACCTTAATGGAGATTTTTGTGGCCCGCTGCCGGGTAAATGCATCTTTGCTATTTTCTACGAATCTATTAAGTATTTAAACTCGGTCTATCCAGTCTTTATCGAGCTGGTTAAGCTGCCATTTCGTTCGGTACAACCTCTCAGAGGGCCATATCGGCCTGTAGTTTACTCAAAATGCAGAATCATGACCATAAACAAGGTTGTTAAATACTCCTTATGTATTTTCTAGTTTACAAACGCATTTGCCTCTGCATCTGCAGCTCAGTTTTTGCCTCTAATCTGTTTATCTGCTGCGGGCTGCGGTGTATCCCGTTGTCCGTAACTGAGCAGCATGTAAGGCACACATAAATCGCGCACGTGAATACTTTCAGATCAGTGATTACCGGCTCCGGCTCCGGCGCAGGCTTTGAAGTGCACTAATTAAGCCGATGTAACATTCCCGGTTAGTTTCTAGATTATATTTATTCGGTGCGCAGGAATGGCGCGCGCGCGGATTGCTGCGCCCCTGCCTCTTTACGGCGCCGACGTCAGCTGTCATCCATCAGTCTGCGACAACGCGCATGCGCATTCCACCCACACAACCCTTTTCACGCACACATAGATATTCACGACGTATAGTAAATAAATTCAAATTTAACGGTACAATCGCAGGAGAATGCAACAAAACAATTTTGCTTTGCATTCTTACCGGACTGGGTCAGACAGCGCGAGCGGTGACGGCGGTGACAAAAAAGGAGAGCCTATTAGAATGGCATGCGCCTAATAACGATCGGCTCCGACAAGGGAGAAAGTGGACAGCAAAATTGTTGAATAATCTCCTCTGGCCTTGATCGCTGTTTGACTTTTCAAACCGGCGAGATTAAGCCGCGGGAATATCATTTTAGCACATCTGAAGTGTTCTACCTACTCCCGTATACCTCACGAATGATATATGTGGCCAAATTAGTCAAGTTCGACACATACCTACTTGATTATACCTACACGATAAGGAAGAAAGAAGA
This sequence comes from Aproaerema taeniolella, assembly GCA_949987775.1. Lineage (NCBI taxonomy): Eukaryota > Metazoa > Arthropoda > Insecta > Lepidoptera > Gelechiidae > Aproaerema > Aproaerema taeniolella. The sequence goes on along the minus strand of OX465250.1, from coordinate 205,392 downwards.
GACTTGTAAAATTTCTTGTAGAGAAGAATTCTCATTGAAAATGTGCGTCTGCCTTAAACCAAAATATTCACGTCGTCGGTTTTTAAACTATTATGAGTGTTAAACATCTGTATAAATATCTAGGAATTAGCCAATGTCACTTCAATAAAAAGCTTCACAAACAATTTCCAATACCTGGAATCTAGATGAGATCTAGCAGTCTAATTGGTGTGAAGACATTTTAAGTGGGGTGACCGTGAGCGGCGCGGGCGCGGGCGGGTGCCCTGTCTTATCCACTAACATCAGTATGCCGCCGCTGCGCCGCGCTCCGACCAATTGTCTGAATTAGCATACTTTACCAGGCGCCGCCAAATTCGCCTTGTATCTCACCCATCAAAGAAACACCGCTCACAATCTAAATTCGACTTAATCCTCGAAGAACTAAGAACAAAACTACATAAAACGGAGCGCTTAATGTATATTCTGATGAAATAAACATTTTATTTAAGACTGAGCCTTTACGAGCTGATGATAAAGTTCACATTAGCTTGGCTAGAGAGGCTAAAAATGGTAGACATTAGGATCGTCAGGCACCGAACTCTGACCCTGCGTAATGGTCGCAAATTGATCGCAGAGGCAAATTTTTCAAGTGATTATGCGGGACGAGCAGTGAAACGAGTGGACCTTAAGCTCCTTTATGGGAGCACGCGTTCGGATATAAATGTTATAATGATACCGCTGAAAACGTTTTCCGATTCCAAAGCTTGATTATGTCAGGCATAAAATTATACTTAAGGCCCCTTTGTCTGACAATATAACGTTGATCCACACCACAATATATCCTTCAACTTAAAACGAAGTGGACGGGAATAATTAAACTACTATCATCGCTAATGTAGGTACCTATTTTATGTTGATTTTGTAGCCACTTTAATCACAGTTGACTAGTATTCCTTTACAATTTAGATTCAATCGTTCAATGCCAGGACAGTGTTGTTGTAGAGTGGAAATATAAGTAAGTTCACTCATTACTAACTCATATTTCATCTAATAACCCTCAGAATGAGTGTCTAATGTGGTGTCATGTGGTTCCAAAACCACATGACGCTCTGCCTACCCCGAAAGGGATTTTAGGCGTGAGTGTGTAGATAGATAGATGACTGATTACATTAATTACGCTGAATTGTGAAGGAGGGTTATAAAATCAGTAAATTATAATTAAAATTAAATTCTAATTTAATGGACTATAGCGAGTGTATAATGTGGAAATCCTTTACGCCTATAAAACAGGAAGAAAGATTTAAAAATAAAAAAATTAAAACCTATGAGCAAATCAATTAAATCCACTATCAATGTAAACATACCTACCTAGATGTAAGCAATATTGTGAGAGTAATTAAATAAAATTTATTATTAATATCTTCCAATTAAATCCTCGAGTACTCCATGTCATGAGAAATCATTTAGGTATTATATTAAACGCTTACTAATAGTTGTTTACAAAGAAGATTTCTTACGTAAACGACTAGAGCGCTTATTAGAAACAAATTAGACATAAAAACTAAAACATGTACTTACAATAAGTACCTATTGTCTGCCATTACTACACGTGCCAGTACCAGTTACTCCGAATGAAATTGGAAAATGTCGCTAATAGGAGGAATGTGGCTAATGAAGATTTGTAACGAGGAGTTATTCGAAATGTTCCTAAGAACAAAACATCCGGTGGTTAATTACCTACTGCGTTTGTTGTCATCGCTCTACGTGATGGTAGTAGCTGCTTTTAGTGTTAAATTATAATTACGACACTGTAAGTACTTTACTCACGGTTTGAGTTTAGGTCCTGAATTGTTAAGTTTAGGTTAATAACCTATTGATAGCTTTGAGAAAACATTAATCTAGATATAACAGAAGTAAAATACTGTAGAATATGTAGACTTGTATTGTAAATGTTGTCCGTACCTATCTATAATAATATTATAATCGTGTCCCGTTAGATGAGGCTAAGTGTTCAGTTTGATACCGAAATATTTTATTTCCTACAGTTTCGTGCTCTAATTTTGCTATTGGTGTAAGTACCTGCCATGAATTAAAAAAATCAAATCATCCGTAATATAAATAATCCTTCTTCATGTTCGTGTTACAATTGGCCTACCCTTGACACAGATACGAGTGCTTCAATCATGGAGCTAAGTATGGTTTAATTAAATTTGAATAATCGCCGTTTTTAACACGAGAATATTAATTGTACTTTTGTGAAGTGATAAGTTTAATCCCTAATTAATAATCTATTCGATTTTCATATAAATTTCAATAAAAAAAGTTATTTGAGATAGGTTAGGCAGTCTGAAAATGACAAACTACTGGAAGATATACAAAGACTCAAAAGCAAAACAATATATGTATTATTAAGTGAAAATATTATTTAAAACATTTTTTATTTTTAAATAACTTATTTTATAACTTTTATACTTTTCTGCGTAAAATAAAAACTGAAAACGAATCACCTATCTTGAAAAATGAAGTTCCTTATTTCCGTGGGCGTTATATGTTTAACTTAGCTGTTACTAAGTCTTAAGCGTTTTATATTGTAGGATATGTAGTAAGTACTTACTATATTTACAAAGGAATTTTAAAAAGCATTCGCGAGGCTTGTGGGTTAGAACGTGCATCGCTTCACCAACGAATTATTTTTAATATCATTTATCCGTGGTATTAAATTAAAAAAGTGTAAAAAATGTTTCCATTTGTCAGTAAAATAAATTAGAATGCGTTCCGAATGTCAAGGTTGTGTGAGTGTTGCGACATGTTTATTACGGCACTATTTTTATGTGACACTCTTGCCCTTTACGTGTAGAATATTACAATGGATAATTTTACATGGAGCGCTTTTTTTCTAGTTTTTTTGCGCGGCTAAACACTCCATTGCGCTCTACTTTCTCCTAATTAATGATAATGCGCGCTACCGTGCGCCCACGCAACTGTAAACCTTGATGCAATCGGTTAAAGGATACGTGTCCTGTCTCGTCACAAGGTGGCAGCTAGTAATTAGGATTCGCAACCTTTAATAAGGTCAAAGAAAGTATGAAGTTTCGTTTTAATGTTCATACTCGCTCGTGTTTATTTAGTAGAATTAATTACAGCTGTTTGTTCATCAGTTAAACCGTGGCATTTAAAATGTTGTAGCCAACACTTGTTAAAAAGAAAGTTCTTAATAACACTGTAAAATTAGTAATTGCTTTTCCGTTAAGATAGGTGAGTTCGCGACTGCAGATCTCCTGTTTAATTTGTTTTTGTTAACTGTTCAAATACCTACCTTTAAATAAAGAGGAATATTTTGTTGTTATAATAACCACTTTAAGACAATGAGTATAACCACTTTAATGCAGGCTGGAATAGTCTATTCTACGAAGTCGCCACTGAATAAGATATTTTGACCAATCGCTTACAGAACAAAATATTTTCTTATGATCTTAAGTGTAGTTCTGCATTGATTGGGGGCTCGAACTCTCGCCTGGGGGACCCGCTATTGTGTGGCCCCTTCGAGTCTGGTCCACACTTGTCACACGTCACGCATGTCGTGGGCCCGAGCGAGCCAGATGGAAAATTGCTTCTACAAAGTAAAGTAAAGTAAAGTAATCTTTATTTCAAAGTTCACTTCACTTCTAGTTGTAATATTAACACTTATTATATAGACTTGCGGCGTATTTAGGTTTTTTCACTAAACGCATTTTATGTATTTTAGTACACTTGCGATTTGTATGTGTCTTTTCCATTATTGTCGGTCTTTTAAAATACTATATTTTAATCAAAACGTACCATCCCAATGTTATCATTATGAAAAAAATATTCTTAACAAACTAACAACGAAAAGTTGATAGGTACTCATAACATAACATAAGCGATAAGGATATAGTTATTAACGATACTAGTGTCGTAGGTAATGTGTAACGTGAGCCCATTTGAAACACGAGCGAAGCGAGTGTTTTATAGGGCTCCAGTTACACATTACCTAAGGCACGTATATTGTTCAACGTTTTACAATGCAGTAGCCGAGGAAAAGAAACTAAAAAAAAAAAATATTGTCAAAAACTTACATCGTATAGGTATATCCAAAGTTCTTAAAATATAGTATTTCAAATAAACATTCACTGAAAACTTGTTACAATTGAACATTGTGCACTAATATTTTACGATTAAACACAAAACATTCAGGAATTAACATTTTTATAACACAAAAATAATTTTGTTGAACAAATAATTTCAAATGGCGGGCAAAACAATGGCGAGCAAAATATTTTTCCACAATTATGAGGCAAAGGCTAAGATAAATAAAATGCCAATTGCGCCTACACAAATTATTAAATAGTTCAATTATTTGTTAAAAATCAGATTTGTTTTATTGAAAAAGTAAAATAAATAATTTACGTTTATATTTTATTTCACTAAAAATCAAGATTTTTGTCATAAATAATTATTATGTCAGGCATAAAAACTCTTTGCTGTCATTCTATAAAGCCAGTATGAAGCTTTATAAAAAAGATAATACTCTCACTTGTCAAAAGGGTCACTGAATTATCAAATCAGCTACTCTTTATTGCGTCATACATTTTTGTAAGTATTTTATTCACTTTTTGCTTACTTTTTATGCATCATTTGATAAAAAAAATAACTTTACTGGATCACAGAATAGCCACTGAAGTTGAATTTTGGTATATGAAAAATGGTTTATTTGCTCATTAGTTCAAATATTTTTTTTCTTTACAAAATCTTCTTCTCATTTCAAATTACATAACATGACATGTGTTTTATGGGGTACGTAAACGTACACTCCGTGGCAATGTTACGGGGCCATTTCCGAGCAACTGCATTGTAAAAAATATTAAACGGGTTTTAACAGCTTGTTTCGATGTTTATATCGATGAATGTTTACGTTATATTATGATTATTTATAAAAATAAGGAGAAAAGTCATCATTAGGAAATTATTTGTATTTTTGTGTCATTTTGTTTAAAGACACTCTCACGAAAATTTTAACCCAACTTTCTAACATCTCAATTTTGTCAACATTTAATTTGGAAAGTAGCCGTTCTTAGTTCCTCTCCATGTTTGCTGTTTAAGTTTACATTGCCTCTCCTCCCCCGCCCCCCTTGTTCCCTACCCCGCGGTCCGCGATTTCATTACCAAATGGTGCGTTTTTTGCGCGCAGCGGAGCGTGTAAACACGCGGTGCGCGGGCGCCGGTGTGCTAACGCGCGCATTCGTTTTTTCAATGCACCTAACGGGATATCAAAACAATAATCAACGAGTCAGCAATTATGTATTTACTTAGAATTATTCGGCCGTCCTACATTAGTTGTTTTTTGGTAGATATTTAAGTAAATGCAGAGTATTTTTTCATACTTGTTTCTGAGAGTACTTTCTAAGTACTTTACAGTCGTATTGCTATCGTTGTATTTCTAAGAATAGCAACCATAGCAGTTCATATGGAGAATATATACAACACAACAAAATATAAAATACACTATGAATGTAAGTATGTGTCTTAAACTATTGAATAACTTTAAATCCCATGAAGGCGAAGAGGCGGTTCCTTACAATAAGAATATGTATACGTATTTTATTAGCACATAAGGCTACACAAGACAAGATATAACATAAACAAGGCGGCTCTATTTTTCCGTTTATAGTGACATTTATTTCAAACTATGATTTTTGGAGAAAGTTTTTCAGATTATTTTTTATTTACATCTTACTTTCGCTTACAACTTCTATTAAAATTGACCAATTGGGTAAGGCGGAGTAAGGCTGGTCTTATTAGAACCACACCGAGTGGTCGCTGGCAATCGATCGCGTCGACGCACACGCAACGTTTAGCACGACTCTGAAAGCGTCCGTCATTCATTTTACCAGCCACAATTATACAGTTTGATATTTCTAGTTCTTGTGCAATTTCAATCCAACCATTTTAACAATCAATCGTTATTGTATTTGAATTTACTGAAACGACTTTTCGTATAGCAATTTTAATGCATTTCCTTTACTGTTGGAATGGCAGGTTCAAGGTTAAATACCTAATTTATATACCATGGTCGTGTATAAACATGATATATTTCTTAAAAAGTGGTTATCTACCGCGCAAGATCCTTAACTAGATTTATGTAAGAGTTCATTAGCAAGGACAGTAGAGCATCATAGGCGTATGATAAATAACAATAATCTTAGTAAAATAAACATCGATAAAAACACGCTCGAAGGTTTCAAAGGTCCACACTGCACAAGGCTTCCCTTGCGCTAGGATTACCAAATAATCCTGTTTGTGTAATTATTATTTTTGACAACAATAAAACCGACTTTACTTCGATTTCATCATTACAAGTTACAAGGTAACATGACACGAAGTGTAACTATTTGGAAATAGTACGGAACATAGTCAATTGTACTCGCTAGCGTCACTGGCGACTACCAAGGACCTCGTTATTTTAAAAAATTCGATAATGAGGCCTTCCCTCCCCGCGTCGCGCAGCCCCCACCCCGCCGGCGACTCCCTGATTGTGCTACAAAGGGACTTTCCCCTAATGAGGTTTCCTCTACAATCTCCGCTGAAATAAAAGAACTTTTGAGCAATGTTTGCCGAAGGCGCACCCTGTTAGCCCTTGCGAAATAGTTCAACTGTACCTTCTTGCTAACAAAGGGAATGTAATTTTGATTAACTTGCGCTTTCTGTGTGTCCCGATATTTGATTTTGTTCTGATTAGGGTGTAGTTGTAATGTGAGCCAACGAAAATGATACTGTAATTTGCTAAAAAAACCTTGTGTTCGAAATCAGGAATCTCGTGGAAAAAGACTAAGTTCGCCATCTTGACAAGATATAGCCGTGAGCGACAACACGTCGACTGTAGTGTGTAGAGCTATATGCAAATGTACTCTATCATATTTCTGCGAGCACACACCGGGCGTTCATGATGTCAGCGAATCAAACAGCGTCGTTGTAAAGTGACACTTTAAAAACCTGCGCCGGCCGCACTGCGCACGCCGTACGCAAATCACCGTCCAATGGCGGCTCTCTGCGCTCCGTATGTAAATGTTCTATATTCAAATCAGTTTAAAATCACACCGCGCATGCACGAGCCGCTGTTTTTTATTGGCGCTTTACATGCAAGGGGTTCTTTATAGAGTCGCGATTTGACAAGCGCGTGGCGCATAAAAAACATAATTCGGAGGGTTGTGCAACCCTTCCGCATCCGCAACCCTTTTCGGGTGCAGCTGTTTTTTAACATCGTTTTAGTTGTAGACACGCGTCGTGAGGTTTTTGACGCGTTTTTTGTTTCGGCGAGTGCCGTGAGATGTGTTGATGACGATTTGTTTTTATTAAGGTAGCAGTCGGATTGCACACCTGGTGCTTTGGTATTTTTTGTTGCAACTCTTTTGTGATTTGGTTGTGATAGTGATATTGATGGTGGTGTAGGTATACTGGAATGCGGGTAGTAAGGCGCGACACGTGCGTGGGTCGGGGCGCGCCGGCAAACAGGATGCGTCGTCAGCCACGGTCAACACGCGGGATAATCAACTAATGTGTGATATGGTAGGTATCACTGACGGGACCATCGCTAATTGATTGCCAACGGAGGTGTCACACAGAGCGGCGGCTGACCATACAAATGATTTACGTATTGTTTCCATAGTTCTCATACTCGTGAACATTGCGCCTAGCAGGCAATTCGTCTCGATTTTAATTTACAAAGCTGCAAAAATCTGCAGAATTTCGGGAGGGCATTAAATTAGTAGAGGTGTAATTTATATCGCATCATAACTGAATCCTTCAAATAGTGATAGTCTTATGACCTTGCACCATCTTCTTAATCTGTTGAGATTGTGGTCAAGCGTCTGTTTAAATCAGAAAGTTTCCTAGGAGCTGACGTACAGAAGCCAGCCCATCAGATTACTCCACTTTTTTTTGCAAAACCGTTCGTTTTGTCAGAGAAAACAGTACACCCATCTGGTAACCTGATATGCCGGTCTGGTACCTATGGCTCAACAATTATTTCTTATCAGTTCCGTGACATCAGTTTCCGTAGTTTGCTGGATCCTCCTTGTAATTGTGTCGCTAATGTCGGAAATGAAACATCCGGACTTTGGCCCCTGAAGCCAACTGTATCGGTTTGTCCTGTGTTCCTTTAGTTAGTCATTTAGTTGTCCTGTGTTTACCTTTAGTCCTGGGTTCGATCCCCAGTCGGGGCAAACATTTGTGTAAAAAGCAGATGTTTGTTCTCGGGTCATGGGTGTTTGTGTTTGTCTTTATGTGTGTTCCAAGGGACCCACGACACAAGGGAAAACCTTAGTGTGGGCCTTTGAGTGTGTAGCGTTTTATATTTTTTATTTTTTTTAATATTTCAATCATGACTTTTTCAAATGTAACACATACTTTTTCGATACGTTTACCGTTGGCCATCTCATTAAAGACAGCGCGTAATTAATGTTCTAAATTTAAAATAAAAGTAAAAAAAGCACTCTTATTTTTTAATTATGCCGCCAATTTTCGTGACACGCTAGTTTAGACAAAAAAAATTGAATATTTGGTATTGTGAAAACTAGTTCTCGTATTGTAATTTTTTTTATTTAGTATGGGAAAAAGCAAAAGCTGCGATCCTTCTACAAGAAAGACTGTTTTTTTTTGAGTCTTCTAATAAAGTTGGCATAATCGTATAGGGTGGCTGAAACCTTATTTTTTATTTTTTGTAGAGTTAAAAAAAGGAAACATCCGAAGCCCGTGGTGATCGGCGCTGCGGTGGAAGTACAGTCAGCTCCAGAGTTGATACACCCCAGGATCATGATGAATTTATCTGTACAAATATAAAGGATTTTAAAATGTGGGTTTCTATAATTTATTCAGTTGGAGAAAAAAAAAGTATACAACAACATTTTTAATAGCTAATTTGTTTTGTGAAATGCTTTGTCGTTATCTTAAACATAGTATAAGGAGGTGAGTTAACCAGAACGCTGACCGTATACAGTTTTCTGTACATTTCTTTTGACACTATCAATTACTATTTACAAGTTGTATACATCCACACATATACGCTCACGCCTACAGTCCTAACAAGTTATTCGTTCAAAAAGTTTTTTTTTATTCGTGACTGTAGTTATTTCTTGCATATCTCTTTCCGAAGTGCTCCTTTATACATCTTCCTAGTTATGACAGTATCTAGACAAGATAGTTTGATTCGGTTGGCCAAATTGATTAGCCATAGTGTCTCCAAGTCAACGATTAGTGGCCTCTGATTTGGGCTGTGGTATGCGCTTCGCAACTCGCAATAAATGCTCTTCATAAAATATGCCACTATACTAAAACAAATACATTTATAGTTTTTATCGTAGAAAAAGCACATTTCCAGTATCTAGCCTACAGCAGCGTGTGTATGTGATGTGTCAGCAAATATCGTCCGGAACCGTCAGCCGCGTCGTTTTCGTCCATACGACGAACAAACACACGCGACACTACGCAAATAACCTTTTTTGCGGCTTTTTCCTATTTTTCCTATTTGCTTTCACTCAGAATGTTTGCCTGAAAGGTTTTTTCAGAGGCTCCGGTTACAGCGGATACGTTTCAGGGTCTGACAAATCAAAATAAATAGTTTCGCGTTTATCTTGTATTTTCCTAAACGTAAGTGATACCCAGACTGATTTGTTTGCGTTCCAGCTGTGACTCTGTATGCCAAAAAAGTAGACTATTATATGCCAAAAAAGATACATTTAAAACTGTTAAAAACGGGAAAGATAAAAAATGCTTTTTTTAGAGTACCATTTTTACAACAACTCCTTTACACTGAAATCGAGTGAAAAAGCAAATAATGACACACTCTTATGTATGTACTAAAACGAGCTTTAAAACTCTATCTACACTGCAAATAATTGTTTCCTATTTGTTTTAACGTACTCACTTATAATAAAACAACATAAGAAAATAACACGAGAACTTATGAACAAATACAAAATTACATATTCATATACGTATAGAGTAGTATGCATCGTTTATAACAGCCCGGACTTTAGCAGAGAAGGATTTAACCCCTCGGGAGCGGGGGAGGAGGGGCGAGGGCGAGGCAACCCTTTCTCCCCCGTCATCCATCACGCGCGACGAGCGAAATGTATTTTAATCCAGTGCCCCGCGCCCGGAGCTTCATGAAACGTGAAAAATGATCCCACAGCGCACACACACACACACAAGATACTTTGCTAATGTACTAACTAGCCGGGATGTAGGAAAAGAATTTCGGGTTTCCCTTTTGAACATCTTTGGATACCTATTAAGCTAATATAATTATAATCGACATTATAAATAATAGAAATATTTTAATAATAAAAAACAGTTACTTTTTCAAAGAGGGATACTGATTAAATCTGCTTTGACTAAAATGTCTGACCCAGATTTCAAATATACTTTATTCTTTAGTTCACAGAACATACAGGTGTTACTTAAAATATGTTCATGTCCATTAATTTGCACGATTGACTCTGTTTCTATCTGCAAAGGTGCAATCTTCAAAGAAAAAGGTTGTGGAATGCCAATATTTAAATTTTTTTTAGAATAACATGTTAGAATAATTCAAGCCAGTTTTTGCTTCCATCCAAGTTCATTTAAATCATACGAAATAGCGCTGCAAAAAACAAAGTTTCCGTTGGAAGCATCAACGTTAAAATTATGCGTCATCTCTTAAACCTTCAGATGTCCTGTGCAGAATATTTCGCCGATTAAGCAACTGCGAGGCGAGTACATCAGCCGAGTGCAAAGGGACGCACAGACAGACTTCCAAGTTGTATAGCGAGTGGTCCCGCGGGCGCAGACTTCGGACATCGTTAATCATACACAAATTGTCCGGAACACGCCGGCGTCAGTCCCCGCACTCTCTTTATTCTCTACTTACAGAATGTCTCGAAAATGTGAACCGATTATGTGAGGAATTCGGGAGGGAACTTTAGATTTTATGTAGAATATTAAGCTGGTACCTAAATAATTTATGCAATGAAGATGGTATTGTATAAACTGAAATAAGTAAATATTAATTAAGCAAGACACGGGTCTTTCGGGCACGAAATTATTAAAGGATGATGGGCACATTAGTATAGAATTTGGTACAGACACCAATTTAAATAAATGATACATCGTTAAAAAGGTAATTTTCTGTAAAATAACAATAACCGAAGCGCTATTCCTGATTCACTGTCCAATTAGAGTAAACAAATGGTGGGTCCTGCCTTGAATACTAACTTTTACACAATTGGACAATTTTTCAGGAATAGCGCTTCGGTTATTCTTATTTTACAGAAAATTATCTTTTTAACTATGTATCATTTATTTCAATTGGAGCCGGTAACAAGTTCCATACTAATACCGATAATTGTTTAGCTTTTTCAGCCTTATTTCCACTGTTGCTATGGATAGGTCATAGTAGTATCGAGAAGGGAGATGAAATACTCAGACTGCTACTACTTGGGTTTTCATCTATACTTCTATCTATACATATTATAAAGAGGAAAGATTTGATTGTTTGTTTGTTTGCATCGAATTGTTTGCATCCGTAACTACTGGACCGATTTGAAAAATTCTTTCACCATTAGAATCCTACATTATCCAGGATGGACATAGGGTACATGATTTTCCCGAATTCCCACGGGAACGAAGTCCCGCGCGGGAAGCTAGTATATTATAAAGCGGAATGATTTAATTGTTTGTTTGTTTGCATTGAATAGGCTCCGAAACTACAGGACCGATTTGAAAAATTCTTTCACCATTAGAATCCTACATTATCCCCGATGAACATAGGCTACATAATTTTCCCGAATTCCCACGGGAACGAACTCCCGAGTGGAAAGCTAGTTCAAAATACTTTTACGATACCCAAGGTTCACTTTCTTAATCGGCAATGATTTTCTTTGTGTTTTGACTAAACTCGAGATGATTCATCATATACCAGAAAAACACATTGTTACATCTACCGTATTGTTTAATAAGGAAACAGCTTGATAATTCGTCGTTGGGTTGTTGTACTGAACACAACATGATTCGGCAGTTCCATGCTTATTCATAAGGCTTATTCATAGTGCCCTTGCACTCCCCAAAGTGTCATGCCGTGAAGATACGCGGCCTGAGTAGAGCCAGTCACGTTCCATTCAGTGTTTGACTGTATCAGCCCCCGTTCAGCACGTCGGCCTGTATCAATACATGAGTGATGGCGCGGTGACGCAAGGATCTGCCTTCATGACTAGATAATGATGCAGCCAAGGGTAAAAACGATGGAAAGACAATCTATCATCAATCATCAAATTGGGTTGCCAAATTTTCGCCTAGAGACGGTGGTATCAAATACAGGGATAACACGCTGCTGGAACTCTCGCGTAAATATCGGTCGATTTAGGATTTAATTATGATATCAACGCATATGAAACTATCTTTATATGATTGCGTTGATATCTTTTCGTCAAATGATTGAACCGTAACCAAATTCATAGCGATAATAACCAGTCCATAAAAAAACGATAAAACACGTGCAGGTAGTTTACATTGATGCTGGCGGGTGAATGATGCGCGGTTATGGGCCATTCCCATCACCATAACGCTGAGTGGCGCAGACTGCTGAAACATCTGTCCCGGAAAATTCACTCTCAACGATAAACGCGGGGGTAGATAGAGAAAAAACTGCAATAACGCGGTGTCATAACAAAGACGCGGCACCGGCCGATAATACTATGATTAATACCCGCGTTATCTCGAGAGTGCAGGCCGCGCCCGCCCCGCGCCCGCTCCTCACTCCCTCGCGCCTCCTGCTTTCTTACTAATGTCTTAAAATAGAGAGAGAATACCAACCTTCTCTACTTGTACTTAAGGTTGGAAGTCTCGAAGAGTCGTTGAAGGTATTCCCGAGCCCGCACAAGAGTTACGGATTTCGCATAATGCATATTATATCGCGGAGGGTGCGGCGGGGTGCGGGCGGGGCGCGGGGCGCGGGGGAGGGCCGCGTGACCGCACGTCTTTTGCACGCGACAACCTCTCGACATTTTTTTATTATTATTGCGCTTCGATGGAATTTATTCCGGAGGGTCGACTCGCTTGAATATGATTTTTAAATCTGCTAATGGAGTGGTTTTTGAGTTTATTTTGAGGGGCGGGCCGAGGGCCGCCGACGCGAGGAAATATAATGGCGGCGCTAGTCGAGTAATTAGTTTCCCGGGCCATTGCGTCCGGATTAAAGAGGCGATTAATAGCGCGGCGATAAACAATGTTAATCCCAGCCTTCACCGGCAAGTGCCGCGCGCGCGCATTCACAATTAATTGCGGCGAGATGAGGGATAACTCCCCCCCTCACCCCCATATTCCCCCCCAAACTCCCCCAGACTCCACTGTCACGTGCACTCATGTCTTATGTAAATAATGCTTCCCAGATGTTATTATATTTGTGTTGCATTTCCTTAAGCTGTGGGGAAATTGCTTTCTCCACGTAATTACTGTAGAAACGGGTTACATAATGGTTTATTAATGTTTTTTTTGCTTGTCTCCAGGGCACGGCAGCGAGTAGTCAACGAGTCAATTTAAAATGGAGACAAATTACTTCGAGTTATAGTACCGTCAAATAAAAGGTAAAATTTGGTGAAATCTGCTCTACGTTTCAAAGTAAATTCTTAATTGACGGTTAATTTTGTAATTTTCAGGAACTACAGTACTAGAAGATCATCAAATAACAGGACAGATATCGGCCATGAAGAAATATAAGGTTAGTTGAAATATACTTTTTTGAATTCTGATTAAATTTAAATAAACAAAACGAAATAGAAATGTCAACCTCGTAGCACTTTCGTAGCATACGTCTACGAAACCCACCATTTGTTTATTATGACACTGACTTATGTTGTAATTTGAAGAAACCTTTTGAAAACAGTTTCAGTGCCGTTACGGTGGTGATTTGAAGCTGCTACGAGTGAACCTCTTTGTAGCACCTGCTACGGGGAACTACGGACTACGTTGAAACCAAGCAAGGTGTGAATTTTTAGTAGAATGTTTTATTCAAATTATTGTTACTTGATTGTTGTTAGTAACTGTTGACAAAATATTGTTGTTGTTTCTGACTGTGATTGTTATGTGGCATGTTTGCTTGTAGATTGTAGAAAACCTTATACCTAAATAAAACTGATACATTTTTCTCTGTAACTTCGTGTCTATGCTTACATTTTACCCCTCGTAATAGAATCCCTTTCGACATATACAGTTACATACTTACTGTTAGTGCGAACGTGGCAACTTTGACAAAAGACAATCACCAGACAATAACTTCGCAGAGAAATGAAATTAAACTGCGAATAAACTTGTTACTTACAGCTCAATAGTTGCACGTCTATACGTCTTTTCTTCGCGCCCGAGTGTGTGTAATGTCTCCGAGCGGAGGATATAGTCCGCCCGGCGAGCGCTGGTCCCTCGCGACGCATTCTGTTCCTGTTCCGCCGTCTGACCGGCTCGGTTCAGAGGGAGAGGCAGAGGTCTCGTTACACTGGTAATGTGTCGTACATATTTCTGCAATTGATTAGACGGGGGCGGTTGCCATGGCGACGCTGCAGCCGCCCCCCGCACCCCTTCCACCCCTACCCTCGGCCACATCGCCGTGCTCTTTGTGTGACTTGTGTCCAATCAACTATAAATGCCTTTTGTTAATAATTTCAATTGCATTTCGTACAGTAGCTAAAGTCAGACAACGGAATAAATTGGCAATTTGGTTTAATTGTTTTAAGTGTACTTTTGTGATGGATGTGTAATTATTATTTTTAAACAAATAATACATACTCTTTTTACTGTTATTATACTTAATATCAGTATTTTCTCTGGAAATGTTAAGTCAAAGAGTTCCTTACTTACTTTGGCGTTTTGCAATGTACTGCGAAACCGCACCCCGCGCCACGAGTGCGATGTATAATGCTGGTTTTCGTATTTTACTCTTTTATTATTGTTTTTTATTGCAAAATGACCTATATTTGAATAAATAATTGTATTTTAAAGCAGGAAATGTTAAAGAAAGTGAATAAAAATTCACGACGAATTTTACCATTAAAATATTTTATTTTATTATTTATTTGGGCTAAAATAATGGTCTCAATTCAAGGTTTAAGTTTTTGGTAAGTTGTCCCTTATACTTTGTGTAATGTAAATGAATGAACTTGATGTTAGCATAAGAATATTAGCAACAGTACAAGCACCGCGCGTTGTTTAGCTCACAGCGCAATATCTCAACGAGCGCTACTGCCTCATTATTGCAGGGGGAGTGTACTAGATAGACGGCGGGGGGAAGGGGGGAACCAATCGCTACCTGCTCTCATTAATTGAAATTGGCTGCGGCCTTAATTACATCGACGATTGTCCTCTAAAATAGGAGCGCGCTGCCATCGAGTTTCAAGTTAATTTCCTCGCCGGAGGCTAATCCCCGCGCCTAATTGCTGCACTCCCCCGCACCTCCCCCGGACCACCCTCCGGAAAATTGATTCCCAGTAACGAGGTTTGGTTACGTGATTGCTTATTATAATGAGCGGTTTAAAGGTTACAATCGTTTGTTTGTGCTGACATTTGGACGCATTTCACATTTGGGGTTTCCGTTGTTCATATTCACATTGGGTAGGTAATATTCAACTGGTCTCAACTGGTAATGTGTCACGCATGTTTTCATAGCTTGTATTCATTAAATATATTAATTGGGGGGGCTGTATTAAGGTGTCTTGACTCACTGGACCTACCGTAACTATCCGGCGAGTGTCGCGAGCCTTAATTACCCGCCGGGCGGTAGGGGTGAGGTGGGGGGGAAGAGGGCGAGAGGGCGCAACTTGCAGATTCCGAGCCGAGAAAATTAGGTATAGGGTTGGTTATGTAAATAGCAGGCAATTCCAGCCGCCATTACACTTTCTGCGAGTTTCTTCGTTTTATTGCATGCCAAATGAAATCGCTAGATTAAACGCTACGATATTAAAATAGTGAGTCTTTTAGTTTTAAAATGCATTGAACTGTAATTTTAAAACTGTAGCCGCATTATAATGTAAGTAAGTACTTTGCTTTGAGTCTTGAGTTGGGGTGTGTTTGTTTTTATGTTTGAATATTTTGCGTGTGTAGCATTAATTAATAAGTTTAACCTACTGTAACATATTTGTTGTGTTGAATCAAATAGAGATTTAAACTGATGAAAATAAAACGTAAGTTTAAACGTTATAAACAAATTGCGCCACCTGTACATAAGTGTCAGTGAGCGATATGGCGCACCAAAATGTCCTGCTAGTTATTCAAGTGGCAGTACTTGTCATTGTCACTCCGTCCACGTACCCTCACGGACCCGACTGATGACGAGTCCGGGGATGATTAGATACTTTGCCTAATTCACTACTTTTGTTAATTCGTAACTTTCCCTAATTCGACATTTTCTTCAACCGGACTTTTTCCTTTTTGGTTACTTTTCCAACCGACTACTTTTATACATGTATATTCAATTACTTAATTTAAAGTTATTGAATTTTTACCAGAATATGGTGAAGACAAAAGGAAGGGTTATAATTTTTACACTTTTTGTATGCATTGAGTGGTAATATTTCCAAGATCCTGGGCCCGCCAGACCTTATTTATTTTCTCAAGCGTAAAATATACTGGTGCTACTACAAGTAAAATTGAATTTTCAATTGACTTTAAAATAGGAGGAGGTTCTATGTTCGTCTGTATGTATCTTTTTTAACACGCTTTTATTAGCTCGGGTTGTATGTATGTATATAACGGAATCTTTGAGCCTAATTTTCACTGGTTTCTAGACGTCTGATCAACTTGAAACTTTGCACACGTGTTAAGAGCCGATGACAATGCAATAACCCGGTAAACATTTTCCATTATCCTGATTAGGATCGTCAGGATTAATAAATCTCTTCGCGGACTAAAAAATGGAAAATAAATAATAGTTTAAAAAAACTGGAAAAACACGCTTTTATTGCTAACCGAACTAAAAAGTAGAAAATAATTTTTAATTACTATCAGGATAATTCAATTCAGAGTAAAAAGCGTGGGGTGCATTTTACAATATTTTCATAACTCTCTCATCATAGATTGTTGTCAATAGAATAATTTTAACATTCAATACATCAAGCACCCCACGCTTTTTACTCTGAATTGAATTATCCTGATTGTAATTAAAAAATTTTTTCTACTTTTTAGTTCGGTTAGCAATAAAAGCGTGTTTTTTTAGTTTTTTTAAACTGTTATTTAATGTTTGTTCACCGATTTCTCCGCCATTTATAAGCTGATTTTCATCAAAATTCTTTTTTGTTCGAAAGAGTATACTCCAGAGGTGGTCCCATTGTAACTAGGTCAGGATCTGATGATGGAATCCCAGGGAAATCGAGAGAAACCCTCGAATTTAGTAAGAACTGACATTGTTTCTTACATACTTTCTATTATTTACACTAAAACTAGAAAAATAAATTAACTTTTTAAGTATTAAAACGTCCAAAAATAAAAACGTCGCATTAAGTGTGCTAACGTACCTACTGATCTGTTTGAAGTCGGTGCCAAATCAAATACGTGCATCCGCCTTCGCACCGACTTCAAACAGATTAGTAGGTAGGTACGTAGCACACTTAATGCTACGTTTTTATTCTTCGCTTTTTGAAGTAGGTTTTTTTTAAAAGGTTAATTTATCTTATCGATTGTACCGAAGTTACGAAATAGAAGAGTAACCAACAAGGAAAAAGTCCGGTTGAAGAAAGTGTCGAATTAGGGAAAGTTGCGAATTAACAAAAGTAGTGAATTAGGCAGTGTCTAATCATCCCCGGACTCCTGATGTCAGGCACGATCTCATCGACCACTTCGGCTGTGTGGTCGATGCACGATCTCATCACCTCCGCTCTCCTCGCTTGCTGACATATTCTTCATACATAATCGGACATAGGCAAATAAGTCTAAAAATAAAATAAAACTTTTTTAAAAACAAGCTTTTTGCCATATAGGATTAAAGTACTCGTCAATACACAAAAGAGCCCAAACTCGATGGGGTTGTGTCATTTTATAGCGGAGTTTCTTATAGCCACCTTCCAGCTCCAGCATTAGATCAGCTCCATGTCATCATAATATTGCATTGTCACGCGATATACATATTTCAGCATACATACATACATATGTATGCAAAATTTCAGCTCAATCGGAAACCGGAAAGTGGGTCTTTAACTTGCAAGTTTTCGTTACTGACACCGGGACAGGTGAAACTCAATAAAAGCTTCTAATAATCATTGCAGTCAGAGAGCCACCGGATACCCAACATTTTTTTTACTTTAGAACACACAGTCGTAATATCGCAAACATAACATTTCAAGAAATATATTTAGATATTAACAGATCTATTTCATACGTCTACAACTTGACGACCGATAGTAGAGGCGTCGGTCGTACGACTGTGACTGTAATCTTAAAGGGAATATCTTAGTTTTCCAGAGTTTAGATCAGAAGTCAGACCTAAACGACTCGAGAGATATACTTATCTAAAGTACTGATTTGTGATCTAAACCCTTGGAAGTCAGTACTTGCTTAGCTGTAATTAGTATTACCATTGTCAGTATCTTGCCGGCAGTATGTAGTACGTACCATTAACCAATTGTTACACGTCTGTATTCGAAAAGAAAGACCTGGTACAATGAAAATTATTTAGAATAGAATGGAAAAAAAAGTTTATTTCCACACCACAAATTACAGAGAAATAAAATAAATGTATAGGTACCTTACATTATTTGTGGAGGGCTGATGCCCTAGGTGGCTATTTCCACCTCATTAGAGGAGAAATGAACGGTAAATTCCTTCAAAACATCTACATTTAATTCTTGTTTCTTAAACCTCATCACTGTATATGTAGTCTACCTAAGTGTCGGCGGCGATCGATGCGCCCCTCCGCATCCCTCACGTAATGAGGAGAGCTCATCAGCTTATGCAAATACTGCTAAATGTATGCGAGGGTGCCGCGGGGGGCCTTGGGGGCAGGGCGGCGCGGGGGGGATGCAGGGTGCAGTATCGACCGCGATGCACGCTGCATAATGAACGGTGCACCCTAATCAGGGATGCTGCTTGTTTATTCTATGTTGCAGTTTTCTCTCTTTATGTTTAATGCATGAATTCGTTTGAATGGTTTTACTAAAAGACGTTCTTACTATTTATATTCTACATAGTGTTTCTGTAAATTATATCTCCGATAAAAGTAATGAAATAAATGCAAGTAAGTTACTGTTACCACAGGCTGTTACATTTAACTTTTTGTGATAGATTCGCACGAACATCAATATATGTAAATCCATGATTGAAATATTACAATAATTTGTTACACCTACAGCAAAAAGAATCAAAGTACGCTGTTGTTTTGTAAGAATAGTTCATTTTTTTCCACGTGTTAAGAAAAACAATTTTATAAACAACATTTTAAAATCGATTAGATTACTTTGTTTTTTGTTTAAAATGTTATATTGCTCTTAAAGCGATTCCTTTAGTAATCAAAAGCCAGTAATGAAAGTAAAGAGGCGATGAGAGCGAGCGAAGATGAAACTCGAAGATGAAATCATAAAGAGAAGTATTAAACTTTACGGGCAGGGCTTTACAGAGGGGTGCGGGGTGGGGTGGTCGGTGATAAAATGGTAATAATTAAACTTTTTAGTAATATCGAGGCGGCGTGTAATACGCGTGGCGAGCGTCGGTTTATGAGCGTGTCGACTCGCGATGTGGAGCCGGCCGGCGCGGGCGGTGCTATCTCTACAACAAAATGTTTGAGATTCGTTAGATATGTTAGCTAGAAAGATATAGATAAATAAGTAAATAAAAAATAAGTAAAAACTTATTTATTAACGCACTATAAATAACAATTACGCCAGTCATATTTAACACGAGAAATGTCTTATCTAACAAACTAACGGCTAATTCTGATTTTAATATACATATGTTGTTAGGCCCACCACCAGTATCGTATATCCCAGTGTGCAGCTTCGAAGGACCTGTGCTAACTTTGCAGCACTCGAAAAACCGCGAAATTTTTGCAGTTTTTTTAGTATTCTCAATATAAATCCTTAAGTATGCGTTTAAAATTAAAATTTATACGTTTTGAAAGTAGAAAAAACTGCGAAAACCAGCTCTGTACTAACCGAGAAAGTAAAAAAAAATCTGATAAGATCAGGTGGCTGCCAAATCTCAAACGAACAATATGTTTCGTTTCACGCAATGTTTTAAACCAAAAAAAGTGCAAAAATTTCTCAATTTCCCTAGTAATTTACCTGAAATCTCAGGAAATTAGCACAGGTCTTCCGAAGTGTAAACTTGGATATATGATACTGGAAGTGGTCCTAACAACATATTAAAAATTCAGAACTAGCCGTTTATTTGTTAGACTAGCTTTACGCCCGGGACTTCGTTTCCGTGGGAATTTCGGAAAATTATGTAACCTATGTGTTAATCCAGGGTATCAGCTACCTTCACACCAAATTTGATCACAATAAGTCCAGCCGATCTTGAGTTATAAGTGGTGTAACTAACACGACTTTGTTTTATATATTTAAGGATTAATATTTGATATGACTGGCGTATTTGTGGAGGGCTGGTGCCTAAACTAGTAAATGAAACCTGCACTACAGGTCACCAGGAAACCTGCACTATAAGTTTGTGTAGTCCTATTCTATCTGCCCTCAATTTCATTTACATGGAAAAAGTAGTCAATGTGAGTAAAGCGAAGGCTAGCCCTTTTAAAACAATGTCTCGTTATGAAAAAGCGATAAAAAACTCACTTTCACCTTTCAAATCTTGTAAGAATGAAAAGTAGATGGTCCGGGCCTGAGTTGGAATTCTATTGGCAATAAAACAATAATAAAGTTTCATTCATTCATTCTTGAATGATCCAATAATAATGCTATATTTGGTGATTTCAAATTAGTTAGTGATAATTGAGGATTTTTTTTAAGATGGGTTAACTCTTGACCCCCTTCTTTACCAAGATCATAGATGAGGTCAACGATGGAGCGAGTTAACCTAGAAAATGCCAATTAAGGCATTGGTACTCCTACGCACCGTCGGAATACAGCAAGGTGTTTGGTGTCGGACTTCGGTAGGCCCTTTACAGAGTCTACCACACCGCATGAGACCGTAGGACGATACCTCAGATTAAAAACAAACTGAGGTGTGGTTGCCTAAGATGGATTACTAGGAGGCAGGGCTCATTTATGTTTCCTTAGTCGCCTCTTACGACACCCACGGAAAGAGATGGGGTGGTGTTATTCTCAACCGATCACCACACGGGGGATGTGAATCTATTCGCTAAATAAATAAATAAAATAATTTATTAGATATGTGACGAGGATGTTTCCGATTTAGAATATGTTTTGTGACTTATTAATTTAATAAATTTTCATTTGGTTTTTTTTCTGCATTAATTTATTATCAGGCATCTAAGGCCCATAGATAAATACCTTACAGACTAACATACATATAAATAATAATTAAACAAAATAAAATAAAACTAACTAACACTATTTCCCGGGTGTTTTTCTGGGGGTGTCTGCAACCGGGAATCTCCCTCGGAAACGGCGGAACACCACGCCCTCCGGACAAAAGCTCTCCTTCATGACTGTCTCCAGCATGAACGTCGGGAACCGCACCACAAATGCTTTGAAACTAGCATGGTGATGCGATTCCAACGGTTTCACTCTCTGGAGACCTAAGGGAACTTTTGTCTTCTGCCGTATGTACTCGACGACGTCTTGCACTCAGTGCTGTAGTGAAACTGAACAACTTTCTCCAAGGAACATAGGTCGAAAAAAAATGTGCTTTGTTATGAGAAGTCGAAAAACTTTTTTGATAATTTTATATGAGTTAATTGAGGCTAATTTTTAAGTTTCATAGAAATAACCATGCCCTAATGTTTCTTGAACTAATATGAAGTCGCCCAATATTCATTGTAAAGCGGATTTTAATAATTTGAGCCTTTGTTTGATTGTCACATAGCACAGAAAATTAAATGTAGGTATATAATTTGTGGATTAACTATATTCTATATTTATGTGAAAGTTAGTAAAAATATTATTCTTAAATACATCTCTGCGAGGATCCTTGATACCCCTGTGGCGATATAATCAGAGTTAGTGTAAAATGATATTAAAGTCTGTTTAACGACGGCCTTATCCCGCCGTATCCTGCTCTGCTCATATGCTGCTATAAATCCAGCGGTTACTGGTTAATGATTTTAAAGTGTTTTTATTTGTTTGTTCTACCTTAGTATCGCAGGAGTAAAAAGGGGACTTAGATTTTCACAAGATCAGCTAGAGGGTTTTCAATTGTTATTAGCCTTCTCTTCACGCAAACGCAGACGTTAATTCTAGTTCTGGAAGTCCATATATGTATAATGTACATATAGCAAAAATATCTCAGGAACATACACGATTTTTCATACAACATAGGCCTTTTAAAGATGCTATTAAAGTATTTAAAACACGTATTTGTATAAAATCTTTAGTGTGAACATTTTCTAAACTTGAATTTTCAATTCTTATAAATGAACTTTATCTAGCTTGAGATTTGTGGAAAAGATAATTGCTTGTTATGGAATTTTTCCTTTATTATGTAGGTATTTCCAATCACGGTCAATTATTTTCACCATTCTGCCTTTTAGAGTCATTCTAATACAACACCTTATTGCTACCTCCTTGAACCGGAAAGGAAAGCGCGAAGGTATATACTTCATTCCGAGTCATGGCATCGCCTCGTGTCGTGACGTCACATTGACAAAAGACGATCCAATTCCAAAGTGCCGCCCGTTTCCTTCGCCGTGTAATTCAACACTCGATAAAGCAGAGAATACACCTTTATTGTTACAAATGAGTTTTTAAACTTTAACTGTAGTAATGTGTTATTTTTTATTATTAATTATAGTAGAACAGATCGACTTCATTTTAGAGGGAGAGAGTGATAGACATTTATTCATAACAACACGATACATGTAATACACAAGGATACCTACGAGAAAAGCATACGTGTAAAAAGCAATAAATTACGCATTTGTATATAGATTCTCTCATTAAGTAAATGACGTCTTAAGTGGAAAGCCTAATCGATAAGTTGCTGTAACTTTGTATTGTATCGTTTCTGAAAATAAACCACTATAATGATAAATAGGCGCTTGCTTCTTTATCTTCTTCTTAACGTGTAGGTATAGTCATAAGTGTGTGGCGAACTTGGCTAATCCTGGTGTCAGAGTTTTAAAACCGCACAATGGCCTCCGACTTGGTTTTAACGACTGTAGTCAATCGACAACAGCCGGGACCGACAGCTTAACGTGCCCCCGAAGCACGGAAATGCTCGTGATAAATTGCCACTTTGGTCACCCATCAGGTTCCCTGCCTCTGTGTACGTTGCTCTACCTCACTGATCGGTTGGGATCAGCGAGCGCCACTGGGCTACGGGCGCTTTGTATAAATCTGCAAAAATTAATGAGCTCTCTGCTTGCTGCGGGCTTATATAAACCTAGTTTTCAATAAAAAAAAAATTGTGTGTAACATACGATTCAAGATTCTATGTAGTAAATAGGTTTTTTTTTATTATAAGATGGGTTAACTCTTGACCTCAATCTTGACCATAAGGTCAAAGGTGAGGTCGACGATGGAGCGAGTTAACCCAGAAAATGGTACTCCCACGCACCGACGGCCCCTTACAGAGCCCACCACACCGCATGAGACCATAGGACGACACCTCAGATTCAGAACAAATTGAGGTGTCGTTGCCTGGGATGGATTACTAGGAGGCAGGTCTCATTTGTGTTTCCTTAGTCGCCTCATACGACACCTACGGAAAGAGATGGGGTGGTGTTATTCTCAACCGATCACCACACGATATAAGTTTGTTCAGTGTGAGCTTTTTATATCCTCAACCGCATCTTCACCCCTGAGCTAGATTGTGGCTAAGAGTGGACCCATTCTTTATAAAAAAATCGTGGATCATGTTCAAACGTACCCGAATAAGAAACGGGATAAAGTGCTAAGACGAAGATTCTATTGTACTAATCTTATCACTAATAAATAGGTTCCCCATAGGAAAACCTTTATAAAAACTTTAGGTTTTTCTATTCTTTACATTTAATCCATTAATATGTCTTAGACCGCAGTATTGAATTGGCAACAGTTGTAGGCTTTCCTTAGAGGGGCCTGTAGGCGTGGCGGAGGGTAATATGCGCTTCCTGTCTGTGATGTGTAACTGCTCGTTTTTGTAGTCGGTTAGCCTCCAGGCCGTTTTAGACCATCGCGAATGGCGCTGTGTTTCCGCTCAATGATTTAATTCTCCCTCATTCTTATCTTTGTGATTTATTTTATTTTTGAAATTATCTATTGTATATCAAACATTTTAGGGGACAATTTCGCCGATGTTGATATCTAATAATCAAAATCAAATAAACTTACTTAGTTCTGTTTACTTGAATTAAAATCACACAATATGGAGATGTAGGAGTAAACCATTGAGTAATTATGGAGTTAAATGATGGTTTTACAATTTTATGAATTATATTATTTTTTCTACGAGATCCTACTGTTGGACAAAGGCTGGCCCCCAAATCCCTCGTCTTCTCTGGGTCCAGAAGAATATCAACGTAATTTAACAGTTTTCAGTGTATATTGAGCTTTAAACTGTGATCCGCGACACAGCCTCGCAGGAACGTTGCAGGCGGAAGCAGGGGGGTGAGGGTGCGGGGTAAAGCAGCCAGCGGGAGGGGGAAGCAGCCAATATTATACGACCGTAGTTAGCGCGCACTGATATTAAGAATTCCACAGTGCACAGAGTAGACAATGATACACAGCTGTACTGTACCGCTTACTGAAAAATCGCTCTTGTGATCAGAGAGGTTCCATGCCTTGATCTTGAAGAGTTATGTTCATTGATCACACGGTTTCTAAAAAAATACAATTGATTTATCATTTATATGTACAATACTTGCATTGTGTATCATAGAGATGAACCTTATATAAGTATATCTGAAATTAGTGCTTTATATCTCGATTTTCTCGAGGAAAAATGAGTGATTAGGTAGTGAATTAGCCAGAACCAAATATCAAACTGTGCTTAGTTTTTTATATTGTTTAAACCTTCGCGCGATTCTTGCACACCCTTGTGTCGCCGTAAACAAGTGCGCGACGGGTTGAATGGATTTCGTAGCTGCTACAAGTCGGTCTCTCTTTGACACAATGCTCTGTACTTCCGAGATTGGAGCGAGCGGCACAAAGTTGGTAATTGAAAAATCTTTCCGGTCGTCTCCCCCCCCCCCCACACCACGCGCGCCTAGCCCCCCTCCAGCCGGCGAAATTAAACTTTAACTATAATTACACATGTCGTCTGAACGGCAAAAAACTTTAATTACAGCGGGAGTGCTAGCTACACTCGCAGCTATAACTCAAGCTATAGACAGTGTGCCGAGTGCTTTGTGGGTGTCTTCAGGGTTCGGTGCTTTTAGTTCTATTCCCGTTGATGTTTCGTCAATACTGATTTAATATGAATCATTTATTGGTATCACAACATGGATCTTCACTGCAACGAGTCATTATGCTTTTTCCCTTGAATGCTAGATCCATTTGATTTAATTGATGTTTGTTTATTTTGACAGATAATTTAATTTTTATTTCATTTTTTATTTGTTGTAATGTTTAGTTTAAGACTAGGTCGTCTTCCTCTCTCCTACGTTGCTGCATCTAAAATGGGTCCATGATTGTACCATAACTCTGTATTAAAACCTAAAAGACTATGAAAAGCAATATAGAATAGAATAGAAAATGTTTTATTCAGTAACATTACATTTAGTAATTCTAAACATTTCTTACTTTAATAATAATAATGAATTAATTTACTTAAAATATTTACTTTTTAATTTTTCTGGGTGGGCTCGTATTTATTATTATCTAGAGCTGAAGGACAAAGATTAATGAAAATAAAGTAATAAAAAATCATTTATTGACCAAAAACAGCTTACGATGTTTTAGCTAAACAAGTTTGAATTACACACAAACACTTTTACAATATAAAAAGTGAGCATCCTTAAAATAATCACTTATTTAAATATTTGAAAACTTTCTTTAATACTAACAAAGGCATACATATGAACACATCTGGAAAAGCTTTAAAAAATAACCCTATAATAATATTATTACGACGTCGCTGTGAGGTGGGTGTAGCCCTCCCCCTCTCACTGGACAGTGGGGGGTGGGCGAGGGGGCGGGGGAGGGTCGGCCATTCGTCAGCGAAGGAGAAATGTTTTCATTTTTATTTCATAAATAAAGAGTGGAATTTTGCCTCGCAGCGTAATGAGGAGTCTGTGTCTCACCCACACAACTACACTACAGTTTTAACAACAAACAATTACTTACAAAATTTTCAGGGATAAACACTGATTCAAAATACATACGTGTGTACATTTGGAAAAATATTTATTTCCAAATATTCACACTTAATGGTTACCACGACTCCCACACAAGGCTAGGCCTCTCCTGTGGATAATCTTAAAATTAATTACTGATTACTTTTAACACCAACTAAACTCTACGTCGTAAAATTTAAAAATATTTTTAAGTTAGAAAACAAAATATTATTACTTAGGTAGCACACACTCATGAGTAGGGGTGTGTGTGTGTGTGTGTTGTGTGTCTTAGGATAACTCCTTTACAATATGCTCTATAACACCATAAGCCAATACCTAATGAAAACCACTTCTCTACTCAGGTTTTAGAGCTCTTGACGCAATTTATTAAACTTTTTTGCAAAGGTAGTTATTATACGGAGAACTGGGACTTTATAAACTTACCTTTTTATTAGTTAACAACACGAGCTAAATTAGATTTAAATGACAAACTTTAGTTACGATTTTCTAATGATCTTGATGTGAATTTTTCCGGGACAGTTTAAAATTTCATTACTAATAGCACTACTAAATAAAGCGTTAATTTAGAGGAAGTTTTATGATGGAGCGTCTTGAATGGGCACTCCGTTAAATCCATTCAGTAAAATACCATTCATAACAAATTAAATTTACCTAAAGAAATATACGTGAAGGGTGCCATTGTAAGCAATATTCCACCCTCACCGACGGTGGCGGCGGCGCACCGTGCGGGCTGGGCCGCGAAACAAAGTTAAAATGTTATTTGAGCGCTATTCAAACATCTCCGCGGAAAATTCAAAATGTGGAGCTAAGTTTTCTCCCCCTGCGATATTTTTCGATTACGTTGTAAACAACTTACGACATTCCTCAGCAAGTGTTTAAAATTGGGTTCTTAAAGCGGAGGGTCCCGGCGGGGGGTAAAGGCCAAACCGATCGCTCGCGGGGGGCGCGCCCTCTCGCGCGTATAGCGACATATTGCTAACATATTCTCCGCTCCAAATTTATTGTAAAGGCCGGCGGGATTTGAATTCGCCCCCGCCTCCCCTCACCCCGCGTGTCAATACTCCGAATGGAGTTTGGAAATTCGTTACGTTCGCCCGGTGTTTGTGTTTGTGTTTGCTGCCTCCGCTTTTTCTATCTCTGAGAAGAAGCTCCCCCCGCCCCCTTCCGATTTTATTTATCTTCGGTTTTCCATTGCCGTAACTATGTGAGCGACTCGATTGTTGCTAAAGCGAATATTTATTTGTATGTCGCAGCGGGCCGCGGCCGGGGCTCCTCCCGGCGTCGGCGGAGGCTGCGCTGGAGGCATTGTGTCACAAATTGAATCTGCGGCCTCAAATCAAATGTTGTCGCAAGAAATGACTTGTCGCCGCCGACTGACACTATCAAAAAATTGATCGTTCGCCAACTTATAGCCAATCATGCTCTCTAAAATACGCCTATAGATTCAGTATTGTTGCGTTGAAAATCATTAAATAGCGAATAAAAATCACAATATCAATTAGTGAAGTGGAGCATCGGCGGCGACGTCGCCCACGCAATCATGGCTGTGATTAATACATTTAATGCGTTTTATAATGGATCCAAGCTGTTAATCTGTCGCTCGGCGTCTAACTTGTCGAACGGCAGCCTTATTGCCTTGTCAGGTTCGAGGCTGGCATTAGCCATTGTGTATTTGCACAAAAGCTGAGGTAACCTTTTTAATCTCCGCCCCATGCTGATGATTAAATCTATGATTAGCTTAACAGGTCACTTTGTATCCTACATCAAAATTATACTGTGGTTCCAAATACCATATTACACATTTTTTTAAAGCATATATTGGCACTATTTCTAAAAAAAACACAACATTAACAAAATACAAGCAAACCAATATTTAAAAAAAAACAGAGTGACATCAGAAAAGAACGAACATTACACAATAGACAAGAAGAACACTATTTGATGAAACTTTTAAGTAAAATAAAATAATAATATTGTCTCTTGGTCATTTACAAATAGTAAAGAAGATAAATCATGTAAAAGTCTGTTTAATCTACATAAAGGCGAGATAGCGCCGGCTCAGCAATACATTAGGCAATGAAACCCGCAATCGGCATCAGACGGCATATATTCTGCGTAAATCTTTCACGGCAGCTTTTATATTGGTTTTATGTATATCGTAAAAAACGGAGTGTCCGAGTGAGCCGTAAATATACGTCGTAAAACCGCCATGTTATGTCGGGGAACATTCTTGAATCAATGCGTACTTGCATTACCATGGGCAAATATAACTTCAGGCTAAGGTTTTCAAGTCGTTTTAGTGTATTGTAAAGTGGTCTAATGTCATTGACATAAATACTCATAATGTTCTGTAATCAGTTAAATGATAGAAGAAAACTTTTAAAAGTCCCATAGAAACGGTTCAAATGTCAAATGTCTCATCAGGATAGAACTGCAATATTTTAAGTAAACCATCAATCATTTATTCTAATTTATAATCCATGGCCAACGATGTTGGTTCCACAGTAACTTAAGCTGCTTTACCTATATATTAGTCTTTAAGAAACGTTTATGAAACTTTTTGTTGATCCTCAAAAAAACTATTATTCGAGTGGTTTCGAAAATGGCTGTAATTTGAACGCCTCCAACTTCATGTGGCGCGATTTGACTGCGAAATTATTTATAATTTTTTAGGTTATGTTTTCACTGATTCCTATAAATTACTTCTCTACACTGTAGTGTAGATAGAGCCTACACTACACACAAAAAACGTAATCGTAACAAACTCACTGTAGGAGCTCAGGACGAACCAATAACTCTTATAAATGCCTGTATCTATTCCCATAGATTGTGGTGGATTATAAAGAGCCAAAAGCATAGCGACCTGGGCAATGTGCATTGTTTTTGCCACAACTATACATAATTAAATTATTCACAGATATTTTAAATTAACAGCTATCTTTTTGTTATTATATCTTTCAAATCCAGTTTTTTAGAAATGAAGGAGGAGAACAAATCTGTTAATTCTGGTTGCATGAGTTGATAAATACATTCAAAACGTATTCCTCTGTATCAACAGTTGGTCAGTGGCAGTAACAATCATAGTTTATGGAGATTCATCTCATAGCGCGGCGAGGGGAGGGGAAGGGAGGGCGCGCGAGAGGGGCGGTTTTGCATGCTCAGCGCGCCGGTCGCGGTGCAGCCCTTGTGGGGGCGACAGGGACTGCGACTGCGGCCTCCTGGGGCTCGTGATTTGTTTTATTTTGTTTTTGATGACGATGTCGTTTCAGTTTAGCTTTTTTGTTTGTTGCAAAATGTGTAATATCGCACCTGTAACTTTGGTTATAAAAAATAAACAAAAACAAGTCATTTATTGTCATACAAAATACAAGGGTTGTCTGGAAGAGATCATTTCTAGTAATAAGACCTCTTTTTTACTACTTACTATCAGGTTGAGCTAGTACTAGAAAGAGGGTGAGACCTGGTGACTCACCCTCTTTCTACATCCTTTTATGTTTTGTATGTTTTGTTAATGTGTGCAATAATCTGTTCATTTATTTATCTATTCACTAATTAAACTGTTCTCTGATTTACAGATGGCTGCCACCCTGGAGTCTCCTGATGCGAAGGTTCACGGCTTCGAGGCAACTGTGATCGAAATAATTACCATGAAACAATGCTGCCGGACAGCCTTGTGGCAAATTAGGTATTAAATGTTTATTTTACACTATTTTACAATGATTATTAGGTACTAGATGTTTATATTCCACTATTTTACAATCATTATACTCATGATTAATTGAGCTATTGGCTACTAACGTTTTGTGTTCTCACCCTAATTAAAGAAAGAGACAAATGGGGTAACTTATATTAATTACTTTTTTAAACGCAGTTCGTAAGGTGGATACAAATACGTCATTAATATACTTACTAATAAAATTTATATATTCTTTCCATTCTTTATTGCACAAAGTAAGAAAAAATGACAGAAAAATCATTTACAAAGGCGAGTTTATCTCTAGAAAAGAAAACTCAAGTAACTTATATTTTTAGTTAACGTTAAATATGCAGTAGTTTATAAAAAAAGGTGTGGAAATAAAAAGTAGGAAGCAAAACAATGTAGCGGGTCACATTGTAGTAGATCACATTGTAGCAGATCACACTGTCGCTGAAAGTCGTAAATGGGAAACAAACATGACGATCAATTTGGTGACGGCGGAACGTTATCCCGGAGTTATCCTGACGAGATATTCCGATCAATGTAACGCGGTGGTTGTTTTAAAATCCTTCTCATGTAAGTTACAAGACACAATTTATAAAACAAGTCTTTAGCCAATATCAGTAGAGGATTATGAAGAGTGTTTTGAAATAGGTAAGCAATTAAGCATGTTCACCTGAACAAAAATAGCCGCTAAAATATCAAGTCACAGTCTTAAGTTGTCACAGATTATATTCCTAACTAGCTTCCCGCGCGGGACTTCGTTCCCGTGGGAATTCGGGAAAATCATGTACCCTATGTTCATCCCGGATAATGTAGGATTCTAATGGTGAAAGAATTTTTCAAATCGGTCCAGTACTTTCGGAGCCTATTCGATGCAAACAAACAAACAATAGTCTTTCCTTTTTATAATATTAGTATAGATAAAAAGAAAATTAAAAGAGAATATATAAAATTGCACGTAGGCAGTATGGTATCCTTATGTGGGGCAACAGCACTAATATCACAGAATTATTTACCCTCCAAAAGAAATGTGTTCGTATTCTAGCCAACATAGATAGATAATATGCTAAGTTGCAGGCCATATTTTATCAAATATGATATATTAACCCTCACATCAATATATATATTAGAAGCATGTATGTTTGTAAAGAGAAACTTGAACCTATTCCCAATCTACTCGCGCCCACCAGCACTGCGTCCTCGAACCAGTTGCTCTTCCATTTTCACAATTAAAAATAGTAAACAGCGGTCCATATGCCATGTTTATAATTATATCCCAAATTCCATCTCTGCTATAGATAATCCACATCATTTTAAAAGAAGCCTAAAATATTATTTATGTAAAAAATGTTACCACACCTTTCTTTGATAATACTAAGTGAATTACATGTGAATTAATATTATTCCTAATAAGACATTATTATTGTAAATAATTTATGATTCCTATTTTTATTTTTTAGTTAGATATAAGTAACCATATTATTTTAAGTTAAATTGCTGTGCCCTAGCAGGGTTCTACATGTTTACTAACCTAGTTTTGTAACATCTATTGTTCAATGTGGAAACGCAATAAACTATTGAGTATTGAGTAGAGATATACTTAAAATGAGGGAAAATTATTAGTATATTAGTTACAATGCCCTTCTACTACAGTAAGTAGACCTATAAATTAGTTTAGTTTATCTGAAAACCAAACCAAACCAAAAATAAATTCAATAACCACTAAGTAATTAGTATAATTAGTTCAACAAAAATATAACTGTTAATATTTAGTGAACGTGCGAGTCGTTTCTCTTCAATTATGATCATTTCACATTGAATTCCTTAAGAGCGTTTTAGAAACACTTTTACACAGTCATCTTTTCGATTCAAATTTTGATAAGATGGTGCCCACGATTTTTGATAATTTGCCAATGTCAAAGTTTTTAATGAGCATTAAAATAAAAAATGGCGAAGTCGTCGCCAAAATCAAGTAAAAAAACCCTTTAGGGGTTGTAATACGCAAGTGCCTCGTCCGTTGGTCAGCAGGGTGCACCGCTAGCAGGCGAGGATGACGGTTTTGGAGCACTAAGATGTTATGACCCCAACACCCCCAGTCATGTTTTCGATCACAATGTCGAACCATGCAACATAGATCACAGAATCTATGCCATGTGTTTAAGGTGGTTTGAGAAAAGAACGCGGATATGAACTATGACGTGGTAAGACGGTTGATGGTCAGCTTGGGCACTAATCGTAAAGCCGATTGCTGCGAAGCCTGGCTTAAGCCGCAATATCGTAACCCGAAACACCGCCGCGCTGTAAACTGCTTGGAGCTAACAAAGGCTTCTACGATGGATGTGGCATTTACATTTCATGTGCAAGAACCAGTTATTATTTTAAATAAATACTTCCTTACTATTCTTATCCGTACTCCTCACCTTAGTTGGCGTGATAGATATACATAAAATGATCTTGCAAAATTTCTGCGAAATACCGTGAGCAGAAAGACAGACGGCTAGATACTACAAAACCCTAAAAAACTTCTATCCCTTTGCCTTGGGTTCCTGTGAAAATTTAACGCAATGTGTTATTAGCGTTTAATTACGCGTATTTTTGGGAATATAGTTAGGTTCATTAATGTGGATTGATTAAAATTTCAAATGAATTTGCTTTGGGATTTAAGTAGGTAATTTTAGCTAGATACTGTTATTTATTTGACTGTAAACGGTCGCTTACTAAATAAATGTAAATACGGCTTCGAAGCAAAACAAATAAAAAAAGTACAAAACTACATTATTGCAATAAAACATCATCGTCTATTTTGTAAATCTGCAACTGACATTCGACCGATGGTTGTCACTGTCTGTCACGAGAGAGAAATCGAGACAGAAAGAAATCAAGATGTTTTGACCTTTATCCTTCGAAACATCGGTCGTAGACTTACAGAATAAATTCACATTTGTACATTATTTTTAACAGTTTATTGAGACGAGTAGACTGTGTATTATTGTAGCGGTCCACATTAGGAAATAGAGAACAAGTTCTCTTTGTCCATATCCAAGGCATATCCTCACTAATTTAGTATCTGTATGTTGTCGCGATTGAACGCGATTCTAGCAAAGACAAAGTGTGTTATATCTCGCGGGGATGCGAGGGGTGCGGCAGGGCACGCGGGGGGCGGAGGGTAGTAATATTTTTATGACGCGTTTTATTGTAGCGCGATAAATTTGACATCGAGCGCCAACCGATGCACTTTTACTAGCAACACGAACAATTTGTCGAGACTCGTTCAGTTTATTTGCAAAAGTAATTTTAATCGAAATAATTATTAATTAAAATAACCAGAGTACATAATAAAATAGGTAGTGTAGGTATATTTCTAAATTATGAATAAAAATTGTTGAAAAATATGTATTTTCAAATTATTACCGCGTAGTCCCGTTTTTTGTTCGGGGTACACTTGACCATGATCCAGGCTTTGGCAGGTTGTGCCACAGTAACACATAACTTGTTTTCTAAGTTATGTGATACTGAGTACATACATAACTCAGAAAACGAGTTATTGATACATGGCGGCACTGGGGTTTGAAATCAGTAGGTACCCCTCGCTTACGACACTTTATTTATTTGAATTGAAGGGTTTGTCAACCTTTAACACATCACTTTCATAATGATACTCCATACACTTAAGATTGGATTTTCAGCCCGCATTAGTTTCATTTTCAAGGAAAGATTGTAAATATTGCTATTTAAAAAACCTTCAATTCGTTCCAATAGCTTTGAATGTCTAGAAAAAAAACGACAAATAAACGAACGCTTTCACGTTTGTGTATTATCTAAGTGTTCTATCTTAGTTCTCCCATTCCATCGTTTTCCCACAGAGCCTTTAGCCTCAGCAATCCGAGTGATGCCCACATTAAGGAAATATTTCAGCTATAAGTAAAAAACAAGGAGCGCCGCTCGTTACTCAAACTGTGCTAATAGAGGTGGCAAAAGGCTTGTTTAACTCAAATGGTCGGCTGGTACACAGACTACTTTAACACAGAATGACTACTTTATCCAAGTATTATAATTTTGTATCTGCATTTTGACTGGATTGACGATTTAAGTAACATTTCAGCCTCAAAGAAGGCTTCGAAAATAATTATGTAAAGGGTTATTGTGATTTGTGATTAATCTAGAATTTCTCTAATTGTTTTTCAATGTTTCTCAGCATTGCGAGACGTTGCTATTATACACGAGGATGTCGGAACTGAACATTTTTAAATAAAAAGATTTTTTTGTGATTAATTTGAGGAAATAAATTGCATCGACTATTTACACAATTAAGATAACTCTATATAGAGAAAACTTTTCAAAATTTACTTAGTGTGAAATTCACAAAATAATATTTAGTTTTGTCAAAGTTAAAAAGGCATATAGGATGTTACCAAAAATATATCAAATTATTCATACATTGTAACATTTACTGGTAACATTTTGTTATTTTAACTCTATCTCTGTTCGCAAAGATTTACACTTTGTATTGTTGCAACAGTATTCGATTATGGTTCTGTCATATCTACTAAACAATATATTTCCCAATATGTAGTCGATTCTCTGTTCAATCTTACACTGTGCTATGAACGTAAAGCGTTCCGAAACCTCCAAATTGATAATTCCATAGCGCACTTACCCCGCGTGTGTGACGTCATCGTCCCCGCATCACGACGCCACGTTCCCACGCGTGGGCTTATTGCTGTAACGGCTCCTAATGACATGACTACTTATACTAGCTACTGGGCAGCTCAGCATGTGACGCACGGGTGTGGAGGTGCAATTGGGGAAATGTGTAACCGATTTCAATTCTAATTTTTCAAAGTCGAATCGAGTCAATTCTAATTTTTAACTATAAATTTAACAAATTTTTTAAATAGGTATGATGACACTGAGTATAAATTTTGATTTTGAAATAACACTCAGTAAGTTATTAAATTAAAATTACTAAGTACCGTTCGCTAAAGCTTATGGGAGGTTTAAACAGGTGGAACTGTCAATGCAGAGGTCAAACTCATGCGCTGTTATGGGGACTGTTATTGGATGAAATAGTCCCAATAAGTGGACTGATCTCCCGCCTGTGCCTGGCAGGCGTCCCCTCTAAGATAGACCGTTCGATTCAGAAATCAGAAAACAAATTATTTATATTTGTTTGATAAATACCAGTAGATTTATTAAACAAATATACCTACCGGAAAACTATTACTTTATTATTTTAATCATAGGTATATTAACTCTAGAAGTATCTGTAACGTTTTTCGCGATCGTTCTGTTAGTCCATACACAGAAAAAAGAATTTACAGTTTCCTTATTTCTATAGTTATATCTATACATGGATGCAGTTTATAAATTATGTAAACTGTTTTCAGACCTATCAGTTTTATCACTGAGTTATCTCTGAATCAGTTGGTTTCATAAAAAAATTATGCGTAAAGTATGTCGTTTGGTTTTATCTGTTTTTTAATTATGTTATCTGTTATATACTTACTTCTACATGACTAATACATTCAGATACTGTCAACAAAGAGGTGCATACAAAAATTGTAATGTTTAGAAACCCGTCGGATATTAGATTTACAATCTTATACTGTATAAGGTAGATAGAATTTTCAAAATCCTAAATTACTAGTCAGGTATCCAAATTAAATGTTAATTGGTTGTAAATAAGATGCCTTTATTAAAGAGTTTGTACATCTTTGTTCAAAAGGACATCAATTTTAGAGACAATAATACATATTGTTAGGAACAATTTAAAAGTACAAAAATGGAGCACTTCCAAAATACCAATCGTTAACAAGGGGCTATTTGGCAGCGCTCGCTAAGGAACCAGCGGTTTGTTCTTATTAGAGGGCGGGTACAGAATACAGCATGACACAGCGGTTCACACGGGACATTCTTACCTGTTACAGGGATTATGGAGCGACGACGGCGATCGACGCGACGGCAGCTTTCGACGGCTGTCGGGCCCGTGGGAAATGATGATCAACCGGCAACAGACAAGTACTCGATCCTCATGTTCTGTTTGGCAGACATACAAAAAAAAACTTAAGAGTTTTTGTTACTAACAAAAATTAAATCCATTATTTTGAATACTTTTATTCTTGTCAAAATAAACGATTATAAAGCATAACTTAAAAAAATAGTTGATTCGTTCTTCAGCCCAATTCAACATCGCCTATGTCATAAATACTTTATTAATCACTTCATGCTATATTATAAGATTCTGTGATGCTATGCAAAAAAAAGTAAATTAAACTGCAGAAATAAAATTAACAAAATAATTCCGTGGTTTATTACAATACTACGCGTAGTAAACGTACCTATCTCTCCACTAATACGAAAATATTTTCTCCAAGTTTTCTCTTTAAAACTGTAAATAATGCTTCAGCAAAGCTAATAAAACTTTATTTGTTGATTTTTGGTAACAATTTTATTCCCTCCGAAGATATCAGGGATATACAGGGCTTTAGATAAATCACTTTCAACCTCTCGGGTGAAAGTCTATGAAACTGAACAACTTTCCCAAGGAACAAAAGTCGAAGTATGGAAAAAAATTTTTGACTTCCCATACAAAATGCGCTATCATCTGACGCAGTTTGTACGGGAACTAAAAAAAATTTTTTCGTGTTCCGACCTTTGTTCCTTGGGAAAGTTGTTCAGTTTCACGGACTGATTTACCACCTGATAGGTTGAGAGTGATTTACCTAAAGCCCTGTAAATATCTCCGAATTCAGAAGAATACGTATATACATGTCATGGTGAATAGATACTCCATTAGGTATTTGGATGTTTGACTAAATTCATCCATAGTCATAGTTTTAGGAACAGTATTGGAATATCTGATTAGGTTCTCACTAAAATAAACACTTGAGAACCCCCTTACTGTATGTTTACAGACTGCGAAAATAATCGCGAGACTCTTCAGCACTGATATTATAAAGAGGAAAGATTTTATTGTTTGTTTGTTTGCATGAATAGGCTCTGAAACTACTGGACCGATTTGAAAAAATCGTTCACCATTAGAATGCTACATTATCCCTGAGTAACATATAATTTTCCCGAATTCCCAAGGGAACGAATGCTAGTAAATAATATGTACAGGGAGTATATTTTCATCATAGTTCTGCGTAAAGGTCACAATAACAAAAGGCGTCCCTAGATCTCAATGCTCACTCCAAGAAATGTTAGGCAATCATATTATGGGTTAAAATTTATTATTATTATCCTTAACAAGTATTAATTTATTACTGATGTAATAATCATTTATACATAAAATTTATTATTAATTATGTAGTGAAATGACATGTAAAATTATTTTTAATTTTATCAATAAATGAACTATGAAAAACTATGAAAACTATGGGTTCTTATCCTAGTTTCAATGTCTAGGTATCTGATGCGAAGTATTGTGTAGATTGAAATGTGATAGTGCAGGAGCCGGCGAGTGCGTCGTCGGTAATATAATTGGCAAATATGTTTAATTAGCAAATATTAGCTCGGGCTATCGGGTGCTGCTCTGATGCTTACGGACACAACGCAATTCATCGGCCATTAGTATATTACCTGCTCAACAGGTCAACTAGATATACACTAGGGCCCCGATTCTGTAATTTAAGTTGTGTGTCGATGGAATGGTTGCCATTTTATCCGTTCAGGTGGCGAAATTGAGAACTATCCAAATTTCATACATCTAATGACGGCTGCTTTGACTGGTGGCGTCACCGTCAACTGAATTTTCAGTTGCTAGGTAGTTGACGTACGGTTTTTGCCACCTGAACTGATAAAATGGCCTCCATTTCATCGACACATAACTCAAGTTACAGAAGCGGGGCCCAGATATATTGTTGAGACCATACCTAACGATGATCGCAGGCCAACTTTATTTTCCTACACTCATTTGCTGAAACGTTTATTAAATTCAAATCTTCTTTAAATATATTGCCGTCATTATTACGGGTATTAAAAGTAGCAGAAACTTTAATGGACGTCTTTGCCACCTGCAGCTCGAGTACGATGGCGACAAACTCGCGCGGAGCGCCACTCGGTTGACGGTGAAACTTCACTTTGATTGCGCGAGGGCCCCGCGCAAAGGCTTGCTCGCCCTCTGACCTCGTCAATGTTGACTGTTGACATCGCATTACACGCGCTATACCATCTTACTCAAGCTGCTGGGTGAAAATAGGTCGGTCATTGGACGTGAGTCGTGGATGTAGTGGATTAGTTGTGCTCAAGCCATGACTGAAGTTACAGCCGGTTTGAATACTCCTTCTAACAGCGTGAGTCATTCATTGCATGGGGAATTCTAAGACTTGCAAAGTACCTGTATGATAATGGGCACAGAGCGACTTTCAAGCTGTTTGCTTTCGATAACTTTCTCGATAGGATATCTGCGCGGGCGCAAACATCGGCTATCACCGACACCGCTCGTAACGCGATGATTCACGGGGAACCAGCGACAGATACCGCTTCAATTAGTGTATCGGTCTATTGCTCTGAAAGAACTTCGCTTTATCGATCGACAGATTAGGATTTACTCGCGAAATATTACTTTATTTAAAACGAAAGTTATTCTCTCTAAGAATAACTTTGATAAAGTTTACAAAGGTAGTTATAGAATTATTATTCATGACAGTCTTTATAGTGTAATAAGTGATTGATATATTTAGTGTGATGTTTTCCGCCCGCACTCGTGTCCTGCAGTCGCGGCGCGCGGGATGCGACGCGGCCGGCGGCGCACGCGCACGCGCTGATTTCACCTCGGTTATGTTATGTGTGACATTGCAGACAGCTCAATAAGTGAACTTAACACATCGAGAAGAAAACTATGAGTTTTATGACTTAGTGGGTGTAAATTGTTTTGCCTTTTGATTGGACAGTATGGATTTGAGTCAGGTATGAAATCGGTTAATTTTTTTTGGGTGGTGGTGGATTAAAGATGAGTAGATTATAAATTAAGCTGAAGCTTAAACTCTTTATCATTATTTGTGATTTTTATGGTTCTTCTGCGTGAAAAGTACAACTTTTTACTGATTCTGTAAAATAAAAGAGTAAAAAAGTAACAATCACCTTACGAGAGATCTGTCCCTATACCTACTGGGCTATTGCACTCTATGGTCGTGTTGTAATAATTGATTTGCATGTCGCTTGATTTGATTTGAGTCTTACAATTATTGTATTGTATTAATTTGAGTCTTGTTTCGTAAAATGAAATTTTCGAGTATTTTCTTAACATTCGAGTGTAATTTTTCTTCATATTTCAAGAGTGAACTAGAGGCACAAAGTACACAAACCTCACTTACTTAAAGATCAATTTAGGCTTTTATAAACATAGTGAGCTTTATTGCCATCCTCAACTCTTTGGATTGACTGAATTAAACCTTTATAAAAATATATATATCGTCTATGTGTCGTACATCCTTTACATAAGTAAACACTCACAACTAAGACCCATGAACAGTTTATCTCAGAGTACTTACCTATGAAATAAGTTTTCTATCTAACCAAAGCTATTTTCGCTTTAAATATTGTCAATTGGTTACTAGAGCGGCTTATGGCAAAATGCCAAAATCAAAATTCTATAATGCTTTCGTGGGTTTACAAGGTCTTATAACATAAGGCCTTATGTTATAAGACCTTGTAAAGGTATCCAACACGAACCCTCTTAGGGCTCTACAGTTTTTGGTACCTAATGTTAAATTATTACCTATTTGGCTTTATCTATATATCTACATGTTGAAGTATTAACTTACTACATATTTGCAGTAAATTAACTTACTTTACAAGCACAAAAAAAGATGAATGAAATTGATTTTATCAGAAGAACAAAAATTATCCTAATACACGGAACATTAAATGTGATAAGTATGTTTTAAATTTATGTTATGATATTAGTGGTAGAGATATTTCTACAGGATTTTGCATAGGATTAAGAGTTTGCGCATTGCACACATACAGACAAAATGAATTGGTGACTGCACACTAGTAGTTATGTTGCTACAGCAGTGTCTACTTATTTTTTTGGAAAATTATGTATCTTATGTGTTAATCCAGGGCGTCAGCTACATCCACACCAAATTTTATCAAAATTGGTTCAGCCGTTTGAGCGTAAAAGAGTAACAAACATCGATACATACAAACTTTCGCGTTTATAATATTAGTAAGGATCATGTCTCGACGTAGCGTCATTTGGACGAAATTGCGTCACATTTTCATCAACTCACGGTGAATATTAATAAGAGCGATCGGAATAAATACAATAAAATGTGATAGTCTGTTATCATAAACGTTATCTGTCAACGTGGGCTCGGCACGAGGATATAAATCTTTTTTTTTTAAATTAAAGTGAATCATTTATTTATGTTTTATGTAAACCCTGATAATTTTGGATCAAAGTTATGATTGTTTTTTTATCTTTGTCCATTCTAAAATGCTTACTTTACTTAAACCATAAAATATGTATGTTAATAGTTAACAGAGTTGGTGAGAAAATTCTTTGGAAAACTAAGAAAAATACTTAAAGATACTAGGTAGGTATTTTAAAAAGTAGAGTGTCACAAATATAAAACAAGAATTACGTCGCGAAAAGTAATTTTACATGAATTATTGAAGTCTTATCAATCAATAAGTATTCTTATGACCGCAAGCGTAGTATTCATAATACACAATGATTCAGAACTATGTTACTCTACATTTCCGGTCTGAAACTGTAAACCGAAGTTGAATTTCAGTAACGTTGAAGTAATCATTTGAAATAGCATCAAACTACCTATTCACCTTTGATCAACGTTGGGATCAAAGGTAAATACATAAAATATACCTACGCGAATATTAACCCGTGATAATATTAAAATTAAATGATGTATTGGACTATCGAAAGTTAAAAGTGTTAAATATCTACCTTTACATCGTTTAAGTTAGTAAAACATGGAATTGTATTGTCGGGAATCCCTGGGATTTCATCTTGTTTTTATAGATTTCTGGGTTTAGAAATTCATTTAACGAATTCACTGACATTCTTCAAGAAAATAAAAACCTTGTTTGAAAATCTGCACTATTAACACTGCAGGTAGAATGTGGGGTCAGTTGTGAATACATGCGCCTGCGCCTGCCGCGGCCGCGGCGACAGGTGCGCCCGATGACCCACATATTTTTTCACCGTATCGATGTTTGTGCCCGCGCATATCGATAAAACGCGTGAATATTGATCGAAGACTTCTCAGAATAACACTTACATTATTTGCACAAGATATCGGCGAGGCACGGGATGGAAAATGGGTCAATTCGATATTTTGCTCTGCTTCATATCTTAAACAGGTTAATCCGAAACATGGTTTAATAATCTTGTTTTGACGGGTGTATTGGGTGACTTTTAGAAGATTTAAAAAAAAGTGAATAACCTTTTAAGGTGAACAATTTCTCCGCAACAATACAGGGTTATTTTTTAATCAGTACACAAATTTTTTGTACGTAAACTTTATGGAAATTTAACAGACCCGTATTTTTTTGTTTTATATCGTTTCATATAAAAATTTCAAGGTAGATCGTCTGAAGCATGAAAATAAATCAATTTTTTTGTATGAAAAAAAAAAAAAAACTTCCTCCAATTGACTTGAAACTTGGTAATAGTACTCTTCAACACATTTGTGACACTCGTTTTACTGCGTTTTACAAAATTCATCCTCTAAGACGTTAAAAAGGGGTATCAAAATCTGAAAATTTTGGAAAAAAAATTTTTTTTCTTTCTTATTTACGTTCTATCAACGTTACTGACACCGTAAGAAAAATTTGTGTTCTGATTAAAAAGTAACCATGTATAAAACTTTATGCCTTCCTCAAGATCTGCGATGAGCTGAATGAAAACTGTATCCTTCCTTATCAATAGTGAAAGACTTTTGTAAAATCGGTGCCTATTAAAAGAAAACACAAAAAAATAATAATTACTTTTATCATCCATACTAATATTATAAATGCGAAAGTAACTCTGTCTGTCTGTCTGTCCGTCTTTTACGCCTAAACTACTGAACCGATCTTAATGAAATTTGGTACAGAAATAGATTAGAGCCTAGGAAAGGACATAGGCTACAATTTATCCCACAGTTAGGCACGATATAACCTGTAGTCCACGCGGGCAGAAAGCTAGTATAAAATATAAATAGTCCACGCGGGCAAAGCAGCGGGCGGAAAGCTATCATGTTTTTATAAATAATAATAATTGACGTGCATCTTGTGCGTAATGACTATGTAATTTTCTTTATCGTAAACTCTATCAACGTGATTCATATCTGAAACGCTCACCACCCGGACGTAGAATTTAATTTACATACCTATCAGTTATCTGATTTACATACAATTCATACATCACAGATAAATTTACTTTTCACTTGCGTAAGTCGCTTTAAACATTGTGTTTACTATTTATTTCTTATTATATAATATTGTAGTGTAGGGTCCTGACTAACTCACTGTTTCATCGACGTCCAGCCCAAATCCTTGGACCCAGAAAGTTAAAAGCACAAAAGTTCCCTTTCTAGTGTAGACAAGGAATCAGGAATGATATTATGAAATATCCAAATTTAATTTATTCTCGAATTTATTTTCGAAAATTTATTTTCGAAAGACGAGTGGTCCACCAACCCGCATTGGGCCAGCGTGGTGGACTATGGCCTAAATCCCCTTCGTGTTTCGATGGGAAGCCTCGTGCCCCTCGGTGAGGACGTATGTGGGCTGGTAAAAAAAAAACAAATTTTAGTGGCTGTAAAAATGTCTTCTTAAATTTGATATCCGCTATGGGCGAACACTTGGGTAGAAACGGGAATCAAACTCAAAACTATGGGATCTGGAGGTGGTATCAGAACCTTTTAGTCAAACATGACTAAACTGACAACTCTAATTATTCGGTTCGATTTCGACATGGGCAAGACTGCCACAGTGGCGGAAAGAGATACAGTTAAGGCTCGGATCGAATCAAATATTTAGAATACAGACCCCACTGAAAATAAATTTTATTCTTTGATAAATGTTCATTCAGAAAACCAACAAAACAATACAAAAATACTTATCTTACCTAACATTAACTTAACATAAGGCCAATCACAGGTTTTTCTAAATTACCTTAACATATTTGAGAGGGAAGTGCAACTAAGTTATGACTATTTATCAATTTTCAAAAATGGTAACTGCGTTCAAAAGGCTAATATTTAATATTTAAAACAAAGTTGTCCAGAGGACTTCATTTTCATAAAGTGCTAACTGGCAAATTACAAAATGACTGTTAGATATGCCGTGTGATATCCGAAAAGAATACCCTGCGCCGGCGCATTGATGTTAATTGCTTGCTCGTGTCAGATTGGATCTCGAATGTTTTCCTCAGTTCACATTTAATTTACGGAAGTTAATTGAAAGACAAAATATTTTAAGGGTACAAATCGTGTCTTATTTGTATTGTAGAATGCTGAAGCTAGGATGTCAAATGCTTGAACATACTTTTTGATCTATTCTACATCTTAATTTTAAGTTCTGTGAAGATTTCCTGTATTTATTTTATTTTGTTTTTAACTATAATAGCAGTAAGACTACATAAAGCCAGTAACACCAACACGGTTCAAATTCAAATATCTTTATTTCATAGAACATGCTTTATTTGATAGCATGTTCTATGAAATAAAGATATTTGAATTTAAGCCCCCCCTCCCCTATATGACGTATCACAGGCAGGTGTAATTCCACAACCTGTCGCCTGGTTGGTGATACCCTCTCAATCAGTCAGTATGCTAATGTTGCTAATTGGCTAATGAGCCTCTGATCCCGGGGTAGATAGCTGCGCGGGCGCCACGCCACATTCAATTTGCACTGCATTTTTATTCGAAATTTTTCGATGGAATCAGGACAGCTTGTTTTTAGTTTTTGTATGATGTAAACTTTTAAATGTGTTTATTATCAGTGTTTAACATCAAATAATAATGGTGTTTTTTGGTAGTCAAGGGCAAATTTTTTGAAATTAAATTTCGACTGCATCGAGAATTGATGCAGGGTTAGTTCTTTATCTACATTAATATTATAAAGAGGAAAGATTTGATTGTTTGTTTGTTTGCATTGAATAGGCTCCGACCGAAACTATGGACCGATTTGAAAAATTCTTTCACTGTTAGAATCCTACTTTATCCTTGATGAACACAGGCTACATCATTTTCCCGAATTCCTACGGGAACGAAGTCCCGGGCGGAAAGCTAGAATAAATATTTTTACAGATGTAAACCTAAATGTAGTTCTTATATTATATTTTATTGTATGGTGAAAATATTAGGTTAATTAAATTTTTAATGTTTTACTATTA
This sequence comes from Aproaerema taeniolella, assembly GCA_949987775.1. NCBI lineage: Eukaryota > Metazoa > Arthropoda > Insecta > Lepidoptera > Gelechiidae > Aproaerema > Aproaerema taeniolella. Next base: position 160,929 of record OX465250.1, on the reverse strand, counting down.
CTTGAAGCGTGTCTCCTATTTACCCGACTGTGCGACGCAAAGGAGGGTAATGTATTTATCAGCCTATGTATGTATGTATGTATGTCTGCGTAGTAAAAACTGAAAAAAAAACAAAACAAGTCGAGAGTTTTGTTATTGAATATTATTGAATACCTAACATAACGATTTTAACATCGGGAACCATTATCACGAAGTCGGATTTTTGATTGAATACTTACCTTCAATAATATTCAATAACAAAAGTCTCGACTGCTGGACTTACTTGTTTTTTCTTTTCAGTTTATTTGGAAGTAAATCTCTAATGAAACGTTGGAAGTAAATCTCTAATGGGCTTACCGTTAATTTCATTTTGTGAAATTGTAGAGGACGCCTGGGACTTCGTTTCCGTTATAATTTTCTTAAATCCTTCTCTAGTCTCTGTCTACACAATTAAGGGAACTTTTGGGCCAAATTTCAGGTTTCTAGGTTCAAGGGTTTTGGCTGGAGGTTGATCGATCAGTGAGTCAGGACCCTCAACTTTATTTATATATATATAGATCTTCTAAACAATGATAACATGTCCCACCGGCTCGGTTAAGGTTACTACTTCGACTCTGAAAATGCTTGATGCTTATACACCAGTACCTAATGGTTTATAATAATGCTCACATTATCTCACGGAATGCCTTAGTCTAATTGGCATGTTTAAGAGAGAAGAGGCGGCCTGGCGGCGGTGCGGTGTGGTGGTGTAACCTGCTGTTTGTTCAATTGTTTATGCATGTGACGAGACATGCCGTGAGATGCAGCTGAGGCTGGGAGGAGGGCGGTAGGGGGGAGGACTGGGGGCGGCGCCTGCGCAGCCGCACTCGCTATTTGCTCGCTACCATTTCCTATTTCAAAGGCCATTGGCGGCAAACGGGTACTCCCAGCTTGATAATTCACCGACTATTGAGATTTCATACCGCAAATAATGATTTATTGAATGTAAATTAGCTGGAGCTGTCGATCAGCCCGCTGCGGATAATGAGCGGTTGCGATAAGCTGCTGCAATGCGATGCGATGCCAGCCGTGTGCATAATTATTATAATTGCGCGATGCTATCGCAAGAAATCAGACGTTTTTTCAGCATTGAGGTCGACGTAGCGGCGGCGGCGGCGCATTGATTTCATGATGTGGTTTTTGCGCGTACGACATGTGATGCGTTCTGATCGAATCTTTGATAAACCCTAACGAGTATATTGTTTCAGAGTTTGTTTTCACTATCACACATTACATTATGGTTCAGTTGCCATCGATCTGACTGCGATGCATGATTATAGATCTAATGATTCAAAATAATTGGTTTAAAGTCTAACAACCTAATATTCTTTAAAATATTGAATCACTGGAATTAAGGGATAAAGAGTCTTACTTACCACGAATGAAAACTGCAGCGGGTGAGACACCATTATAATTTTAAATCTTTGTGGTTTGCATTACCTACTCAAAAAAGTCATCCAAAATACATTGCTAAACTTACTTAGATTATAAAGTTTAAAAATATCCAATTGAGGTAATGAGTCATTCTCACAAGCAACTTCTAATCCAGTTTAATTTAACCACGGAAACAGTAATTTAATACGCTTAAGCACATTTAATGTTAAGTAGTCGTATCGTATACAATAAAGACAAGTGCGAAGCCTGTCAAAGGTGCTGTCAAGCGGGAAGGGGGGAGGGCATAACTTGGAGGGGGGGAGGGGATTAATCCGGGATTATACTCAGCTGATGCCTCAGCTGACACCCACGACTATGGGTTACGATAAACAGTAGCCACGAGTATGAGTTGACAACAAATTACATCTGGAAGTAGATTAAGTTAGGAATTTGTTATCAGGCATCTAAGCTTGCATTGTTTGAGGTGTAAATTCTCTTCCTAGAGCAGGACATGTAGGTACTTGGTGTTTAAGCTTGGTGTATCTACTCGTTGACGCTACACTCTATCAAATCTAGCAACTCTTATAAATTAGTACTTACATGTTTAAAGTTGTCGATGTCAAAGCCCACAGAAAAAGTTTTTTTACTAATGTTTTGGTTGGCAATGTTCACATGAACTTGAGTAACTATAGTAGAAGTTTTTTGATATTAGTCAAAAATGTACAATATATATAAATTAATTTTTTGACCGTCTCAACTGGGGCTCAATAGCTGTGACACATGACGCATTCTTGCAACCATTTGCTATATAAGTACTATGTTCTGTATGAAATAGTTGCCTTTCTTCTTTGCATTGCCCTAGTTAGGTAGGGTCAGCTCTCCTAATTTTTCTGCGCCAAGACATTACGTCGAAGGTTGCCAGGTTAGGTAAATTTTCCCTATTTACGCACACACATACATACTCTCACGCCTATAATCCCTAACAGGGCAGGCAGAGCATCAGTGGTTTTAGCGAACTACTTGATGTCACCTTTGACACAAATTGTGAGGGTTATCGAATGGAATAAGCTGTATAATAATGAGAGGTAGTCAGCCTTTCGCCAATTGTACAGCAAACCCCTATTTACAAGTTTGGTGATACTGGTCCTCCAGTATACAGGCCTCTGCTTCTTTTATCTTTGGTAGACCACAGGCAAGGTTGACCACATGCTCCTCATCTCTTCGCATTATATGACCGTACCTCATCAGATGGGTTTCTTCTAGTTTTGCGGGCATACTTTAAAGCTGCCACGAATACAATGATTTCGTATTTTCCATAGCTTCATTACCTCCCCTGACCATCGTAGCATTTTCATTTCCGTTGTAGAAAGTTTTTGCACTTGAGATAGTTAGCAGGCTGGATAAACATGTCAAAACTGACTCTAATGAATTAATCTCTCGGCGTCTGTAATTACAAACTGCCGATGGCTTCCGGCGAGGTTTCTCACGCCGGCCCGACGCTGCGCCGCCGGCGCGGCGCGGGCGGCCGCTGTCACTCGACAATTGGCAGCGAGGCGCCACCATTGGGAAATTACCGCCAATTTATTGATATAAACACCCGCTACCCTCTCTAAACTACTTGATACCTCTGACACAGGGTATGCCCTCCGACAGCAGTAGGGGCTTCTGTGTCCCAGATCAAAGAAAAACGTAGTACAGCCATCTTAATGATAAGCATACGCTTGTTCTTCCAGGGTAATATTTTCTTCTAAAAGTATTAAAGCGTTAAAAGGCAAATCCTGCTCAAAAATGTACAAAATATACTTTAAAAAACTAAAAGAAAATTAAAATAGGCAGGTAAACCAACAAAAACATCTCTAGGTCTATAAAAGCTAAATATTCATTTAGCGCCATATCATAAATCTTAGTCTCAGCTTCGGTAGCTAAACTTTATTTATCTACAGATTAGAGATTCTTTTAATAATTACATTTATTTATTTAAAATTGTGATGTGAATTTTCGTGTATTAAGCATTACCCACTGCTTGATAAGCTGGTCTCTGGCGTCCCCTCCGGCTCCGAGCTAATCGACTACCTGATCAGCTAAACGGGACATTATTGCTTTTTAATTCCATCAGTTGATGATTCAGGACCCCCTCCCACCGCGGGTATCCGGGCCCCCGCAACCCCCCCTCACATAAAAAACTGTCCACTTAACGATTTGTTGCCGCGACAATGTTTATTCAATTTAACGCTGTTAGTTAATCAGCTGGCCCCGCCGCCGCGCTGTGACTGAGAGTCAATGACTCTATCACAATTACGTTCAAATTGATACCGCATCGAATTAAATTACATATATATTTCACTATTAAAAAGTAGTTAAGGGTGAACGATGTTAATTTTTGTAGTTTGTATGGGATCGGTTATTTTGTTTATGTTGTTTTTTCTGATTAACCAAATCATCTTTAATTCAAAGTACGGTCGGCAGCAGCAGTCGGCTCTACTGGGGCCATAATTGTTCGGTTTTTAATAGTCCTACTAATATTATAAATGCGAAAGTTTGTTAGGATGTATGGATGATGATGGGTTGCTCTTTCACGCTCAAACGGCTAAACTCATTTTGATGAAATTTGGTATGGATGAAGCTGTATCCTTGGATTAACACATAGGCTACATAATTTACCCAAATTCCCTCGGGAATGAAGTCCCAGGCGGAAAGCTTTTATTTAATAAATCAAGGTTTATTTCGGTGGCTAGTTACATAACGTATTAGAAAGCTTTAGTACTGACTACTTGTTGTTTCGTCTAACCTAGAATTGTGATGCTAGCCCCGCCACCTCGTTGGCGGCAAAAGAAGCCTAATTTGTAATGTCTAGAACGTTACTTTTGAAACAAGTCTCTGAAAAAACACAATTACAAAAACGTTTGCGTTTTCACAAACAAACCCACTTTTGATCCCCGACAAAAAAAGAAGGATGCTATGAGTTTGTTATCTATTGTATTTGTGTATCTGTATGTCTGTGTATCGATATGTCGGTTTGTGACTTTTTTTTTGTTTGAAAGCTTTTTTTATAAACGCTTCACACTCAAAGGCCCACATTAAGGTTTTCCCTTGTGTTGTGGGTGGGTCCCTTGGAACACACAAAGACAGACCCAAACACCCATGACCAGAGAACAAACATCTGCTTTTTACACAAATATTTGCTCCGACTGGGAATCTTACCCAGGACCCGCCGATCAAGAGGCAGCGTCACTACCACTTGACCAAACCGGCCGACGTGATACCTGACGTGATAGAGACGATAATTTATCAAAATTTGGTTAGTCGTTAATGATTATGAGTAATTAATATCAGTGGTTACATTTTTATTTTATTTTAGACTTTTCACGCCACTTTTATTATGTAATAGGTAACTGACTTGGATTACTATGTTTAACCTACGTCTCGCTGGTCTAAACAATAAAAGATATTTAATACTTAATTTAGTTTTGCCGCACCGATCGAAGGCATTATTACTTTGACTTTTTAGGACGGTCCTGGAATTTACTTTCGAATAACTACAAAACATTGACGAAGCAAAACTGTAGGTATTTCCTAAATTTCGTATGTTTCGTGAACGGATCGTGTGTGGCACTCAATTAACTCGAATTCGATGGAAATGCATCGATCCGTGTGTCTCTCCCCCTCTCGCGCTTCCTGCCCCCTTCGAGTCCCCTCTGCTGGTTTTTGTCTGCTTTTGCGCCAGTTCCCGGAGGCCGTGTGAGGCCTGCGCCGGCGCACTTTGCATGCACTAAATACAATTGCTTAATCAATCACCGATTCCTTATACCAACTCCGTCGTTGGCATTCTTCATTAAACGCTTCACTTTCGTTGAAGTTTGTCAATAACTCACTGTCATGGCCTCCGCTGCGCATGAGTCGAAAAGGTCTTTGTCCAGATAAAATAAAGAAACATAGATAATGACAATGATGTCACTAGAAAAACATCGTTTAAGGAACCGTTTATTAGCTAGTTATTTGTTAGTAAACAAAAAAAAACATATTTAACACCACTTTACCTTAAGTGTATTTTCCTCTGTAAGTTTGCAATAAAGTTTTTCTATACTTATATCTCTCTAATCATTTGAATAATGGTAAACAAATATCAGTTCACCATAAATGTCTTTAAAATTATTGTAATTATAACCTGTGATTGCGGGTCCATGCGCGCGCGCAAGATGAGCGGCGGGGGGAGGGTCCGAGCGCGGGCGGGGTGGATTGATGTTTTTATTACCTTCCAATGCGATATGTTATTCAGTGGATAAAAAACAATGAGGTCTTTAATATGCGCGGTTGTTTCGGTGCAACTGGGAGATTCATACGAGTCTCGTACCTACAGCAAATAAGTGTATAGTATACTTTTTAAATATGTCATTGTTGATCTCAAAATCAGTTTATCTGCTTTAATCGATTTGCATTCATAAGTTCTAAGAAGTATAGATGCATAAAATAATAGTATAAACGTTTCCAAAAACTTTAAAACGTAATGAGTTACGTTTTCAATTCTTAAAATGTTAAGAGATTTTTTTTATTATGAACTAGCTTTCCGCCCGCGGCTCCGCCCGCGTGTACTGCAGGTTGGTTATATCGTGCCCAACTGTGGGATAAAATGTAGCCTATGTCCTTTCCCAGGCTCTAATCTATCTCTACCAAATTCAATCAAAATCGGTTCAGTAGTTTAGGCGTGAAAGACGGACAGACAGACAGAGTTACTTTCGCATTTATAATATTAGTATGGATTGCTAAACATGTTGATTAGCTAATAGAAGTTTCAAAGCCCACCCATAATCAAAACAGCGCCACAGGTTTCATTTCGGGAAGCTCACGGGAGTCCCGAATTCCAGGATATCCACGAATTCCGGGATAGCCAGAGAATACCCGGCGAGTTTCCACAAATCTGACCCAAAGTGTGCGCTGCTATGTGATCGGCTGTTTTTGCGGCGCCCGCGCAGAAAGAGTCATCCAAATGCTAACTAGGTACTTGAAAGAGACGTTTAGGGAACATTTAGTGTGTCTTTATTTGGGCTTCAACGATTTTTATGACAATTTCTATCGCTTTTTTTTTAAATCGAATGTTACTTAATTGCGGTCCCGTTTTATTTGTGCAGTCACAACATGATGTATACAGATACTAAAAGGTTGAATTAAAGTTTGATAGTTTTTGAAAGCCTTTCTTAAGGTTTTATATTAGCTTGCACTTATTTTAAGAAATCTACCTATATCGTTAACCAGTATCTTTTAAGAGCTAAAATTGAAGAGCAACTTACTTGGAGCGGTGTCGCGACAGCCTGTGTTAAATATATGTTTTTATTTATTTTGAAGCATAGAAGCACTCCTTCTAAGTATTCTTATTTCTGACTATTTTTTTCCTGTCTTTTACTGCTTCACGGTGTAAAAGAAAGATAGAAAAAACATCACTTTCATATTTCGCAGTGTAATAAGTATTAAAAAGTTTTCGGAATTTCGTCAAACTAATCATCCCGCAAAATTGAAAATGTTTTCCAATACTCTCTCATACATCAATTCATAATGTACTCATAAGAGGTACTTATATCATAAACTATCTAGATATAGTGAAACCCAGCGGTGAAACCAGACGTTGGCAGGAACCATCGCCATGCAAGTCACGTTATGCACTAGTCAATGATATCTAGAATTAATAACTATTTGCAATTTAAACAAAAAATATCTGGCACAGCTGCAATTAGTGGCTACCTACGCCCAGAGCTGACATGGAGTAGGAACATGCGACGCGCGAGAAAAACCGGGTGACAGCGATACTGGTTTGGAAGTGTGAGACATGGAAACTCGCAGGCATGCAGTATTGGTACTTAAACAATACATGATCACAAAAAAATGTTATTCAATGAAAAACAAAAAAAATAAAGCAACAATTGAAAGTGCTCCATCGATTTCCAGGTTCTTGCTTTGAAGCTTTCTCAACAGCTTTGAGATCAATGTTTTCAATCATTCATATTCTCTACCCTACTTCTCTTACATACCAATAAACATATAAATATAATCAAACGTCTTCACATATGCGAAGCATCGCATTCCATAAGTTTTATCAAAATTATAAATCTCTAATTGGGTTCCGCAGAATCATAATTTGTCTAATCTCAATCGAACTAGGTGAACGGCGCGATAGGAAGAAACAGTTACTTGCGAGCGTCCGCTGCGCCCGCGCAATTTCAGGAGAAGGTTCTAAAACAAATAAATAGAGCTATCGAATAGAAGTTATTTGCTGTGAACGGTACTGTGATCCCGGCGAGAGCCTGTGGTTATCCACGTGTATAGACAGAGCGCATGATGAACGGAGTTACGAGAAATAATAGGGGCATAGTCTAAACTATACGCCTTAGATGAGTGGTAGGTAAGTTATTGCGCGCAGGGCTGCATTTAGGCGCGGGCCGGCCGGCATGCGAGCATTATGGCCGAGCTGCGCGCGCGCATTACTGGCTATAATGCGCGCGCAATTTCCATGCGTCGCGCGGCTCAGCGGCCGCGGCGGGTGCTTTATGGTTATTAAACTAAATCCAATCAGCCGTAGAGATGCGACCGGAGAAAGACATAATAGCAAACTACGATGTATGGCTTTTTATCTTTTCTTGAACTCAAATTGTCAAATGTTTAATTCACTTTCTACACAAAAAATCAGTTCCAGGGAAAACTAGCCTTCCAATATTATGTAGGTAGGTAAAAATCCTTGCCTCCATTGCGTATCGTAAACAGAGAATCCGCAATAGGCAATAATAAATCTATCGAACCTCCACATAATTCCACCAAGTATTATAAAGTAATATATAGTTATTACACTGTAATATTTATCACTAGCGTCCCGTCTCTCTCCAGCCCTCCAGCCGTCCTGTCTGACACTCAGTATTTGTCAAAAGTTAAGCTACCTCGTACTATAAAATATTTTGTAGCTAAGCCATATCTGATAAAATTTAGTGATGGAAAAAATACGTATTAATATTCCTTACGAATCGATACAATCTGTAAGTGTTTGCGCACCCCTACTGCACAGCCGGGCGCGCGCGCAGGTTTCAGGTTTAATCGCCCGCGACCCCCGCACCCCCTGCTGGTCATTACGTAATGACAGACTGCCCGCACGTACTAATTCATAAATCATTATCTATGCTTTTGTTTGTTTTGTTTCTAGAATTAGTTAAATAGTATGTAAAAATAGGTAACTATTACACCACGGGGATGCGGCTCACTTTAACATTGGATTAGTATTTCCTAATTTTTATTAGCCTTAGGATTACGTACATAAAAAAGGTAATATACATTGAACCGTAATCAAAATTGTCGTTAAAGATGAAGTAAGCAAAGTCATTCCCAAGCCGAAGATTAATAACATTAATATTAAAGCGTGTACCCTCGATACCTGCGCTCTTATTAACAATGCAGCAATTTGGAGGACAGCGCGAGACGTGTTATTATCGAGGGCCTGCGCCCGCGCCGGTGCCCTACGAGCCGTAATGCGCGTACGCAAATCACCGCGCCTCCCCCTGCCCTCCCCCCGACGGATAAAAATAATTGCGCCCGCGACCACCGCTATTATCCCAAACTATACACAATTACTGACCGTCGCCTCTACCACCGCACTCCATATTCAACAGACTATTCGATGAAACGTAATACTTCTGCCTTCAATGCTACTTAAAACAAATTCTTCTTTATTTAGTTTCTAAACGGTGTGTCAAAGAAATAACCAACTTTTCAATTCCTTCTTTCCAACATACTGAATAGTCTAAATAGCCTTTGACTTTCTTGATCTGACAATCGACAACTATCAAAATGAATAGACAGGCATCTTCTTGGTAAGCTTAATATATTTTCGATCATATCTTTGCCTTTGATCTACATTGTGAACAAGACCCATTCATCTTAAAAAAAACAGTTGGAACCAACGATGCCGGTGGCTTAACGTGCCTTCCGAAGCACGAAGACCCTCGTATAAATTACCAGGACTGAAAAGTGAACACCTTGTCAATTCCAACAATGTCAAGAAAAGATCAAGCATCAAAGAAAAGCCGCAATGTACTGGAATTATGTGTAATTCTCGTGTAATGTTACTGAGGAGGTTATTCGCCGTGCTCATTACAATATTAATCAATGCTTTCACATGCACGACGGTCGGCCGCCGCTCGCTGGCCGGCCGCGGCTGCTCGATGTTACCAATGCGAGATGAGCCTTAATTCCTGTTGCACAATACTAATCTTGATACAGATGATAGTGCGCGACAATGACATGCGTATGAGTCGACCAAGTGATGTGCTCTCCACAGTGAAAGGTAGATAGGCTGGTCTATTTCGGTTACCTAATAGATTTGTATTTTAAATAGAGTGCACTCTGTCGGCAACTTCATTCACTGCATTTATATGAGTATTAGCTTGCCACCCGAAGAAATTAGGTATTTACTATTTTCCGTTGTTAAGTCTTGAAAAAGTTTTATATGTATAATAAGCGAACCCACTTTATAATGTATAAATTTTAGTAAAGATAAACTTTTTGTGAATTTTAGACGGTTTGTTACCAAATTGTAATGAGTTTTAAGCGCTCTATTGTATTGATGGGAATATCAAAATCTTTTCGTTTAATGCTTTCATTACGTATCAATGCACTGAACTCAGTTGTTCGTAACTTGAGATATACCTTCCATATTCCATGCATTGACCTATCTACAATTTTTGTAAAACATTCATTTGATGAAGTTCACGATTACAATATTCGACGACGGCGAATAGGAGTCGGCCACACTGCGCCGGCGCCGGCATTATGTTACACGACCATCTCAGTGATTGCAGGGCACTACCACTGCAGCTTCTATCAACTTGTTTGAACGACTAACTGTGACCAAAATGATTGAATGGCAATAATTATAGGGTTTATTAAGGTTTCCGCCTGCCACTTCGTGTGCATGGTAAAGTAGCCTATGTCACTCTCAGATCACTCAACTGAGAAAAAAAATGTAGGTCCGTTATACGATGTGAGTACGTGAGTACGGTGCGTGGGAGTACCAGTGCCTTTATAGGCATTTTCTGGGTTAACTCGCTCCATCATTGACCTCATATTGACCTTATGGTCAAGATTGAGGTCAAGAGTTAACCCATCTTTTAATAAAAAAAATGTGAAAGAAGGATAAATAAACAAATGTTTTTGCATATTTGTAATTTAGTAAGGATAAGAGATTTTAAGGTCTAAGCTTTTGGTCTAGAAAACTAGTAAAGTTTTCTGAAGTCGACTTTAGTACCTATCTTCGTTCGTGAGTTAATCTAGGGACTGAAAAAAAAATTCAATCTGAATTCAGAGTCATCGTTATTATTAAAAAGTAAATTGGCAAATTAAAATAAATATACTTTGAAGAATAACAACAACCCTGAAATAGTCTGACGTCAGCTCTATCATTTTGTCGAAAAATAAGGCATTAGCACGAGATTGCAGGAGACTGGATATCGTATGCAAAGTGCCGTTTATGGTAATACGGCGATGGGGTCGTGCGACCTTGCTACTTGGGCTTGAAGTGGAGGCCTACTGGGAAACATGGACATTACCGATCAAACAAAATAGTTCGTATCAACCTAGGTCAGAAGACCTACCTGCGGTTCCCTATATCTATTCTAAGATATTAGTTGTATTAGTAGTAGTATAAATAAGTAAGTCAAAACTCTTTAAATAAGGGTATGTCACCAAACTAAAGCACACTTTTGTTGGAGGCTCGTCTCCCCGTACTGCACACCTGTGCAACAGAATTATAATATCTAAGATTTTTTTTTATGATTGAAGTTTAAAGAAATAGATATCCCTATTGTATCCTTTGCTGATAATTTGAAAACCAGAGATCACTTAGACATAGACATAATTTATTTTTGACATCATTAATGCTAAACTAGTTTAGCATTCAAAATTTAAATTTAAAAATTGATCCTGAGAACATGTCATTTGCATTTCTTAGTAGGCACCCTGATGCCCGATGGAGATGATGACATTATATTGGCTTAAATTCGGAGATGAGCGAAGCGTGTATCCTGTGAGGAGATTAGCATAATGTGGCCACTTGGCGCCGCGCGGTCGGTCTCAACCCACGGACGGAGTCATTCTCAGCTACGCTACCTCCACATTACCCTTCAGTGGAGAGTGGAGCAGATAAGCATGTAACAGTGAATAAATGATTTGTCTGTCTGTCATAAGTAATAAAAGTTTGATTAGTTACTAAACTAGGAATTTACTGTATTTTGGAGATGTCTTAGTATTCAGAACGCTCAGCATTTTTTGTATCGGTTGGCTTCTGAAAGAATCTAGCTCAGGGGCGAAGATGTGGTAGAGGATGTAGCAAGCTTACCCAGAAAAAGCTTTTTCATTTGCCGCAGGCAGATAATTTCATTTTTTGGCGGTGCACAATATAAAAGATGAAAAGAAGCGCTCAGGACCATCTGGCAAATCTCGGCAAGGTAAGGGTGCGTCTGGACGTCCGGTAGGAGAAAGGGGCAGGCGGAATAAGCTCGTACATCTTGTAGAAAGCTCATAGGCAAGCTACTTTACGTCTAAGAGCTAGGCTTTTATGATATTAAGTGGATTTTTAGCTACTTAAAGCTCTTTAAATAAACACAAATGATAATATTAAATGCTTGTTATAAGATAACATCGTAATTACTTACCAAAAAATTATGATGGTTATGATTCGTTCATAGTTTTTATTTAAAAAGTCCCACTGGTGGAACTTTACTAGTGGAGAGGTGCGGAGCAGGCCGGCGCCGGCGACGGTCGAATCCATTATTTAATTGTGCCGCGGGATTCGCTTTGAACTTGAGATTAATGAGTTGCTTCGCGTTTTGCATATTCATAACATTAATATTATTAATAATATTAATATCGTGACTGAATGTTATCGGTAATCGATTACCTGCGCACGCACATGCTCGCTGGATCCTCCCCGCGAACGGGCTGGTCTCTATGCTGTGCCGGGTTTATTTGCCAGAAATATACCTATTAAGAAAATATTAAATCAAGGTGATTAACACATACTTATTTACACGCACATTTACGTGAAGTTTTTTTACTAAATAAACCCATTATGTTCGATTTAGACTTTTTCAAGATGCATCAAAGACTGGAGAAAAGTAACTTTTCCTAAAACCCTCAAAAACTTCCTTAAAAATGTTCCTTTGTGATTTGCTAAGGTGATTTGATAATGTTGGTACGTACCTAGACATTATACCTATTAGGTATTAATCTGTTGTTTCCAGTTATGTTGTTGTTACTACTAGTAAATATTGTTTTTCCTGTAGTTACAATACTGTGAACTGTTACACCTCTTATTCTCCGAAGTGAGTGATATAAATTGATTTGCAGCTCACTTGCCTCTAGTAAGGTGGAGGGGGGGGCGATGATGTTTGCCTGTCATATCGGTCGTAGACTTCTTCGCATCACACTCATTGTGAACAGTAGATTAACTGAAAGCGCCCTTCGCTAAATTCAAAACTCAATTTTTCGTTATTTTTTTATAATTCTTCTTAAGGCATAATGAAGTCAAAGGCCAACTTCACTATCCAAACCTAGTGTCACTTTTAAATGGCCTCTGACTTAGTTTGACGACAACTATTAGGGTCGATGGGTTCTACCAATAAAATTATCTTGTTTGTGGTTTCACGGAGTCGTGCCCTCCGAGGCATTAAAATGCTTGTGATGAATTTGTTAATGATTACCTAACAAAGGGTGCATCCACCGCATGTTGAAACATGTTCTTGATTAGATTTCAAAGTACGCCTAGGAAGAAAAGTAACTGGCAAATTCTGCACTGTACTTTAAGAATATTCCGAACTCTTGAGTTTCGAGGACCTTCAGTGCTGTTACTGCTTGTTATGTCGTTGTGATTTGCCGCTGCGATGCGACGAACTACTTATCATGCATGACACTCTGATTCACCTGCGACTGTAAATGTAACATTGTAAATGTAACAACTGTAAAACTGGACGATTTTCTATTTCACCGGTTTTTTCCCGTTTTATTATACCGTGCAATCGTTCAGAACGGTTTTCTAATGCATACAACACTTATCGAGTTATCACTTTCGGTTTGATGGACATGCGAGTTTATTTCACACGATTCACTCAAGTAAGTATTATACTTTAATTGTTTGTGTAAAAGAAGGACGCGATGACCAGTGGTACCTAACACAAGCTGCCTGTTGAATCCGTACGATGACAGTTTGGTTGAGAGGTCAGTCAGTAGCGCTGTCTGTAATCCGACAGTGCCTGGCTTCGATTCCCGGTCGAAGTAAACATGTGTGTATTAGCAGATGTTTGTTTTGTAAGTCCGTAATTAGCCAATAAGTTGAGAATACGATATAAGTACTTCTTTGTTGCTCTGGATAAACTAAAAGCAAGGACACCTTTGTGGTGTCTAGAATATTCAGCCCCTCTAGAAGGCCACACGGTGTTGCTAATATCAAGGCCCTTTGGAACTCTGTATCTACACAAGCACGAATGCGAAAAATAAACATATGACAATAAACAAATGTTTATTGTAGCCCGGCACGTATAACTAAACTAATCCTGCCGTTAATCAGACAAGAAGGCTAATTTATTAGCATAATTGCAAAAATTATGCATAAAGACTTATACAAGGCGTATTAAAGCTGTCAACAGCAGTTAGCGCAATGTAGGAAGCGATTAGAGCACATTACGCGATAGCGGGGGGCCAAGACGGGTACGGGGGAGGGGGGGCAGTGGTAGGCATACACATACACAGGGACTCCATTTATGACTCGCTCTTTGCATGTTTAATGTTTTATGTACTTGTGTTTTGAACCATTCACTGTGCCGGTGTTACTAATGAACTATTTTCAGAAATATTAGTTGGTTTGACGCAAAAAATAATGCGTTTACCTATCGCTATTAAATCTAAAAAGAAATTAAACTGATAAAATGTAAATGGAATGACTTTAAATTAGCTAGCGAAACTAAAATGGAGTGATACATTCGAGTTGTATGGAGAGCTGAAATTTTTGTTGCTCAGTTTCGTTTAGTAACTGATTCATATCCTTAATTAGGTCGACGGACCCAATACTCTAACTAAGACTATGGAAAAAAGTATTCTGTCTTCCAAAAGTTGAACTATCTATATCTATACTAATATTATAAAGAGGAAAGATTTGATTGTTTGTTTGTTTGTTTGCATTGAATAGGCTCCGAAACTACTGGACCGATTTGAAAAATTCTTTCACCATTAGAAAGCTACATTATCCCCGATGGACATAGGCTATATTATATTTTCAAAAAAATTAGGGATCCTTACTGAAACTCAAATAATGTAACCCAAGGTGTAAAAAAATTACCTAAAATATTCTTTACATTGCGTGCGCTGCGTAAACTATTGATGATAGAATAAAATAATGTACTACGACTTTGCAGAACACATAAATATTTACAAAAAGTGTCGCTACAGCATATGTCTAACTATTGTAGTTATGCCACAATACGTGTTCTTTTATTTTAAAAATTTCATTGAAATGCCGCCCGCTATAAAATGCTCTTTATTTGTATCTTGGTATTAATCCTTATCAAAATAAATTACTTCATATTCAAGACTGCTCCAATATCTTTATACTACTTTTCGAATTATGCAATTCGGACATTCCATTCAAAAGATATCACGAGTTTAAAAATGTAAGTATTAGAAAAAAGTTTCGTGGTCGCCGCTCATCCTGCTCAGCTAGCTAGCTAGGCAGCACTTTATGCGATGTAGGCGTCACTGGGGTACGGGCCGTACGGGCGGGGAGTCAATGTCAAGAAATGAAAAAAAAACTTCAGAAAGTTTAATAATATGTTATAAAATCAATCAATATCTATAGTTGTGTATGCTGTATGACAGCAATGCAGACTGCTTTTCCAGTCTCGGTGGACATTCCCTCTACTGGTAATTTAGGTCCGTATTACCTAAATTACCAAGCTTGATATATACTTAAGTATTGATTGTCTCTTTCTTTCATTATCAAAATGACAAATACGACTGCTGCTTAAGTATAGATCAGTCTGAGTCGCGGTCTATAATACGGACCTTTGATGCACATTGCATAAGTTCTCAGAGCATTTCAAGCAATTAGAATACCCTCTTCGTATATGATAAATACTTCAATAAGGCTACCTATATGCAATTTTAGGTTTCAAACATTTATTTATTCATAACTTAATTGAAAGACTTAAATTTAATATCTTAGGTAATAAGCATAGCCAAATACAGATTACTCAGGATTAGCAAATATGCGTCTGTTTAAAGGTGTTTTTATTTAAGTAACAAACATAATTATTCTATTCAGCTTACGTCTTTAGTAAGTAAAGAATTCAAATCAAAAAGTTGTATTTTTACAGCACCATTGTATTCTATGTATACCTTTCTGCAGCTTTATATGTAATACCTATCAATGTCAAGTGTATAAAATCTCAACTTTTATTTGTTAAGTTAGGAATTATCAAATTGGCGATGAAGTTTACAGCACTAAGAAAGGATTTTTCTAAATTCTACCCCTAAGGGGGTGAAATGGGGGTTCAAAGTTTGTATGGAGAAAACAATTTTATTGAACATTTTGCCTGAAAGCTTCGTCAAGATATATCTCGAAGCAAATAAACGGACACGTGTTTCGCTATTTTTCAAAAATCATCCCCTAAAGGGTCGAGAATGAAACGGGTGACTAAAAGAGTTCTTTGCGCGAGCGAAGCCGCGGGGAAAAGCTAGTATGTCATAAAATTAAGAGCAAGCTGGGCACTTTGTTTCCATTCTTTTCCCAGAAAAAAACTTTACCAGTTTCGAAATCAAAATCGATCTTGATCGAAACCCGCATTATCGCTCGATGCGAGGCGAGTGAATCAGAAATGATGACGAGTTGCGTTCACACGGGACGACACCTGTCACCGTATGTATGCGCCCGCGCACTGCACGCGTAATTACATATACCGCGCATGCGTGCAGTGCAGCCGGGAAGTACTTGCGTGCTTCTGGGAACGTGCTCTATGGGATATTAATCTGAATGCTCCGGTTGGGCTACCTGAACATGTTATTTAATGTTGTAGACATTTCCTTAAAAATGGCTAAGGAACTAAGGAATCCCTTTAAGACAAAGGCCTGTCTTTAAGATTTAAAGACAAAATGCCAGGCATGGTGGTGATCTTCTATGAGACCCACGGGCGGGAAAGAATGTGGTAGTGCTATTCCAGGACCCGTATTCTGAATCATTTGAATCGCCTTCTAAGTTCAACATTATGCATCAATCAATACGTCATTTGTATAGCTCATTCCCTCTATTTCATTTAAGGAATTTCAGACTGTAAAAAAATATTTATAGTTACGCTGTTATGTAATCAATACTTCGCTCCAAGAGCAAATGAGCATTAAATTAAAAACAACAAAAATCATTTGGGACCCTTTTTCTAACAGTAGAACTGAGCTAAGTAAAGCTGGGTGAACTAAATTGACAATCAGTATAAGTAATTTACAACTGGAGTGTGAGAGAAAGTGCAAAACGTGCATAATCATGGTAATCACGAGGATCAGCAGCGCGCTGGAGGCGTAGTGGTGTGATTTAATGCGGGGCGCGCGGGCTGGCGGGGGGCGGGGGGGCTGCGCGGGCGCACCGTGACGTAAATCACCGGCATCTGATAGCGCAGCTGACCCACACCCGCCGGCGAGGCCGCCAATACAACGCCATACGGCACTACTCGATCTTCTTCGGGTGATGTTTCAGGTTAACGTATTTCTTAAAAAAAACATGTTTTTTTGTTTATATGATATGGAAATCTGCACTAGATTTAGTCACTGCGTGTGGTGACGTCCACAAAGCCAAGGAGAAGATGAGCTGGACATTATCGTCAGACCACGTCATCCCACTAAGGACGTAATTATCAATAATACATGTACATTATATTTTTTAACCGACCACAAAAAAGGAGGAGGTTCTATGTTCGACTGTATGTATTTTCTTTAATGTATTTTCACCGACTTCTCCGCTAATTTTATAGACCGATTTTCAAAATTCTTTTTTTTGTTCGAAAGAGTATACTCTAGAGGTGGTCCCGTATAAATTCATCGATAAAGATTCAGCGCTTTTTAAAAAAATCAACAAAAACAAAAAATACTACAAACCAGAACATCATCTAAATAAATGAGTGACATTTTCGTTTGTGGTTATCTGCTAATAGGCATTCTAGTCTGCAAAAAATACTAGTTATCTACTTTGTGCGGACTGTTGTTGGGATTGAAGTCGGTGACTCATACGTTTTTTTAACGTGGAAAATTATTCTGTGTATATTACACAATCAGTTATCAAAAATGCAGATCAGTTAACTTTGACGACTTGCTCCGTAAATCATTTAAGTCAAGCTTACAAAGTAGAGCCTTATCTCATACACATTTTATTAGTAATCTTCCTACTTAGACATTACAATAGTTAATGAGTATGTTATTTATCATCATATAATCTAGTATTTATTTATATTTCTACCTCATATATTTCTTTGTCATAATCTGTGCATTTGGCGTGCAAGTTACCGTAGTCGATGCGCAGGCGCAGCGAGCTCGTAAATAAAATATAACTAGATTATCAGCGCCCCCGCCCCCGCCCACACCCCGCACCCAGCCGAGCTCTTGACTCTTAGTTCACAGCAGGTCAATTGTTCAGCCAGGATTATAATTATTAAGTTTTGTTTTACAGTTAAGGAATGATTGACTTTTTTTTAATAAAAATAACGTGAATATTGGCAAATCGCCAAAAAAATTTCGATTTTTGCGTGACTTTACGTTTATTCTAATATGTGTAACGACCACCTTTGGTCTCATCCAGCTATCTTTATACTGTAGAGTATTTATGCAAAATAAAATCCTTTGTTTCTTTCAATCACTAGAGTAAAACAGAGAGATGAATATTAAAGTCATGTGAAGTAATAGTTTTATCCCCTTATTTCAAACTTTACTAATGTAATTGAAACAACTTGTTTTAAGTACTCAATAGTCACTATCACACGTTACAAAGGCGCTGCTTGGTACTGCAGTACTGCTGAACCTAATCTGCTTTCTCTCCTTCTGCTATTTCATATTGCGGGTTATTATTTTAGGAGCATTATTACGTATTTTAGAATAAGTTTTTAAAGTATTATTAAATTAATAATAATGTACATTAAGCATTTATTCATTAAATTATTCGTATACTTACTAACATAATGGCTTAGTTGATTACTAACACAAAATAAATTGTGATCGTTCGAATAAATATTTTTTTCAATAATTTCAAAACTTTGCAAATACACATTACTGTTGATTATTTATGTAACAATGTAACGAGACATGCAGACAACTGATATTACTGTAGTCCTTAGAGGAGGCCATATTTTAATAACAGTGGGCCCCGGCGGACGGCTGTTTATGGTAATCACGATGTACGCGAGGGTCCCCAAAGTTCGCTGGTAAAAGCATGCCCTGCTAAATTCATATCAATTTGATTGCCAAGTAGAGGGTTCCTTAGCGGCTAATTGCAGGCTGCACTCAAACACAAACTACTAATGCGGGACACAAACGTATGAACCAGTAGAGTAACTCTGTACACTGAAAGTCATCTTGGCGGGAATGTATTGTAATCATGACGGTAGACGAGAGAAAAATCAGTAGACAGTCGTAACAGGTTTGAGAAAGAGGCGTTCCGTGTAGTTTAATTATCTTACTGTCACAATCGTTTGATTTACTGTCACAATCGTTCAGCTTAGAAATGCTGAAAAAAGTGAGTGGACAAAAGTGTCAAGTGTGTTAGATGCCCGTTTTGATATTTAGAGAGAAAACTGACTGAGAACATTTACGACGCAAGCTTTTTGGATCCAAGTTTCCTGACGCCTTGTCGAAGCAATGCACTGTATAGATCCGACGTAAAAAGCAGCCGTCACGTCGGCGCGATGTTAAATCAGTTGGAGGCAAATGACAGCGCGATTATGGCAATTAAAGCCGCTGGGGGCGCAGCGGGGGGAGGGGGAGGAGGGGGAGAAGGGGGACCTGCAAAAACCTCGCATCGAGCTGGATCGCTCTCATGCATATGCGCTGTGGCATTGTTCCCGCGCGCCGACGCCCACGCCCAGGCATGCGGGAACATTTGTAGCTGCAGCGCTGCAGCTCCCAGCAACAGTGTTTAGATACTATCTTCTTGCATAATTAGTATATAAGAATTAGTCGTACCGAGAAACAAGGGTCCCAATTCACAATATTACATGTTATAGATCTTAAATCTGTAAATCTGTCAGTGAAGTAGATTTTTTTTATTAGCATTTTGACAAGGCTTGGAGCTTAATTTACGCTCAGTTCAGTAAAATAAACAAATTAAATGTTAGTCGCTTTCTAACTATGCCCTTTGTCATTTTCTTAACAATTTTCTATATAAATTAGCAGAGGCCTTATTTATTTCCGATGTTATTGTGTAACATTTATGTAGGCCGCTCAATTCATAAAAGTCTACATCATTCTAGTAAGCCGTAATATTTTTGAATTTGTAATATTTTTCTCTGGGTTGAGTTTCAGATATTGAAACCATGCAACAAAATCTTGACTATAGTACTTATAGCTTGTAATAGGTTTTTAATAGTGTACTTCTTTAGTATGCAAATTAAAACTTTTCTATATGTGCACCTTTATGGGCACGCCTGTGTACACGCCCTCACCTGTATATCTCTGTACAGGTATGTAAAATAAAGAAGTTACAAGTAAGTATGCGGTTACAAGATTGTTCTCACGCAATGTGGTGTACAATGTCACCACTCGACGTTTATGAGTGAAACCCGTATTTAATTGCTCATAATTATTGAAATAATTAATTGCGTCGGATGAGAGAGGCGGCGGCGTTATCGGGCGATCGCCAGATATAATGCGCGGGCACAGCGCACGTTTCGCGCGGTTTTGCATGTTATATCCATGTTCATAATAAAAATGCGAAATAATAATAATAATAATACCTATGGTGATAAGGGTTTGTGACTAAAGTTTTTCTTTTAAAAGAGTTTCATTTTTGGAATTCAAGCTGAAGCCTAGCGCGGATGCCTGTTAAATCGCTTCTTATTGGTTAATTTTGTGTATATTACTTTATTATTTTTACTTTATTCGATGGTACATAGAAAATAAAATGACAGTGAATTATCGGAATACATTGTATAAGAATATGAATATATCTACAATAATTTTGGCTAAATAAAAGTGAAAAAGTAAGTCTTCGACTTTGTGTAAAATTATATGTCCGTTGGTTGGTATTACATGTATGAACAACGATGTGAAAAACACAGTAATTATTGAATTTTAAAAGTCTAATATAATATTAAAAATTGAATAAAATGTCTCGGTATGTAATTTGGGAGCACATTATGAATATGAATGGTGACAATCTGAACAGTATCTCACCGCACTGTGGCGTATGACCGCAGTTTTTGTGCGCGCAATTACCGCGCATCAGTATGCTTGTTGGGCGCGGGTTTTTGCGCGCGCGCACTGGCCGGCTGCGGCCGTGAGACCGCGTATGAATGCGCCCGCGCAGCATCACGTGCTTGACGTTTTTCCGATCGTATCGTTAGACGAACACACCTGTGGATAACTAAACACTTATAAAAAATATACAATCATGAATAATTCGTATTAAAATGAAATTCATTTTGTATAACGAAACGTTGTGTCCTGTTTTAAGTACATACATAAATATAAAGTATCTATCCATAAATATTATTTGGAGTACTTCGTTTGATTATTATTTATTTACTTCTTGATTGTAATGAATAGAAACGGAATAATAAATTATACAATAATTAGAAGAATTGATGTGAAAAAGATGGCATTTGTGAATGTGTTTGCATTTAATTATTCATTTCAGTAAAGTTAAGACATGATAATCATTTTGTTTTTGAGGTTATTAATTTATTATCAAATCAAATCAATCTTTATTTAGATTCTCCATCACCTTTCATTTTTGCTTAGTGTTAATGTATTATGTAACAATAAATACTTATAATTATAAAAGCTTCTTCTCTCTGATTCTTTTCATTGCGTTTCACTAAGTCTTCCTGTTATGTTTTTGCCGTATGTTAATGGATTTAATAGACTTCACTTTTCTCAACTATCTCTTCGTTGGTTTTCTTGTTGATTACACTAACTAAAGACTTTGTAAATTATTTTACCTTTCCTTTTAAAAGCTACAAGGCTACCGCCCCGGTCCCGAGTCACCTTGCTCTGGCCTGCACTGTGCTATCTGCATGGATCTGAATAAGAATGCGACGATGAATATTTCATTAAAAGGAAAAACTTTTGGGCGAAGTATGCGAGAGGAGTGAGCGACGTGTTTGCATGCTGCGCCGGCGCAGACAAAAACACCATCAGACTACAGAGCATGGTCTTAAGAAGGACTGGCTGACATGCCAGCCATATTGCCGCCAACCTATTGTTTTGGCTGTGAACCATTGCACAATCAACATATAAAATATGATACAGATAAACTAATTTAAAAGTACTCAAGCACAGCTTTAGTCAACTTGTGGTCAGCAATGAATCTACTCGTACCACACATTATCAAATTTTACCAAACATAATACACCTGGTCCATTATCTACTGTAAGCGCAAAAGTCATCGGCGAAGTAATTGGGATGATCGGAAATGTATTATGCAATTTCACCAATCATCTACGGTTAAATCTGGCGTTGTCCTGAAAGGTCTTTGTAGTCGTGTTGTTACTGAAAAAGTGGTATTGTGATGGCGGGAATAAGAAAGCTGTATCACCTGCTTAGTATGCAAGTTGGAGTGTGTTTGACGAGCCTGGAGTGGAGTGGAATGCAGCGGCGAGTCAAAGCGATCGCCGCGCCATTTAAATATCATCGCGGCTCATATTTGACTTCCCCCCGCGCCCCGCTGGCCCCGTGCGCCTGCACAGGATTAAGCGACAAAAATTGCTAAATTTTTTGCTGAGTTTGGCCTTGAATCGCATTTTAGTACAAGACCCAGCTTTGACGACGAGGTGTAGCATGTTTTAAGCTTATTAGTTGACATTGAAATTTGCAAGTCTTTGCATTTTAGACATTTCAATCGAACGAAGTTATCTGTTGCGGTGATTTTCAGAATATACATCGCTCCCTCGCAGTATATAGATCAAACTTAACTACAACCCATTTTTAGAGTCAGTATAATGTTAATTTAATACTGCTTTAATAACAGAAGTTACAAACAGCGATAAGCAAACAATTACAAAGAGAGTCAAGTCAAGTCAAAGTCAAAAATAGCATTATTTCATAAAACATTCAGAAGTGAATTACATTAAAATTACTAACTTTGCGCCTATTCGCAAAGGTGCAGTCTTCCTCAGGAGAAGAATAGGCAAGAAAGTATCAAGTTGTGTTTCGGTACAAAGGTGTGAGATAAGCTCACACTTATATGTTATCTTATGTATGTAAGTTGTGCATCAAGTCATAATTCAGGAACTTCAGCATTTGACTTCGGAAAAATTCCAACCAAGCTGAAAATTTGTGTACATGTAACTTTTAACTTCCTGAATAACCTCTGAAAAGTCCCAAGAGTCCAGGCCTGGGCATATTTTTTGACAGCTAAAACACGGTGAAAAAATTATACTTTTTCGGTTTTTTTGCTATTTTCTTCGTTCTTGTTTATCCTACCGCTATGGGGTGTTCTAATAAAAGAAATAATGAAAAATTCTACAAAAAAGCTTATAATGAAAGTTCATCGATAAAATCAGTCATTTCCACGGAAAAAGGTGGGAAACATCGGATTTGAATACGTCACGTTACAGAATCACGCCCCTGATGACTTATTTTGGACTTTAATAACCTTATAATTGTTTATCTATTAGGCAATTTGCGATAAAATTGAATATTATAAATGCGAAAGTTTGTGAGGATGTATGGATGGATGGATGTATGGATGTTTGTTACTCTTTCACGCTCAAATGGCTGGACCAATTTTGATAAAATTTGGTATGGAGGTAGCTGACACACTGGATTAACACATAGGCTACATAATTTTTCCTAAATTCATACGGAAACGAAGTCCCGGGCGTAAAGCTACTTTATGATTAATCTAACAGTACTTGGATTTACTACTTATTAATTCTATAAAACGTTTTTAAGACAGTATATTTAATGTTTTTACTGTTGTCTGCTATTTTGTTGTTTTAGGGGTGATCATGAAAATGCACTAAAACATCCATGTAAATGTTTACCGGAGTTTCACTGCTCGATTACGTAAAAACTATTACAATTATCAATAAATTTTGTATCACCGTTTTTGTAGAGAATTTTCCATTATTTATTTAATTAGTAGACCTCATAGTGGTAAGGTCGACAGGAACGAAGATATAGGCAAAAAACCGAAAAAAGGTAACTTTTTCACCATTTTTTGGCTGTCAAATTTATGCGCACCCCTGAGCTCTTGGGGTTTTCTAGAGGTTATTTGGGAAGCTTAAAGGTACGTGTACACAAATTTTCAGCTTAGTAGTTTTGCCAATTGTTTTTCTAAAGTTTCTGGATCATCACATTATACTTGAGAATTAACCTTACACCTTTATCATGTAAACATGGTGCACAAAACTAAATTATATATATGGGCGATGTTTAACTAAATAGTATCAACTTGCTGTTAGTTAGTCTCCTCATATTTTTGTGTCTTACTTAGTTAACTTTGTTCACTACCATTTACTTTATCTGTGACTCATGCTATGTAATTTGATTAGAAATAAAAGGAAAAAAAAAACTAGTTTACTCCAACGATTATAGAGTTATATTGAGTCTAAGTATTTTCAAATAATTCTTAAATAAAGATATTAAGATAAAATCCATAGTTTGCTGATGAAGGTGAGAGGAGGGTGTAAACTTAAACCAAGTGAAAAGTGGCAACGGTTGCTGTAGAGTTTTTGTCGGTCCGTTTATAAAACAAAACTCGGGTGTAGTTCCAAGCACACATACCGACGCGAGCCGGGGGCGGCCATTAGCCTTAATTTATAACAATTATCGCCCGGCATAAACACAATAGTTAAATTCGGAAACACCTTCATTAATAGAGTAGCTCGTAGCACCTTAATATCCTAAACAACGCCCACATAATAACGACTCTATTGTAAAGCAGTATAGAGGTCAGTATAGCGTAGACGGAGCGGACGGAGGCAGCGTTATTAAAAACACATTAGAGTGTATCACGCTAATATTTGTACACTATGATATCCATTACTGTTAGCTCTTCGGGCTAAACGTGCTTAAATATCCCGGGCTAAAGTACATCTACACCATCAGCAGAACGAAGGTACCAAAATCAAATCACAGTTGGTTTTAAACCGTTTAGGAAATTATAGTAATTTGAATGCATGCGGCGTGATGGATCGCCCGCGCCGCGCCGGTCTCGCCCCGCATTATCCCGCGTCTTGGATTCGGGTGTAATCGATTGAACAGGTTCCAAGGATCATCATCACCCTTTCGGAAGCGTGAGTCACCATAATGCCGGCATTATTTAAATATGATCGCCTGTGGGAGCAGAACGAGTCTGCTCCGTAAGGCGAGGCGCCAGTCTACATGTTATTAGAATCGCTGGACACATTTATCCGATGTTTTATGTCCATTGATCGGCATCTGACTATATCTCTGTTAGTTCCTGGAGAGCCTTAGAGGGGTGAGGGGAGCGGTGCTGTCCATTTCCATCGGTGTTGGAAAAACGCGGCGTCGCGGCCGGCGGTAATTGCGGCGGCTCCCAGCGGCCCTTCCGCGAACCTCGGCGCCGCCAGCGCACAGTTATGAATGACATTTTTATACGTCCATTGAGCGACGCGCAGAACTGGGAAAGGAAGGAATATATGTATACGTTTACAATACAACAGTCGTTTGGAACCACAATTTGATGTCACTAACAGACAGGAGATGTGGCTTGTGGTCTCTTATCAGTGTTGTAGAATAATCAATCATCGCGTAATAGTTAAACACAAATTACGTCCAGGCGAAATAAAAAAAATTCTACCGAGTATACAAGTGGACTAACAAGCTCCTAAAATTACCTCGAACTCTTAAATCCCTGAAAGAGAAGACATAAAACCACAACATTATGATGATTCTGTAAAATTTCTATTAAACGAATGTATAATTTATAAACGGTTTTACTATACAGGGCTTTAGGTATCTCTCTTTTAACCTCTCGGGTGGTTAATCAGTCCATGAAACTGAACAACAAAAAAATTTGATCTCCTATACAAAATGCGCTATATGCTGATGAAGTTTGTATGGGAACTCAATTTATTTTTTCGTATTTTGACCTATGTTCCTTGGAAAAATTTGTTCAGTTTCAATGAACTTATCTGCCAGTTAAATCGTTTATTGATTCAGAACTTGCATAAAGACACTTGTAACGACAGTATACAATGTCACAATGGTATATAATAAGGATAACTAGGTAGATGGAGGCTCTGGATATTTATGAGTAATCTCAAGTTTTTGTCGCTTTGTGTTGAGTCGCGCCCGCATTCCCCGGCGCGTGTTATCAATCCGTTTCATCGTAAGTACATTAAAACATAATGTGCACAAGAAAGTGTAGACGTTTCTGTATATCTACTGAAATAGCTATATAAAAAAGTAAAAAAAAAACCGGCCAAGTGCGAGTCGGACTCGCGCACCAAGGAAGGGTTCCGTACAAATCTGCTTAAAGGTATTATTGTACGGTTCAACACCATACATTTATAACTAACATGCGCAGTGCGGTCGCGCGTACCAATTGACCCACATTTACACTTAGCCGAACGCAGCATTTTTCCTATTCTTACAAAATAAAGACAGAGTGCATTTTTAACTTGGAGTAAGAGGTCGCCATCCTACATTTTTGTAAACTTATAACAATAAACTAATTACGGTTGTGATAGACTTTCTCCTGTGCTCTCACCAACATCAACATCCAACTAACTTAACTTCAACTTGATAACTTCAATTTATATTATGTACTAAACCGTACATAAATTGGTCCTTCGAGCCGGATTTAGTGTATCTTGATCTTCGAAAAAAAACGTGAGCAAATCGGTTTGGCTGGCCTCCCACAAGCGGGTCTCACCGGTCAAATTGAGAAGGTGCAAAGATCGTTTAAGGGGCTTGGGTGCACTGAGTGTCAACCAGCGACCACTGCGAGTCTCTACAATTTGGATTTCTATCGAGTGCCGTTTTGTAGCAGATTTCTGTGAAGAAAGTGAACAAGCTATTCTTCAAGTGGAACTCATCATCATCTGGCATCAATGACCTTGTGTCAGGTATAAACTTAACTAAACTATCTCTAAAACTAGGTTACCTTAAACAACTGTAAGGTTAACTATCAACTAAACTATATCAACAACTACGTTACCTTAAACAACTCTAAGGTTAACTATCAACTAAACTATATCAACAACTTCGTTACCTTAAACAACTCTAAGGTTAACTATCAACTAAACTAACTAAACTATCTCTACAACTACGTTACCTTAAACAACTCTAAGGTTAACTATCAACTAAACTATTTCTAAAATTAAGTTACCTTAAACAACTCTAAGATTAACTATCAACTGAATTAACTAAACTATCTCTAAAACTAAGTTAGTTACCTTAAACAACTCTAATTTCAATTTAATACCTCTACGCGTTCATGAGGAAAGGGGTAGTAAGTTTAAAATTATTATAAATATCTTTATTATAATGGTGTAACTAAAAATTTACGGTTTTCGCAATTTTTCCTTTATCTGTGCTATAAGACGTTGCTTCGTACCAAATTTCAAGATTCTGAGTTCTCGGGAAGTACCCTGTAGGATTTGATTCCCTTTCGAGTGACAAAAATTTGCAGCATAAACGGCTGTATCTTTTAATTGCATTCGTTTAGAAGTTTGATGTTTTCACAGCTTCAAAGAACAGTAGACTTGAGTATTTGATATAAATTCTAGCTTGATACCTTCACGCGTTCCTGAGAAAAAGGGTCTTGACAGACAGACGGATGGACGGACAACAAAGTGATCCTATAAGGATTCCGTTTTTCCCTTTCGAGGTACGGAACCCTAAAAACGTACATTTAGGCAAATCATGAGGGAACTAAGACTCCTTTGGGAGACTGAATAACAGTGTGTGTGTGTGTTTTTTTTTGGATTGCTTGACAGTAACAACCCAGGTGTGCAATGACAACACTTTCGTATTTAAAAAGTCAGTTCTAAAGTTATAGCTACAACACTCAAGAAAAAGAAAATAAGCGTAAGATTAATGCTCTGTCACCCTTTGAACTGTGTCGGGAAAGACAATTGCATTACATTTCACAGTTTTCATCTCCTCCACACTAATCATCCATATAAATCACCGAGCTTCACCAAAGTCACGTTGAAACGTAATAAGTACCAATAGATTATTCTACGAGATCGATGCTATCTCGTAGTTTTTCTTCGCACGTCCTTCATACCAGCGGTTGCCGGCGCCTGCGCAAGCGCCGCGCCGCCGCCGGTCGGTCGTAGCCACACCGGATGGCACTTACTGTAAGGGGGCATTCAATGTTAATGCTGCAACTAAGTCACTATGCACACATTTATCCCAACATCTTTCGAAGAAGAAATGCAATTAGACTCTAATCAGAGTCTTTTTTGTACCTATTGCTTAGTAAAGATTGCAACTTTAGTCAAAAAGTGTTCGATATTTCACAGTAAAGTATCGAGGGCGTATATTCCACTAATCAATGGCGGTTGAATGACAAGATGACCAAAAACATTATTTACCCATTCAGGTGGTGACATTGAGAACTATCAAAACCTCAATACACTTTGACAGCCACCCCACAAGAAATTGAATTGAACTAGCACCGCCAACGGAACGTTACGTTGCAAACTCTTAGCAGTTTGACATTCAGTTGGCAGTGGCGTCGCCAGTCAAAGCAAGCCGTCATCAAATGTATGGAATTTGGATAATTCTCAATTTCGCCACATGATGGTATAAAATGGCAACCATTGTCGTTCCACCGCCATTGAGACGCCATTGATCAGTGGATGTACCTACGTCTCTGCTTGGTATCGAGTGGCACCACACGCGTGCTCCGACGACAGAGGAAACAAATTACTTACTAGCCAGACTCACTGACATATTAGTTTCTATTAGTAGTAGCACATTCAGTCAAAATTCATTTTTTTTTGTGGAATAACGCATCATATATGTTGTTTATTTCAAACTAACAATAATAGAAGAAAACTTACTCTTTGTAGTTTTTGAAGTGAAAACTTCTTAAGCGGCGTTGTGCACTTTTGGGATGGGTAAAAAATGTTAAACTCGCGTCAGGACACGTGACCTGGACGAAAATTCGTAAGACGGAAGGTGAAGTGAAAACTTCTTAGTCCGCAAGGAATATAATATATTATGTTCAAGTTTTCACTTCTGCCGACACTCTCGGAGTGCAACCCGATTTTTTTAAAATAAAAATGTGTGTTAAGGAAGGCCCTAACTAAAATATCAACGAAGAAATGGTGTGATCGTTACTCCATTGCAGAACCTTTGGTCATGTTGATTCCAACTCGTTCAAGGAAGATTGTTATCCAAATAACATTGTGAAACCTTCTCATGCCATAATACATTCAATCACCAGCGTTATTATGACACCTGCGCGACTTGTAAATTGCAAATGTACGTATATGACAGGAATTCATAAATATGCAGGTATCGCGTATAAATCAGACGACGCAAAAACTGGTCTATGTAAATATTGTGAGATTAATTCTAAGCATCTGATAAACTGCAGCAAAGTACAGTATCGGTAATAACGAGCCTATGGACCCATGTCTGTCTCAATGCAAACTATTTAGAGACACGCTATTACCTAGTTTGGCGAATGGTTCTCTGCGTTGGCTCTACATTGCTGATTTTCCTGCGTGTAGATGTGCATAGGCGTGCAATTTGTCCGCGATGTGTGTGCGAGTGGAGTGCATGCGATGCGGCGGCCGGTGCGCGGCGCGGGGCTCGGTACGGTCGCACGCCGGTTCCCACGGCCCACTTGCCCTTAAGCGCGGGCTCGAGGGCTGTCGCCGTCGCCGCCGCCGTCGCTGTGTAACGCTTGTCCTCACCTCTTTGATATAGTATACTAATATGTAAGAGTTATAAGTATTTCATACATTACGCGCGAAACTTTGTTTAATGTGTTTTCGTATCTACATTTATCTTACAAACACTCATTTTAGTTTTTCTGCATCTGTGTTCCGTTGCTTTATAATTTGTTTCAACTAGGGGATAAAATAATTTGTACTGGTTAGTATAGAATTTCTGATTTCAAACAATTTTCATTTTTAAAAGCAATATCTTCCAATTTATCATCATGATCATCATTGGCCTCTACATCTTGACAGATGATTTTTTTTTGTCGGTAATTAAAGTTAATCAGACTTAGTAAACATGAAACAGCATCCCCGTGTGTTCTACTTTGGCAACGTCTGGAAAATTATAAAGGATTAGATTGTGCTCTGCCTACCTCGACGGGGATAAAAGGCGTGAGTGTATGTAATCTACGTAGAAAGAAGACTTGTATTCCTTTTTTTCGTAATTTACCATGCGTGCACTAGCCGAGTAGTTCAGTACTATATGAGTGAGTTGTGGAGCGGCATCCCTGTGCCGGCGCACGAGCAATTAATGCGATCGCTCTGATTGTGCTTGGCGAATACCTGCCTCTGCTATCCGACTGCTTCATTCATTACTCATTCGAAAATAAACGCTTGACATATTATTATTTGTTTTCCATAAAAGTAATCGTTGTTTATGATTCACAAAAACCTACTAGTTTCTCTAGAATCTGGTTATGCTAGATTTGTGAATCAAAACATGAAAATATTCGACTACCTTCGAAAAGATACCAATAACCCTCAAAAAAGATAGACTACCTTAGTTACGATGGCGGCCGAAAGGAACAGGCTGGAATGGACTACAGTGCTGCTCCACAGAACAATATTGTATTGTTGCTTCTAGCTAGATAACGTGTCAACAGGAACTGATATTTATTTCAGAGAAATGACCACATCAATTAGAATCTCATAAATGAAGCATCGGGGTCCACAACACATTGATATCTCGAATCTTCAACCGAGTCGACGAAACACTGAAGATGAAAACTGAACAGTCCCGGCAACTGGTCAGTTTTCATTCTTTTGATTGGCCTAAAGAAGATCGTCTACGTGCAGGAGCCAAGGTAAAGGAGACACGACTGGTACTCCGTCGCTTTTGTGGCATCGTAGTCATACCAGTCGTTGCATATCGAATACAAGAAATGTACTGCATTCAAGAATGCTCTCTAGCAGTGGGATAAGTAATCACTCCATACGCTAAGCCGTCGGCAGCGGGGTACGGGGGGCTGCGCACAGCACGCTGCGCCCGCGCACCTAGTGAGCTCGTAATGAGCGTCATTAGCGATTTGTTTGAACTACTGATTGTGCTTGATTTGCCTGCGAATTGCTCAGGAATGTTATCGCGGGAAAAACTCTGCATCGTCTGTATGCGAGAAAACACTTACACGTGTATCGTAGGAAACGGATGGAACAACGCAGATAATGTTGTAGTCATAATTTAAGTACATTGTTTTAAAGTACACACAGCTACTTTAAACAATATACTAAAATTATAACGGCTGAACCAATTTTTATTAAATATCGAAAAATCGAGATTATTCTTAGCTATGTATAAATTGAATTTTCTGCCTCATATTCTATAAATGTTATTATATTTTTTTTTATATTTCTGCTGTATTTTTCATTTTTTCTTGGCAACGTACAACGTCAGTAAACGAGTCTTTCTATGCATTTCACGAAATAACTGCAATTGCCAGCCCTTGACCACCCAGGCGGACAGTTTCAAAAAGTCATTTGGAATATTCAGAAATATTTATAATAAAATAATTAGTTCATTCGTCAACGTGTATCACTGTCCATCTCACTCAATCACTTCATGTATCGTTTATTCATTCCACAATACTCATTGCTCTTTTTATTTTACTGATTGCTTTTCTCCTTTTTTTAATTAACAATCTGGTATCAGAGCGAATTCCGCACAAAAACAGGCACACATCAGCGCGGCCACATATAGTTAGCATGCGCAATGAGAGAAAGGCGAGCTAATCACGTAAAGCGATAAATAATGGTAATTCCACAACATGAGAACGAGGCTGCTATTTATAGACATCTGCTTACTTAAACAAATAACACGAATGTGAGGTGCTGCAAGTACTGCATTGCATTACTCTGACGCTAGCTGATAATCGTCTTTCACATCTACTGCTTGAATCCGAAGCTTTATGAAGTCTTGTTTCGTAACTGGCTACAGCTACACTACAGTCTTTTCAACAGGGTAATGTAACTCCAGCTTGAGCCATTGAATATGATTTTCCAAAGCGAGGAAAAGTCGATTTGGTTGGACAATGGTCCAGCATTCAGCGGCGCGTTATTTTCTTATTGCACCTCCCACTGCAGGGGGTCGGCGGGGTGAGGCGCGGGGTGAGGATGGAGGGATCGTGAAGAGGGGGGGCACCTGCCGTAATATCCTATTTATGAATAATGTTTTATTCTAACAGCGTGTGACCCCGCGCGCCTTGCAACCCGCGCGCCACCTTAGGGTTGCCACCGAATACTTCTAAGTTTGTCCAAGTATGCACAAACAGTGATCATTCTGTTTCTTGAATAAACTGAACAACATCTTTCTTAAATTAAAAAGTGAGTAACGAAAACGTATTATGGACAGACAAGAACGAGACAGACACTTTTAAATAGAAGTACATACTGGTACGTAGAATCAATAAATAACATTAACAGAGGCCAGCGAATTTGCTTAGTAATAATACGAAAAGTGTATTTTCAAGGCAAATAACATAGATTTAAAAAAAAAAATACTTATAAAGCACCAGGAGATCTAGTCCTGATGGGGTCGTTGGTTCAGTCCCATTCGCGCCGAACATTTTTCTTTCCCTAAAAAATATTTTTGAATAGTTATAGAAACGATAAATTAATACAGGAACTAAAGAAACTGTCACTTAAACCTGTAACTACCATCGACTATATATGACGTAGGTAATCGAAAGTTCTGGAGACAATTGGCAACAAAAAGAAACTTTGCTCATAAATCGGCATTCTTCCCTCGTGGCAGCCCTGCGCTCATTATTACTTGCTTTGTTTTTACGCGGGGGTGGGGGATGAGAGCGAGCAGGGGGAGGGGCATCGCGGAGGGTGGGCGGGGGGGGCTGCTCTAATTAATGGAATAACTCTACAGTTCGGACTTAGAGTTGCACCAACCCTGAAATTATTTTAAAAAGTCATAACTAGTATTTAATTAAAACAGGACACCCTTCATAATGCACCCGATGATTTATTTATAAATTCAAGATTTTTAAATTTTTAGCACAGATGAGAAACAACAAAAGTAATTCTGTAAACAAAATGCGAGATTACTTTTTCTGTTTGTTTAAAAAAATTGGTTACTTAAAGGTTTGCTAATAACATTTTAAAAGCTTGAGACCTAAGTAAGTAAGTACCTCTACCCCCATCTACCTAGTGTATATTTGGTTACTAGACGTTATGTAAGTCTTGTAAAATTTGCTCTCACTAAGCTGCTAGTCTAAACTATTTATTTTGCATATTCGTGCCGTTTATCGATAAAATCGTGACATTTGTGGATGTAAACCAGACGCAAAGTTACGGTGACAGCAGGTGGCGCTGCGAGCGGCGGCTTCAGTCAGATCTGGTGCGGGGCGGCGGCGGCGGCGGCGGCGGCGGCGGCGGCATGTAGATTCACTATTTATCATTTTAATAATAGCCGGCACCGTGCTACGGTCGTTATTTCACTACCTACATAAACCATTGCAGAGCACCTTTATATGACTTGAAAAATAGTTCGCGTTTTATGTCCCGTTTTCGCTCCGCACCTTACATTATTATGATTTAATGGAGCACAGTTGCAGCGGTGCACCCCGCAGGCAGGGGGGGCTCGCCCCAAGGGGGAGGGGGAGGGGGTGAGCGGGCAGTTGAGAAGTCAGCGATAGTAGTAATAAAGCCGGCCATATTTCACACTTAGCGCGTAATGAGCGCGCGCCCAAATAATTGGATCACGTACATAACTCATTATTACCTCGCACCTCACTCGCGCGAATGTATCATTACTGACCACCCCCGCCCCTCACCGCCCTCACACCCCCTCGCATACAATACTGTTCACACCGCACACCAAACAGTTGTAGAGTGGCATCTTCTCATCTGATTACGAAAGAGTTTCTCTGTTAGTTGCTCGTCCTTTGCCTGATGACTGCTAATTACGCCGGTGACCGTAAGTAATAGGATTTGTCGACTTGCCGCGGATTACGTGTACCTGTTTAGTGCAGGGGAGAGTAATAAGGGAGGGGGGGGACAGGTGGTAAGCTGTTAATAAGCAGTGGCGGTGAAGTGACAGGTGAAGGTCCGTTAGCGCGCCGCATGCAAATTTTATTATTTTCATATCTTAATCAGCAGATCGCTTCAGCCAACACTCATTTCGGTACAAAATGATAGATATCTAATCTTTATCTATCATTTTGTAATCTTTATAGTAATAATATAAGTATTTTGTTAAAAAAATTGACATCCATATTCAAATTAATGCCAAATTGTATAATTAGGTTCTTTGCTTGATTGTGTCGTGGCAAAGCTCCGTATCCCACTGACGACCAAAC
This sequence comes from Aproaerema taeniolella, assembly GCA_949987775.1. Lineage (NCBI taxonomy): Eukaryota > Metazoa > Arthropoda > Insecta > Lepidoptera > Gelechiidae > Aproaerema > Aproaerema taeniolella. The sequence continues at coordinate 126,812 of OX465250.1, read as the reverse complement.
ACCTCCTAAAGTAATATCATAGGCAATAAAAATCAACGTAAATATTAAAAGACACACGTTAGTTAATTAGTATGTTTCTCTATCGGTGTTGTAAAGTAGTACCTAATTTAATTTCTTTAACAAAATAAAGTCTTGTAATATTTTCATCAGTGACATAAATAATAAGTCGGTCAGACATCAATCTGAACAAATTGCAAGTGTAAATCAAGGTGCGCGGGCGCAGATCGTCGGCCAGCCTAGCTGCGGCCGCGCGTCGCTCCGGTGTTATTCAACTTTAGCATTTACACCAGTTAGCATATTCATAGCGAAGTGCACCCTTTCTTTCTCATGCATATGGAGATGGAAGAAAGTTCTCGCGCGAAAAAACCGCCGCTACTGGTAATTGGCGGTAGTTTGATACTTTTTGCGCAGTGCCCTGCGCGGACAGTGTTGCGCATGCGCATAGAGGTAACAATCGATATCGAAAAAGTATTGCATACTAATAATTATGCATAATACTCGTATATCTGTACGGATCTACCGAAGTTGAATATTAATGCCTAAGTAGAAATAATGTAAAAGTTGTCCATTATACTCACAGTTGGTCGAAGTTCAAAATAGTTAAATAGTACCATTTTCTGAACCTTTAGAAATAAAACTTTTCGGGATTAATTGAGTAATAATAGATATTCCGATTCTGGAAAGTTAGTTTATTTTTTTAGATATAACTATTTTTTCCCTAGAGGACCCGTACTAAATAGTTTCAGATGGAGATAGGAAGTGTTACAGTACTGGTGATATGTATTATAATATTTATAAAAGTGAAATGTTATCGATACTGGGCTCGAGCGCGCGTCCGGCCGGCCGGAGTGCACGCGCACGCACGGTTGTCGATTGTTTTTGTGCCCGAGTATTTGTTTGCAATGTTCGCGCTTCGTACCCCGCCCGGCTATAGCCGCAGCCACGTAAATCTAAACCATAACACAGATACCTATATCACTAAGGAGTTAAATGTCTAAAGGTTTTTTTATTATTATAAGATGGGTTGACTCTTGACCTCAATCTTGACCATAAGGTCAAAGATGAGGTCCACGATGGAGCGAGTTCACCCAGAGAAAGCCTATAAAGGCACTGGTACTCCCACGCACCGACGGAACACAGCAAGCTGTTTGGCGTCGGACTTCGGTAGGAGGATGGTCGTGAACCAGACGGCCTTTTACAGAGCCTACCACACCGCATGAGACCATAGGATGACACCTCAGATTCAGAAAAAAAATAAGGTGTCGTTGCCTGGGATGGATTACTAGGAGGCAGGTCTCATTTGTGTTTCCTTAGTCGCCTCTTACGACACCCTGGGAAAGAGATGGAGTGGTGTTATTCTCAACCGATCATCACACGGTTAAGGCTTTGTTTCTTTTATTTGCATCCATAATCAAGATCCTTGGCACTATTAAGACGCGGGCAGTGGGGGATGATGGCATCAGCCTACAAATGATCTCTCCCATTAAGTTCGAAATTGCCCCTGTCTTACGTGACGTCCTTAACTGCTCACTCAGAACGGGTGTTTTCCCGTCATCCTGGAAGTTAGCTCACGTGATCCCGCTTCCCAAAAAAGCCAACCCCACGTCCTTTGCACAGTACCGCCCAATCTCTATCCTCCCGATCCTTTCCAAAATTCTTGAGCACTTCGTGCATCAGCGCCTTTCCTCTCACTTGCTTCGATCCAGCCTACTCAATCCTCTCCAGTCTGGGTTTCGACCTGGCCACAGTACAGTATCAGCCTTAGTTAAAGTCACCGACGACATCCGCTTGAACATGGAGAACAAGGAGCTCACCCTCCTTGTTCTCCTTGATTTTAGTAGCGCGTTCAACATGGTGGATTTTGATGTTTTACTGGCACTGCTTGGCAATCTTAATCTTTCTCCTTCTGCACTGTCTTGGTTTCGGTCATATCTGGTTGGGCGAAGGCAGCTTATCAGAACCGAGGAAAAGCGTTCAAACTGGTCTCCACTGACTGCAGGTGTTCCTCAGGGAGGGGTGCTATCCCCCATCCTGTTCTCGATTTTTATTAACGGTATTACCTCGTCTCTCTCATCTCAATTTCGTACGCCGACGACTTACAACTCTACGCTTCTGCGCCGTTTTGTGACTTCTCCAGTGCCATCAACACTATTAACTCTGATCTTCGCATCATCTCTGCCTGGTCCAGGAGTCACGGGCTTATTGTCAATGCTGCTAAGTCTCAGGCAATCATCATTGGTAGTCACTATTTCATCTCGAGACTATCTAATTCTGTTCTTCCCAGTGTGGTCCTTGACGGTGAGACAATCGCCTATTCCTCCACCGTCAAAAATCTTGGGGTTATCTTTGACCGTACACTGTCATGGTCCCCTCAGGTTAATGAGATCAGTCGTAAAATTTTTGCTACTTTTCATTCACTGAAACGTCTTCAGAATTTTCTTCCAACCGAAACCAAGAAGGTGCTAGCTCAGTCCCTTCTATTGCCGCATCTCGACTATGCGGACGTCGCTTTCCTCGACTGCAGTGAAGACCTCCTTAACAAATTGGAGCGGCTCCAAAACGTCTGCATCCGCTATGTGTATGGCCTCCGCAAGTTTGACCACGTCTCGGCATATCGAGGCAAACTAAATTGGCTCCCAATTAGACTCCGTAGGGATGTTCATATCCTGTCTCTCTTATACAATACCCTAAACAATCCTACCGCTCCGGGGTACCTTAAAGATAAATTCACTTTCTGTGATGGGGCGGGCGGACGGCTTCGTTCTAGTCGCAGTTTGTCGCTTCTCATGCCCACTCACTCCACGAAGACATACACCAAATCATTTTCGGTGCAAGGTGTACGGCTCTGGAATCGGCTCCCTGAACATATTAGGGCTGCTCCTTCCCTGGCTTCATTTCAGAAGTCGCTAAAAAAACTCTGGGGTTTTCCATCTGCTCTTGATAGCTAATGATTTTTAACTCGTAGGTAAATACGTCTGAACATATATTTATTTATTGTATATATATATATATATTTATTTATTATACACATATATTATATATATATATATATATATATTTATATGTATTATTTATTGTATATTGTAGAATAGGTTATTTTGTTTTGTTTCATTAATTGGTAGGTAGGTAATGCAAACATTATTGCGTTGTAACCCGTACCACATCTGGTTCTCTCTTGCCATCTCTAAGGTAGACTGGAAGAGATCCCTTCAGGGATAAGTCCGCCTTTGCATATATATGTAATATCTTTTGTATTAGACTGTAAGAGTTTGCAATAAAGAGTTTACATACATACATACATATATTCTTTTAAGAAAAGTGCAAAAATATTTGTATATTTTAAATGTATTATATTGTATAGAATGTAAGTATCTATCTAGAATATAAGTATCTATCTACACTTGAATGAAAAGAAGTTCGGTGTTTTTCATCTCTATCTTCAAATAAAAAAATATTTAGTATAACCATACCTGTTAAAGGCAACAAAATTTTCTGTTTTTTGTATAAACAACCTGTCCTTATCTGCAATAATTAAATATGTACTTAGATCATACGAGTACCGACATTATACTTACAGCAAAACTTTGAGAAATAACCTTCAAGGTCTGTTTTCATTTTAATTATTATAATTAGTCTACGAGAGGTGGTTATCAGTAGTTTTCAGCGGAATATCGTGACGCGGCAGGACGTCGCGTCGCCCGCTGCTGCGCCGGCGCATCCATGCACCCGACAAAGAATTAAGTGATTAAATACTAAGAACGGTGACTCCAGCATTTAATTGGATCATCCATGTTTCTTCTGCTGCATACCCGTATCGGGAACACTAACCAAAATGGACATACAGTATTTTACCTACAGGTATAATAATAATACATATATGGAAATAATGATATATAATTATTTATATAGGTATTATAAGTTTATTGTATTGTATAAGAGTTAAGCCACGCCGCGAGAACTCATCTGATTAGTGGGTGTGGTGTGGGACTAGATAGAAATGCGCAGAAATGTATGAGATCTTTAGGCGAGGCTACTATATGGTCAGAATTGGATGGTTGTTGGCCTGTGATGTTATCGTCGTTATTACTGCATGCGGTATCGATCATTCACCGATCTGACACCATTGCATCTGTTTTCGTCGGTGTCTTTAACTCGACCATCCGGAGCCACCGATAGCGTTATTCCTGTTACAACACGTACTGCGATTGCCAGCTCCCCGTACTGTGTTGATCACATCCTATTGTTGATTGGTTTATACACTGTTTTGCTATCGAGGCAATATAACATCACATAACGTCACTGTAAACTAATATTTTATTAGTAGGGTATTTGGTGAATATGTATATTTAATGTAAAGTTGAAAGGTTGTAAGCTATAAAGTCCATAATAAGTCCTAGATTCCCTGTCTAGACAATGTATCTTGAAAGAGTAGCAGCTGGCACATTTTCATGTTCTTTCCACACAACCTAGTATAAAAGAAAGTCACTTACCTTCACCGCAGTGCACCCAGTTACCCAGTAAGGTCAATGTCAGTGACCCCAGTGCTGACAGAGCGCATCATATTCAGTGTAGTGACCGGTTTGCGCCAAGTGGAGTGAGCGCTAATTGCAAGTGTCCCGGTGAAAGTGTGAGTGCCCTTTGCACCGAGCTCGTCACGCGGCGCCTGCGCATAAAAACAACACCGTTACTCACAGGCTATTCCCAGACCGACGCTTATATCTGACATTTTTAATCGCCGCAAACAACTCGCCCGCATTGCATTAATTGAAGCGCTAATAACACACTGACTCAATAATTGTAATCATATTTGCATGAGTCGCGAACAGTAGCTGGTGGTAGCGGGCTTAGCATTTTATATTAAATTGTGTAACTAGATTAACCTTCGGACGGATGAACTTTGCATCGCATGACATTTAGTGCGCGACAGGTGCCGCGAGGCGATGCGCGGACGTGCGCGCGCGCAGGCTGTTCGCACGGACACGACAGCAGATAGTATCGGACGGGAAGCCGCGATTTACTTCACTTTTGAGGTATTAAACAGGTGAGCGCCGCGGCCTCCCGCGTGCGCCTCTAATTGAAGCGGGAATCAATAAGTCAGCTGATATCGGCAATATGATCAGACTGCGAGTTATGCACTTCCCCGCCCCGCACCCCGCACCGACCCGATCGATGCGCACGAAATCGACTCCCTTAATTTTATAGCGGAGATGCATCGACCGCACCGCTCGATCAGATCTATAGCGCTCAATATTGTAATAACAAGTAGATCACGAGCGAGATATTGTTCACGGAGCTACCTCTACCTGCACGTGAAGTGCTCTCGGTAACGACAACATCGGCAGTGAGAACAAGAGTGAATTATAAATATTATAATGATAAACATAAAACTGCACCGTCCATAACTAGCGCGGGCGCGGGCGTCGTGAGAGTAGAATGGCGCGAGCAGTAACATTCAAATGGATGGGAGGAGGAGATAGAAGCTCGCTGGAGCCCTAATAAATTATAATAATATTGTGGAAAACCTACAGCCGCCGGGCGGGAGATGCGCGGGCGCGGGCGGCCGGTGCGCGGCGCATGCGCGGCGATAGTATCGCTCACGAGCGGCTGACTTACGGCGCGCGCGCACCTCGTAAACCCGCTCGCCACAGTACGCAGGGAAACAATTACACCAGAACAATTTACACTGATTGCATTTGTACACATCATATTACTAGCTCGCCATTACAACACTTTCATAATTCGACAAATATTAACGCATCGATCGCATCTAGCTTCTAAATTATGCTTTAGTGCCTAGAGTAGAGGTTAATACTACTTACGTATGGAACTATAAGAAAGTTGGTCTTTTAATAGTACTACAGGAACGTACCAAAAGTAAAAAAAAAACATTATTTATGAATAATAAATATACTTATTTAGTAAGTAGAGACAAAATAGTCAACTTACATTAACTAACAAAATTAGATTAAATCTAATAGTCAGATAAACTGCCCCTAAATAGTTCCCGGTGAAAAGATGCCCAGGTAAATAGACTGTTTTATTTTAACGACGTCATGTTTACTTTACTTCATTTCAAGCGGCAAGAAAGACATTCAGGAAATGCTTTAAAACATAAATTTTGGATTTATTCTTTCAAGGAACATGTACGTAGCAGGTCACAGGAATGTGAAGTCCGGATGACATGATCACGTAGAGGTGAGGGATGAGGAGTGGAGCGCGAAGAGGGGAGAGGGGGTGTAAGATGTGAAGATAATCTGTTGAATTTTCCATGCGGCGGGCGATGGTATGGTGGCGGTGCGCACAAAAAGCGAGTCGCAGCCGCAGCCGGTCTGAATCCGCGCTCGTTACATAATCAGCCGCTCGGCGCTGTCCCTGCGCCCGCGCCCGCCACTAATATGACGCTGCAGCTTCTTCATTTAGGCACAAAACAACAAAATTTTAATCATTCTTACGTAGTAGTTCGTGGATTGCAGGTTTTTTTTTAAAGAAAATCGAATATAGTTATCTTACCCAAAATAAAATGATAAATGAAACCAGCCCATGAGGCAATAGGAAAGTGTTTATCCCGTCTTAAGGTTAAGTAAAGCGACTTCTAGAGCGACCTTTTGGAGTATGAAATAGAAGCGCAATGCAGCGGCATTTTAGCGGCTGCTGACGCGCAAAAAGTGGCCCATTCATATGCACAGCGAGGAGAGCCAGCGGCGGTCAGTTTTTGCGCTCGCCTCGGCAGCCGGACGTTCCCCGCGTTTTATTGTAAATTGGGCGCGCGGGCGACTCCCGCGCAGCGGCAATAACGAGCAGAGGCATCGCGCACTCATTCAAATGCAAGACTAGTTTTTGCGCCCGCAGGCATTATTGAATACGAATGTGTATACTCAGAATGAATCTAATGCGGAGATGAGTACAATGAGATGAGCGACATTTTCACCGATCGACGGATGCTGCACTCACTGCCTTAAAACAGCGTCATCTCACTCGGCAAAAACAAAATAATTGACTAGCCAATATGCGTATTTATGTGTATTATATCCTGCAGGCTCATTAGCCTACATCATAACACCATTATGTTGCTCCAGCCTCTATCATGATCACATTTAATTAAAACGGAACAGGAAACGTCCAACTTAATTTTTTACATTCCAAGCTCTCAAAAATGTACTAAAGGTATTTTATATTTCAGTTCAGTTGATTCCTCAGGTAAATAGGCACAAGCATAACATTATTTCAAAAATGTCTAGTTTTACACCTTATTTCTGGAGTGTAAATACCTTATAAAAACCTGAAACGGTGAATTTATACCATATTCTGAATGAGTATGCAGCGAAAACATATTGTATCTTTATATTTTTCTCCTGTGAGATTATCTATTTAATTGAAATACATTATATTTTGCAAACAGTCACAAAAATCCATAATTTTACATTTTCTTTAAAAAGAAGTAACTTGTACAATATGAGCTTAATTACAGTACAAGTACATTCCATCATTTAACTTACTATTTGCTCAGCAGTCCCTTACGTCTCATATTTATTTAGTTACATAAAACAGTTCCCATATATTTTATAAGGAACTTAAATCTGAAACTAGTAAGGTCGTATCTTTTCTAAATTAATGTCACACAAACAACATGAATAGAAACAATTCTATAAATAAGTAGATCCATCAGAGATTAGAGTAATGGACGGAGGACGGAGCTTGTGGTTGAATGCGGCTGTAACTCTCCGCGAGTGACTAATTCATGTAGTAGCCCAAACGTGGGGCGTTTAGTGGACAATAGCCAAGCCGGGACACAAGCCAGGAGACCTAGACTTTTCGACAGTACGATAAATATAGAAAAAAAAACTTTCTGGCGTGTTTGTTTTCGAAAGTCAGTTGATGAGGGCGACAATTGAAGGGATTATGTTAATATTTAAGTCCATAGATTTCCTTCGAGTTAACTAAACGAAGCCGCTGCTCGGCGACCCCTCGGCACGTTATTGTTGATTCGCGTCCCCCACCCCCCGCTCCCCCCTTGTCCTCTCAGACGGCTGCTGTTTACATTTCACTCGCATACTGGAAAATTAGCAATCACGAATACAGCTTTTAAACTAGTCGTCTGTGTCGTTAGAGAGACGTTCTTAAAACTAAATTGCGCTTTGTTCTATTAGTGTCTACTTATGCTCCCTTTTCGGAAAATAATGTGAAGGTTTTTAATAAATGATTAATTTGTTTCATTCAAATGCATATTGATGAGTGTACTGAAGACGCGCACAGCGTAGCTATATCTGTTAATTTATAGCCTTATTTTAATTGAACGTGGCATCTCGACGTCGGACTGCCGTCGGCTCGCATTCAATGTAAATGCGATTTAAAAGTAATGGTCTTGTTGCCAATTGACTCCGGCACTCACTCGCAATTTAAACCGTGATCCGGAGTCCAGGGCTCGGGGTCAGTACCCGCCGTTCCACCGTACCGCCATGACACGACGCAGCACAGCTCTACGACCTGAAAAAACGTAAGAAGTGGTGATAAGCTTTAAGGAATAGAGGATTACAGCGGCGGCGCGGGCGCAGCATAGTGACAGCACGCGGACAGACGAAAATAAATCGCAAGTAAAAAGCACCGCGTCGTCGCCGTCGTCCGCCGTTTTTTGCAGTTTCTTGTTATGCGCATTCTGTAGTTTTTGCCGGAACATGTTCCCGACAAACGAGATCGGACGAGTTTTTGCGGCGAAACAATGGTGGGCCCGCGATGTGCGCGGCGGCGTGATTGCGCGCGCGCAGGCGGCGGCGTATTTGCATGCAGCGGCCAATCGCGGGCCGCCACGCCCGCCCCGCTCCGCCCCGCCCCGCCCCCGCATGCTAATGTCGCACTGCACTCTGCGTACTCTCTCACATTGTCTTCCTCCCATGCTCACACGCACTCACTATCGCTCTACTCACACACTACTGTGCTGTACATCCGAGTTAGAATTCTACGAGAACCACCTCCTCGAACATCTTACTTACCGATCTCGTCCTGTGTCAAAATCAGATAAATCACCTAAAATGGTCTAATTTTAAAATAGTGCATCCAAATGAGTTTAACTTTAGGATGACTCAGTGTCCTGGTCGGTCGTCCTGAAGTGAAGACGTAAAAGAGACTCCATCGTAAGGATTGGCGGGACATTTTCCAACATAGAGACATGGCATGACCTCGTGTCTGAGGTTGAGATCACTTTAGGTCGCTGAGCCATCAACGACGAAAATTAAATCAACTTCATACATCAAAACTTGCCAAAGAATCATTTCTGAGTAGATTTCATTATACTTAAAGTAAGATTTTATAGATTTTGAATACGATTGTATAAGGTTTAATCTTTCACATTTATAATACAAAGTGAGATTTACTAAGTTTAGTGAGTTGTTGTTAATATCTAGAAAAATATTCAATATTTGTTTAATAAACTTATATTGCAGCATTTAAAAAATACTTATATACGCATGTATCTATTGTTATATCTATTTTTATAGGTAGGTACTTATATACCTTAGTTTGCAACCTCAAACTCGTTATGCTTCTCCCGTGTGGTAATCGAAAAACTATGAAACTCGGGCACTTGTTGCTATTATTTAGAAAAATCTTGGAATTGGGAGCCTTTTTTGGAGACTTAAGTACTTAATTAATCATGCAAAGAAATAAAATTTACTACAGTTTGAATACAGTCTGAGCTTTCCAAAGTAATTGGTGCAAAGATACAACAAATTTTCAAAAACTTTAATTTTAGAAGTAGGTTCATTTTCCAGGACACGTGACGATTGGACTGAAATAGTCCCTCAAGAAGTGTCAGATGATAAGATATATCACTTCTGGCTGGAAAACCGCTAACTGTAACATCCAGACAAACAGAAACATTCATACATACTATAGTAACACCCAGTTAGCGGTTTCCCGTCAGATTTTAAATCGTTTTTTTGTTTAAAATCGGATAAATTGAGATTGTTCAAAATCAAAACTTTTCATGAAAATCTGTCCAGGAGGCGTTAAAAGATTATTAGCTTTCCCATTAGATAAAAGGAACTCATAAACTTTCACAGGTCTAATTGGTTTACCTTTTTTTTCAATTAATTTAATTTTTATTTAAAAACCATTGTAACATCTGCAATACTTGCAACTTTCTCTTACGAAATACATACAAATTCTTTTGGTACATTTTTCTCGTAATTTTGCCAAATATCTTTATTTCATAGAACATTCAGGATGCTACTTAAAATAAGGCAAAGTTACATTAAATACATACTAACTCTGCGCTGGTTCATTTACAGAACCTATAAGAAAATTAACAGATCTTTGACTGGTTGAATCTCCTCAACGAATCATCTTAAAGATCTCAAATTGGATCCATGTTGCGAGGAATTTCACATTTAACAGTTTCTCAGTTTAATTATTACATTTAGTGCATATTTAACTGTTTTATTAAAATATTTATTTCAAACGTGTTTATTTTAAACGTATTTCAAATGTTAAAGTATCATTTAAATTTAGCCTAGGTTGACACGATAAGAAGAAGAAGTATATTTTTTTACGTTTTTAATAAAAAATATATACTTCCCACAATCCCTCAACCGTTCAACTATGAAAGCTTAAAATTGAGCTCATATTATAGGTAATTTATTTTCTTTTTCAAAGACAGGACGACGAAATATGCATCCTTTAAAAAGGTTTTAGCAAAAAAAAAAGTGCGAAAAGTGTCATGAATTCGCGCACCACTGAAGTAACACAGGTTCCAAATTCGGGTACAAACTACTCTTACCACTTTCACAGTCCACAGTATCCAAATTCATACAATTCCTATGGTGTTTTTGATGGTGGACCGTGAAAGTGTTAAAGATACTAACAACATACTTGTTAAAAAGTGTAGATACATGCACCGTTCTACATGTATCTACAGATGGACAGTAACTTTCGTTTTGAAAAACATGTTCTCGATCTTGCACGTTCTTGTTTTTACCGTTTAAAGGTATTATACAATATCCGGAATGTTATTTCTCAAGACCTTAGAATTTTGCTCTGCGAGTCATTAATATTGTCCAGACTAAATTATGGTATTACTGTGTACGGTCCTTGTTTGAAGGGAAGCTCTCATAGACTAATACAACGTGTTCAAAACGCGTGCATTCGTTACTGTTTTCAGATTCCCCCTAGGTCTTATATTACTCCTTATTTCAATAGATTCAGGGTGCTAAACATGGAATCACGGCAAAAATTATTTATAGCAACAATGCTTTTTGGTGTTATTAAATCTCATACACCTAAATTCTTATATAATAAGCTGACTTGGTCTCGCGGGGTACGAAATAAACTTAATCGTAGAGTATGTTCCAACATATTGTGTATTCCCCGTCACAAAACAGTTGCCTTTCGTAGCGGTTTCAGATATCAGGCTTCTAAAATCTGGAATGACTTGCCACCACCCTTAAGGGAACTTAAGCACAAATCAAGTTTTAAAAAAATATATAAAAACATCTCATAGATGCACAAATAGCTAAGTACGCTCATATCTATTCCAGAGTCAAGATAGGCTGATGTCTGGGGCTGCTACGGTTTACAACTTAGTATGTATAACAAATCAATTTAATAATATCTAATTAATAATTACATTTAATTTTCTACTAATCAATTATACATTCAATTGCCATTCATTTCCAATATTCATTTTCACATAAGAAAGTATGCACATAGACACACTTAGCCATACTCACACACACACACACACAAACTCACAATTATTTGTTATTTTTCATATAATTTGTTTCCCTAATGTCTGGTGCCGCTCGGACGCGGTCGCTCACGGGTGCTGACGGAAGAACAGCGCTGTCTAGTGGCAGCACACGCTGAGTCAGCACCCTTTTATATACAGTGTTCCTTTGTCTTAATTATTAGTTATAAGTTATATTTAGTTTTGTTCTTTTTTGTTTTTTGTTTGTCCATTTAACTGTGTATAAATAAAGATTTTATCTATCTATCTATCTATCTATCTATCTATTACCTACCTGCGTAGAGCGATATTCACAAATATTTTTTGTGGAAAGAAAAATATTCGATACGAATGGGACTTAAACCTACGACCTCAGGTTTCGATCTATTTATATTTTATACTAGCTTTCCGCCCGCGGCTCCACCCGCGTGGACTACAGGTTATATCGTGCTCAACTGTGGGATAATCTATCTCTGTACCTAATTTCATCAAAATCGGTTCAGTATTTTAAGTGTGAAAGACGGACAGACAGACAGAGTTACTTTCGCATTTATAATATTAGTTAGGATTTATTTATCTTCAATTCATAATCTGTGATGATTCTTCTCAACTATCTATCTATTCTATTATATCTGTGATTATAAAATTAGTGTACAGAAAATATTCATAAAGAACCTTACAAGATTAAATTAAAGTGGTGGTGAGGTATTAAACGCAAGTCAATTGCACTGAAAGTGGAGCTCTAGGTGATGATTACTCATAAGAAATTCACAGAAGTTCACAATCGCGAAACATAATTTCTAATAGATAGTAAAATAACCACTTGAGACAGCAGCGTCAGAAATACTATTCAATGATTTCAAACGGTGTTGTTAATATGCGATGTGATATATTATATTATATTACGGATTAGTAATGACGTTTACCAAAGAATAATATTTGAAAGTTTTATTTAATACTTGCTACTTTTAACCGATTTAAAAAGTAGGTTTCCGTATTTTAAGATTCAGATATTCCGTATATGGGTATGGTAACAATATGTAATATTGTGAGAAACGTACAGTTTTTTTCTATTTAAGTAAGTCTATACCAGTTTCTAAACGTAGGTGTCAAATTTCATAAGTGTGTGTATGTAAGGATGTAAAGTATGTTTATCTGCTAATATTTTTATCTGAGCATATCTCAAAAAATCAGGTTTCAAAAATTCGGTGTAAATTGGACGAGGTATAATCAAGTTCAAGTCATTAAAATTGGTGCAGTGGTTTTTGAGATAGAGACTTAAGTGGTTGTCAGTCAGTAGAAATAATTAGGGAAAGGTACTCGAACAAAAAAAACAATTTAGTAATTATAGTTTCAATATTATTATTTTTACCAGCCCATATACGTCCCCACCGAGGGGCACGGGCCTCCCTTCGAAACACGAAGGGGATTTAGGCCATAGTCCACCACGCTGGCCAAATGAGGGTTGGTGGACCGCTCGTCTTTCGAAAATGAATTTTCTTGGGCGGGCGGGTTTCATCACGATGTTTTCCTACACCGTTGAGCAAGTGATGATTAGAAATCTGTACATAAATCCGAAAAGACGAATTTAGTGGTACAGGCCCGCACCAGGATTTGAACCCATGACCTTCGGATTACAAGTCTGGCTCATTACCTACTGGGTTATCACCGTTTCAATATTACCACTACTTTGAATAAAATTGAATAAATGAAAATAAATTTTAGAAAATTAAACCGACTTCTAAATAATTAAAATAAGAGAAATAGAATCTTTCAAAAATCTACAGCCAACGTGACTACTATTTTTTTGAGTTGGATGTAGTATTAAAATTTCTTTTAAACTAAGGCTGGCCCGACCTTGAAAAAATATTTTTCATATTTAATTTTAAAGTCTAAAAGGTAGGAATTAACTAAAAAGGAAGAATTCTCTCACAGAAAAGAGTTTGTTGAAATGAAAAAAAAAAACAACAACTGTTGTTATTATTAGTATTGCGAAGTCTATGTTCAAGCTGTGAGTTCGTATTCACTGTCCTTGCGTAACTATACATACTCGTACATCTAACATCGCATCGGATTAATTTTATGTATTTCACCTACTTTCCTCCCATTTGCCGCAAATTGAGTGCATTACCGATAACCTAAACACGAGAGAAAGCGCTCATCAATCAGCTAATAGGTAGCGCGTGATCGATTTGTGAAATACATATCAAGTGAAAGGAGAGCCATCCATCATGGTATCTATTACCAGCTCGTGAACATATTGTGCAGACGACGCGGCGGATCAGCGCTCCCTCAACATAAACAAACGAGGTAAAGGGTTACCGTGCCCCTGCCCACCCCCTGCACCCCTCATATCGTGAATGCGGGCCAAGGGATCGTTATTTATGGATATTTAATCATCTCATCGTCTCGTATTAATTTCCGATATTTCGCTCCACTAAACTTGTGTATTCCTTGCTTGTTTAGTGTTGGTTCAGTTGGTACATTTTTTGGAGTTTTCCTACAGGGTGTATGTGGTTGAACTTTATAAACCCTCCGTCGTTTTATAATTCTTCAGATTCTGACAATTGTTTTTTAAACCCAAAATAAAAATTATTTATTTATTTATTTATTAAGTCTGTTCTACAAGTAGAAGAAAATTGAATTAATTATTGTTTTTAGTTCAGTTATGCATACATAATGTATAACTGAACAGAAACTTATGAGTCCCTCCTACGATTAGAATCGCGCAATTGTCGATGCAATGATTAAGTACTTGATTGAATTGACAATGGCGGAAATAACTTTTTAGCACTAAATGCAATAGGGTGCGGCAGTTAAGCTAGATAACTACAATATTCATATTATTATAGAATATCCAAATACAGGTTGTGTCGTATAAATAGTGGTCCAATGTTATGGAGTGTTCATTATATACCGGATTTGAAATATTTTTTAACCAGGCTTTTAAATATAAAAAACGGATTTATTTTTAATTTTTAAATTGACACCTCTCATTACTAATGTGGCTCTAACACAGCATTTAATTTTATTCATTGTGCTTTATGCAGTCAATATTGAAGCTATGCAGGGGTTGCAAACTATATTGTATGCTTGTACTCAATCTTTACTCGGTGCAGTAAGATGTCGTCACGCTGCATCCCATAGACATTATATTCTTATGGACATTCCTGCCAAGGGTTTAATGCGGTAATGGCGCAAGATTAAAACTAAATAAAATGGCAATAAAGCGCGCGTGTGCGCCTGCGCAGCGCCGCATTAGTTCCGCGCGGCGCATTCGTCAAGCGTCGAGTTTGTGTGAGTGACGACGACGCGACGGAACAGACGCCACGCACGGGGTGGGAAGGGAAGGAACATCTCTCTTTCTTATAAATTTAGCAGTATATATTAAAAAGAAATAAAGATATAAAAGTTGTATATTAATACTTCTCTAATAAACTGAAAAGTGTAACTTCAACAGGTACTTTCCGAGCAATTGAATTACAATTTTGTCAAGGCCTGAAATTACCAGACTTCAACATTTTTATTTGGAAACTAGCATTCCACCCGGGACTTCGTTCCCGTGGAAATTCGGGAGAAAATATGTAGCCTATGCCTATGTCCATCGGGGATAATGTAGCTTTCTAATGGTGAAAGGATTTTTCAAATCGGTCCAGTAGTTTCGGAGCCTATTCAATGCAAACAAACAATCAAATCTTTCCTCTTTATAATTTAAGATAGATAGATATCACATCTAATTTAGTAACAATAAGAAACATATGAAATGGGTACATTCAGAGCTAATTATAAGTTTACGTCAATAACAATAAGGTTAGAATAGTACAAATTACAAAACCAGTTCAGTTGCTCAAGCCTAACGTGTAAATAACGCGGTCAAATGTCAGAAAAGGGTCAAAATGACAACGCCAGCCTGTGCGCGGCGCCCTCGAGGCATAACACTACAATTAAAAGGTTTGAATCACCCACGACATTCGATTGCTTAACTTTACCTTTTTACGGCTGAACTAACTTTTAAACGGCTGAACAGAGAACACTCGGGATAAAATTATCTATGACACAAAAAACTAAACGAAAATCGGTTCATCCGTTTGGGAGCTACGATACCACAGACAGATACACAAATACACAGACAGACACATAAAACTTATAACACCCCTCTCTTTTTGCGTCGAGGGTTAAAAATGAAGTTTCACCGTGCTAGGAATCATTGATACAATACATTTACAAACCTCAACAATATGAAGAAAAAAAAAGTAATTTTAATGCTAGTTTACAAATGCCACCTAAAATATAAGTACATACTCAATTACTCACTATGCAAAATCTAAGCAATAAAATTGCAATAACGTGATCCCAAATAGGTACACCAAAAAAATTCTCAAAATCCAGGAGCATTCCTGTTAAGATTCCTTAGGGGACTACCAACGCTGGTTTTCATGACAAGTTGCTGGACTCTGTCAATAATCTTGAGAACGGAGCTTGAGCATACGCATTGCACGTATGCAGCTAGGGTCGGTGGTAAAACTGATATACGTAAACCTTTCCAAGCCTCCCGAATGACTTGGATGAGTCAAAAACCATATTTTCTTAGTACACACGGTAGCACATCAGACTATACATGTTGACTTTGACGTCGCCCTTAATTCCCTCAAAATAGTGTTGGCTTCTGTAGTGCAAATGGGTAACCTGACTTGGTGCTGTCTGTACAACCAGTCTGCTAATACTAATAATTTTCCACGTCAAAAACGTAAGAGTCACCGACTTCAATCCCAAATAAT
This sequence comes from Aproaerema taeniolella, assembly GCA_949987775.1. NCBI lineage: Eukaryota > Metazoa > Arthropoda > Insecta > Lepidoptera > Gelechiidae > Aproaerema > Aproaerema taeniolella. The sequence continues at coordinate 110,318 of OX465250.1, read as the reverse complement.
TTTGTTACAGAGATCCCATACTCCTAAACCATTCATCATCAGCTTCATCATCAGCTCAGCAACATCAGATGGTGACCATTAGATGCAAAAATCTACATAGATTAAGATAATTTCTGATAAACAGTGTATATGCCTACAAAATTTGAGGGTTTCCCTCGATTTCCCCAGGATCCCATCATCAGATCCTGACCTGGTGACAATGGGACCACCTCTGACGTATGACCTACCAAATAAAAAAAGAATTATTCAAATCGGTTTATAATTGCCGGAGTAATCGCGTAACAAATATACAAAAAAAAATACAGTCGAATTGAGAACCTCCTCCTTTTTTTGAAGTCGGTTAAAAAACTGGATTTCATTTCTTCATTTATCGGATTGCAGCTAACATCACATGAAGCGAATTGAACCGATGACAATGATGACGTCACCCCCCTGCGCCCGCGCACATCACATCGTCAATCGTGTTGTGTGGATAATCGGAAATGTTCAGCACTCGCCACCGTTGTCGCGACAGACCACCACCGCTCGTGCTTGCTCTCAATTGGCATAGTCAATTACTTACTTCAGCACTGTATTTTTATAGATTAAGGAACTTAAGTATATTCGGCCGGTTTGGTCGAATGTCGGCCGGTTTGGTCGAGTGGTAGTGACGCTGCCTCTTGATCGGCGGGTCCTGGGTTCGATCCCCAGTCGGGGCAAACATTTGTGTAAAAAGCAGATGTTTGTTCTCGGGTCATGGGTGTTTGTGTTTGTCTTTATGTGTTTTCCAAGGGACCCACGACACAAGGGAAAACCTTAGTGTGGGCCTTTGAGTGTGTAGCGTTTATTTTTTATTTTTTTTATTTTTTTTGATTATAAAAAGTTAACATTCATTTCCAAAATTATAAAACGGGAAAGTGTTCGCTCTATGATATAAAGCATGTTTCAATTTAAAAAAAAGACTGATGAATTTCTTATATTTGTATGAATGTATTTACTTACAAAGGCCAACTTATCTCACGAGGGGATTTCTTCCAGTCAGCCTAGTAAGAATACCTACTAAAGAGAATAAATAGCTATGTAGGTTAATAAAATTATATCACACTATCACATCACATCACACTTCACACTAATATTATAAAGGCGAAAGCTTGTGCGTGTGTGTTTTCTTCACGCTCAAACGCAATGGTGTGGAGGTAGCTGACACCCTGGATTAACACATAATTTTAGGCTACGTAATTTTCCCGAAGTCCCAGGCGGAAAGCTAGTTTTTTAAATAATTATATGAGAGTATTTTTTTTATCTTTTCCTGACGGTATTCAGTAAATAGTTAATTAAGGTAGAGTCAACAAAGAGATGGCTGATCCCAAGAAAACTAATCAGATGTTTCTATAATAATTTTGAAGTACATCTGTCCATTCGATACCTATCATCTTGCACTTGTAATCTGTTGCTACATACTGTGACTTAGTTAATGTACAGAAATAAAACATTATCATCGTGCATCACTCTTTAAGGTCGCAGGCACAAATCAACCTATTTGTGACGTAAGCTGGTGGAAAGTCACATACACAAGGGGTATGTGATTTCTTAACAGGGACTATCTGGCGGAGTATCTTATTTAATAGGTACCGGCTCGCACTGTGTCCGGTGTCGTTGGTCCGCTACCTCCCACGGCTCTGCTCCAGTCATTATAACCACATTTGCACTCAGCGGCGCGGGCGCAGGACGATTGTTTATGGATCATTTTGCATTTCACTGATTTAGATAGATGACCTGTGATATCTATTTTCATAATGCGACAATGGCCATCTCGAATCGGGAGATTACTGTGGCTGACCGATGGAATTAAATTATTACAATGCAGACAGGCAAGGTAATTTTATTTAAAGTAATTTCTATTTCTACTTCACAAGAAGCTGCTGTGGGAATAAAGATTGCAGCTTGATTTCCTAGACTTTTTTAAAAATTAACTCTTTAATTTTTTTTCAAAGGCTCGTATAAAGCTAAGATAACTGATTTCTTTGTAGTAGTAGTAGTAGTAGTATCACATCTATGCATAGAATGGTTTTGTGAGCCATGTCAGTCAGATTCCACCAAAGAGATCACTTTACTCAGAATTAATCATGTTTGAAGTCGTTATGTGAAATGTTTTCTTACTGTCTAGTAACATATAATAATGTCATCGGTCTGATCAATTTAAGTCACCAACCTTATGTCAGTATTAGCATCGTAGCGAGCTCAAGCCGAGGGCTGCATATCTTGACGTCATTTCACACTTTTGACAAGGAGAGGATTTTATGCAACAGAGGGTAACCTGCAATGTCCTCCTTCGTACGAAAGACTTGGAGCGGGCTATGAAAAAGGTTCTTATAAAAGGAAAAGCCCATTGGGAATTACCCGGTAATGTACTAACTAATAAAATTTCAGAATTCCAATAGCCGCACGTAGCTCCACCGTTTACGTTATCCTTATGACTGCAATTATTTAGATGCGCTGTTGATATCCAAGCCGGCCGCATCAAGGCTGCACTAAGCGAGACGGTAGATGAAGCTAGAGTTAAATTAGGGAAGCCTAGATAATTTTGATCGTTAGCCATTGTGAGCGGAGGGAGATGCGCCTGCGCCGCAATTCCCGCGCAGCTAAATTTATTAGAAAGCGATCGCGCCCTTCTCCGCTCGCCAATTTGCTAATCGTAACTCATCTCTCGATAAGCGCAGCATTACCGGCGGAGCTCTCCACGAACAGACAGAGCTCTGGACACTGGTAGGGGATCCTAGTTGTACTACTTCATCACTATAAGACAATACACACATTAATACTTCATGATAAACCAAAAAAAGTGAAACATTTACTTAAATGTCATAACAATGTTGAAAAATCGCTGGTTTAGGCGTTAATATTTAAATAAAAAATAATACATCCCGTTCATATTTTAACGTATCATGTATTAGTTTAAAAAATCATGGAGAGCATTACTATTTTAAAAAACAAGCATTAATAAGATAAGTTTACTTGCCAACGACAGCACGGACTCAAGTCTGTTGATGCATATAACATATACTTAATAATAATAAAATAAAATAAATGTTGAACCATTTCAGATAGGCTGTATTTTTTCCCTAGAACTAGAAGAACATTTAGATTGTAGTGGACTACTCCAATAAGAATAATAATGTTCTTAAGTTCCACTAGGACAGTTCCCCTCCTCAGTTATCTTCACCCGTAGTTGACCCACTGCTTGAAGCTTGAATCCTTGTTTGTAGCAGTCGTGCTTAAGCAGGGAGGTGGTGAGGGGAGGCTGTATTATCCGCGAACAGGTAATAAGGAGCAGCAGCGGTTTAAATAATATCGGTGATGACATGACGCTGCCCCGCGCGCCGCTCATCCCCCGTGGTCGCCCGCAAGGCTAACATCTTATTAGGTGCAGTCTCCCTGCGCCCGCGCCGCGTCACGCTAGTAAGATGTTTGCTCACGATCAATCTGATAAGACGCCGGGACATTATGGCGGCAGCCGGTTACCGGTCAGACACTGCTGTGGGCGGTTTCCGCCTTCGGACCACTTTACCTCTTCATTATTAAACTATACTAGTAAAATTACTTCATGAATTTATGATTGTACTTACCTATTGTAAAATTCGGTTTTTTGGTATCTACCTAAAGATCTTGTCCACAAGAGATTAATATAGATACTTATTTACTTCGGAGGCAAACATATACTGAAACAATCAAATGGTAGTTCTGATATAAGCCTCTAGTCTCCTACAAGACATTCATAATGCAATCGGACGAACTTATCGAGTTATAAGACTCGGGGCAATGGATACTGATAAAATAAAGATAACAAAGATGTTGAACATTTGTGAACATAGGGTCAGAGGACAAGTGTAATTCAGTAATTGACGTCTTTTAAGTAACTTCCAGTATGTTAACTGAGTATTATTTTCAATTATGATAGGAGAAATTATTAAGGGTTTAAATTGGAATTAAATTGTGACCTTGAATGGGTATATAGGTGACCTTAGTTTTGAGGTTGCTAATGTTAAGTGGCTGCAGCCTTTAAGACAGGTCTAAGAGGTGTTTGACAGCTTCAAAACTAATTGAGGCAAAGAAGCTGCTTTGACATTTGACAGTGGACGCGTGCCACTGGAACACCTTGTGAACCGGTTGGGTGGTGCTGGGCTGGTTGGCATATTTTCACAAGGATCGTATTTGCTTGAGACTAACATCATGAGTCTAAAAATTAAAAACTGGAACAAAAAAATTGTTTGAGGTAATGTTTTGTTTTAAATTGGCAGCTGGTACATACATTCTAAGTTTTTCTATCACTCCCAGTCCAGCGTAGTATTTTTGTGTCCTCGAAAATTATATGCCTTTTTGTTCTATTAATGGCGAGAAAGACCCCAATACTATGAGAATCAAAGTGTAAGATGTCGGTGGATGTGGCCTAAGCATACTTTTCCAGATATTTGCTGATATGCTATCACTTTTAGTGCACATGTAGTGTTTTTATTGGACTAGGTATGTTTGTTTGTTTTGTGGCGATGCCGACAGACGTGTGTGTGTTCTCACGGCGGCGCGGCGCGGCGCGAGCGCAGCTCCAATTGATCCACAATTATACAATTGGTCGTTTTACAAAAAGTGCCCCCCTCCCGTTCCCCTCTTCCCCTCCTCTGGTCTGGTCTGCGCCGCGGGTAATTGCACTACTTTTTCTGCGCCGGCACTTTGTGCTCCGCGATCTAATTAGACATTCATTATACAAGCATTAAGCATTCTTAACGCCAATCTCTGAGAGAGATGCGACACATGCTGCGACCGCTTCCTGCTGATAACTGGAGACTACCTGCTGGCAACAACACACAGCGGCGGTCACCACTCGCCCCTCGCACCGCTCCCACACCGGCACCGCTACATATAAACCATCATTGAGGTTAATCACACAGCCGTTAAGATAATTGAACGAACAAAAGAATCAAAATTTATATGGCTCCTTTGCAAATCATAGGTTGGCGGCAAAACGCTAACAATATATTCTTAAATGGAGCGAGTGATTAATATTAAGCGAGTCTGGAGATGAAGGGAGGGATGAGGGGTGCGCGGGGGCGGGGGGTAGGCAAATTATTTAATTGTGTGCGGAGCGCGCGCCGCTCTATGGTTATGCGCCATAAATCTAGCGCATGATGCGCGATTATTCAAAGGAGCCGCCGCCGCCGCCGCGACCTCATCCTCAAACCACGAGCGCATTGTCCAAACAGATCCAACTCGTTGTTTGTTTTACACTCACTTCCCGACTAATTAGCTTTTTGAGGCCAAACTACTACAGCAATCAGTAGATTGTAAATTTTTTATGTAGATTGTATTTTAATACGGACCAAACGAGCCATATTTTAAGGAAAAGGTAGATCACTTCAATAAAGTAATTGAGCCATTAGTATCAGTTTTACACAATTCTTACACAATTTAATTCTTTTACAGAGATCTCATTTTGAACATACTTGCCGCCGTTCATAATGAATTGCTGTAAAATACTTGAATTGTGTAAGAACAGTTTGAAATGAAATCACTAGCTACCACTTACCACCCAGGTCTGCAGTAAAACAGCGAGTATCAGCGATCGACAGCAACAATGCTTAGCATAAACAGTGTCGCTATCAGGTGGCGCGGCCGCGGCGGTAATAGGCGCAGGCGCAGGCGCAGGCATTGTGGAAACGAAAGCGGAACTAGCATTGTGTGTGGGTGTCGGTATTGTGCCCGTGATTCATGGCGTTCGTTTGTCTTTCCTATGGCACCACCGGGAGTCGCGGCCGGGAGTCGATAGGGGATCGCGTCCATATCCCTATCGCCATCTGCGTGATATATTCCTCGCGATGCGCGGGCGCATGTCCGTGAGCATACACGTGGCAAGCATTGACGTACCGCAGCCAAACGTCCAACTACATATTGCGGAAAACCAGTGAATTCTTTCTTTTATCTAAACTTAAAGAACGTGTTGACCTTACTAGCACGTGTAGTGTTTTTAAAACAAGCGTTTTTAAACTTGTTGAATGATTTTATCTTTCTTTGGTTTTGTGTACACATTTAAGTCGTTTAAAGAAACAGTCCTGAAACTCACTGAAACTCTTGAGATAGAATATAAGTAGAAAAAGTAGGCTACCTAGATTTAATCAATGTAAGGTAAGTATCTCCTATGTTGAATACAAGCACAGAATCAGTTCTGTAAGAATGTCTACTGCTGGTGTTGTCTATAGAGCTGCTCCTGCGCACGCGTGTCGCAGTAACGACCCGCAGCCGCGTAATTCACGCCACCGCGCAATCATGCAAAGTGGCCGCTCCTGCTGCATCTGACACTCCACTCTATGATCAAGGATATAGAGTCCGGTTCACATTGGTCAGTTAAGATTTATGTCGCGGGGGAGTGCAGTAGCTACAACAATTTGAATGTGGTGGAGCAGAGTCTCGCTAGTGATACGATCGCCTTGTTAGTGCTATCTGATGCCCGCGACGGTAATTGGCGGCCGAGCTGCTGTCCTCGGCCACACCATTCATACAAAGCAAATATTTAATGCCTTATCATAATGCAGTGCTCTGCATCGAACGTTTTTAATATTGTTTGTAGAGACTTTTCAACTCCTTGGAATTCAGGAATCAATTTTCAAAGACAAAACAGAGCAGACGGTAACTGTTGGGTTTAAGCAAGGATGTTCTAACTTCTAGCAAATGCTTACTCTTAATTTCTTCATTAAGATGTATGTATGTATTTGAAAACAGCTATCGATAGCGTCTCAAGAGTGCTAATAACTTGATCCGCACAAATTACGTCCATTCCGGTAATAAGGTTCCTCCGCGATGCGTCGAGTGGTTTTGTTTGGCTGCATCTCGATGACCCGCCGTGACCCCGATTGCTTCTTGTTATTACCCAGATAATGGGATCGATAGTTAAGACACGTTTATACAATCTGATGCTATTAATCTGCGGCTGCTAGTACCATCCCAGGGTGTGGGGGGAGGTAGGGGGTATTTGCATACAATGCGCGTGAGTTGATCTCGATATTGTGGCGCTTCTTGCGCGGTAATTGCGTGCGCGCAGCTTCCGCCGCCGCCGGCGACACCGTCGACGCCTGCGCCTGTGGGACTGCCTCACACCTTCGCATCTGTTTGCTGATCGAAGACAACATTGTTACTTAAACACTATTCGAGCAGGAAATGCTGTTTCTAGTTTTTCGATTGATTTAGTGTTCTGCTGTTATCTCAGCCTGAGATATTCTGTAGCCTTTATAGTCCGAGAGTGATACATTTGGACTTAGAATACGGCAAAAAGACAAAAATAGATAGTTCGTACTACCTCATAAAGATCAAAATCAAAAACTAAGTACTTGAATGTAAGACCCACTTGCTGTGTTCTTATTTTGCTAATTTAAGAACTAGAATAGAGTTATTTGAACCTGGGGCTTGTTTTTGGTGCTACTCGCATAAATGAAACATCGCGAGAACTAACATATTGTTAACGGTGACGTTAAAATTAATCCTTAATGTATTAAAATGGACCGCGGATATAAATAAAATAATATAATAGAGGATATCACAAGCAGTAAGGACTCTTCGATTTTATAAAAATACAGTTACTTATATTTCCTGTTGCAGAAGCAACCACAAGTTTCGTAACCGGTACCTAATGACAGCTTTTTAAGGTGGAGCTATTTACCCACATACCTCGATATAGGTGTGTGTATTTACCCTTTAAAATAAATAAAAAAACTTAACAAACACAAACTTCGGTACCTCTACATAACGAATAATGAAATTACAAAAATTTCAAAAGAAGAAAATTTACTCTAAATACGTCAAGCCCTAGTAAAACACTTCTCTACATTCAGTTATCGTCCACTCCTCATCCCACAGTCAAACAGTAAGTGAATGATTTTATGAGTATTCCTTTGATTTGTTCCGTATTCGGTTTTATATGATTTCTAGGACAATATCCAACGGAGATACTTCACTAGCTGTAAAGTCAGTGTTTGTGGCCGGCGGCGGCGGCGTGCAAATTGTCATCGGAATTAAAAAAGGAGCCGCCGGCTGCGCGGGCGCCGCGACCTCCGCGAATATGAATGAGTGTGTCCGACTCGAGTTGACTCGGCGGCGGGAACTGAAGCGGCCTCTCATGTCTCCGCCGCCGGGCTCGGTCGTAAGCAGTGACATCACGCCCGCCCTAACATTGTTATTACACTCATAATCTCAACGACAAACAGAACAGAGCTTTCAAAATTGCTCAGCTCCAGAGTTATTCAGATATTAAGTCAATTAAAATAAGAAGTAAGAACATTTTTATGATTAACTTAAAAAGAGCGACCTTCGGGGTTTCTTGCCTATTCTTCTCCTGAGGAAGACTGTATTGTATACCTTTGCGAATAGGCGCCAAGTCAAAAATACTAATGTAATTCACTATTTGCTCAGTGATTTATATTGACTTTGCTAATTTATTTTTATGACGTTTTCAAGAAACCTTTGTATTTTGATTTGATTTGACTTAAAAACACTTTTGTTAATGAAGTTTTTTTTTATATGTCAATATGATTGGGTTTTGTTTATTTAATACCCTACAGCGTTAACATTTTCTAAATATGTACATGCAATGCAGGTCCTGAATCGCTGACTCATCAAGAAAGGCAAGAAATAATAAAAAAGAGCACCCTCAGAGTTTCTTGCCTGTTCTTCTCTGGGGTAGACTGCACCTTTGCGAATAGGCGTATAGAGTCAGTAGGGTCAATAGAACGAATGCGTATGTATGTATTTAAATCCTTTAATGTTTGTTTGTATGTATTTCATGTAATCTTGACTTGTTTTAAGTGGCATCCTGAATGTCCTATAAAATAAAGATTTTTTTTCTATTCTATTCTATTCTATGCTATTCTATTCTATTCTATTCTAAGGATTTTCCGAAATTCCTAGGGGAACGAAGCGCCGGGCATTCTCTAGTTTATGATTACCATCAAGCAAATTTCAAAGCTGCATATATAATTTCCTTGTCGTCCGCCAACAATGTCTCGAGTCCCTTCAAACGGGAAGTGCGTAGTTTGCGCCGGCGGCGCCGACTCGAGCGTTGCGTGTCCCCCGGGCACTTCTCTCTGTTACTCAACGACGGGTCTTATCTTTTTAACTGTCGCAGTGACAATAAGGCCGTTGGCCCTAAATCTTCTTATTCAAATGTTTCTACTCTATGTATTTTCTCCCATACCCGCCTAGCTTGTGTAGGTCTAATTTTAAGCAAAACCGACTCATCTTGTATGATAAACAGATCAGCGACTCAGTATGTCAGTTAATGTTTAGAAAAAAGTTTTATGTTTAGAAAAACACTTTTGTATATTCTTTGGTATTCTTACATTTAATAAATAATAATAATAAACGTTACACACTCAAAGGCCCACATTTAGGTTTTCCCTAGTGTCGTGGGTCCCTCGAAACACACATAAAGACAAACACAAACACCCGTGACCCGAGAACAAACATCTGCTTTTTACACAAATATTTGCCCCGACTGGGAATCGAACCCAGGACCCGTCGATCAAGAGGCAGCGCCACTATACTACTCGACCAACACGGTCGTCACATTTGAATGTACCACATCTGACACCAGAGGAATGAAACTGGTCAGTGCTATTTATAGCCAACATCACGAAGCACTGTATGGAAGTATATTTTTGCCTAGTTATCATTAGCCATTTGACCCACTTACATATAAAGCTAGCTGCAAGGTAAGGATCAGGGAAATGTTTTATTTAATCTCCATGGGTTTTATTTAATGGTGAACTACAAAAAATATATCTAGGGACATACCTAAAATAGGAATAGTGTATAGTTATTTCAAAATCGAGTATTCCAGATATAAATAATTAATTATCGAAGTACTTCTTAGGTAAGAACAAGCTAACATTAGTACTTAAAGGAAATTAAATCTTATAAAAACCGGGCTAAAGCAAAACAAACAAAATAAATCATAAATCGAGAAATGATGAGAGGTTTAAACATAAATTTGGATAATTTACGTTGTGTAGAGCTGCATAAAGTGGGGAGCAATAAAGCGGGTGCACACTCAGGACAGTTGTAGCCGCGGGCGAGGGCCGCACCGACACTCCTGTGCATCTGGACGCAGACAGGGGACCGACCGCTACTTACTCATACACACACATGTTTTAGTTTAAGGAAAAAAAATCTTCCAACGATCTATTTATTTATTTTATTATAAGATGGGTTAACTATTGACCTCAATCTTGACCATAAATATCAAAGATGAGGTCGACGATGGAGCGAGTTAACCCAGAAAATGCCTATACAAGCACTGGTACTCCCACGCACTGACGGAACACAGCAAGCTTTTTGGCGTCGGACTTCGGTAGGGGGGATCTTTTGAAATTGGGAGTACACACCCCACCACTGCACCACATTCGCAGTCAATTGTTTTAACAGCAGTTATGCTGAGGCTCTGCCTTTTCAAATTCACATCCAAATAGACCAAGTTCATATATCTAAGATCATTAGTTTTAAGATACTGTGTGAAATTTGAATAAACGTCTTCATTATTGTTATTATTAATTTGATATTACTGAGAGACATTACCATAATTACTAAAATCTTTATCATTTCCTTTTGTACGCCTACGTATCATGATTCCTGTCTCACAGGTTGACTGGAAGAGATACCCTTGTGGGATAAGTCAAACACAAACTCAAAAGTGTTTATTTCATTGAACGTATAAAATGTTTCTTGAACACGTCAATACAGTGATATATTTTCATCAGCAAAATAGTGAATTATATTAGCTCTTTTGAAGTCAACCTTTGTACCTTGTATAACTGTTGATTATTATGTTAAGGGATTAAAGGATTTTACAATACAATACATACCTATTTAGTACTTGTTAACCTAATGATATCCGGGGTGGGTACTGTTTAGATTCCTCAGGCTCTTGTGTTGGAATCACCCGAAGGTGGTGAGCAGCCGACAGGTACGGGGAAGTGTTACGATGTCCGCAGATGAGATCACACGTGATCCTGTTATCTTCACTCTGAATATTCATTCTCACGGCGCGTGGGAACTGCGCACGCGCACTTCTCGCCATGTCGCACTTCGCTTAGATCTGCGTGTGATTGACCAAAGCACTTGCGTCCTATTTTGACATATTCACATCCGACAAAAAATATGTCTAAATAAGCTAATTATATCGATTGATGTGGAGATCCTTGGTGGAGGCCTCTGTCCAGCGGTGGACGACTTGCGGCTGACATGATGAAGCTAATTATCGTAGGATAAAATAGAATTTAACCTAGTGGGGTTAAACAAAGAGTAACATGAGAAATCTCTTGACATTCGCAAATTATCACGTACCCAACGCGTGTAACACACACCTTGTTTCATCGGTAAATATGGCAATGTTTAAGGCACTTTGATCAATAATTGAAATAGTACAATATTGTCGACCAGAGCTTTCTAATGAAACCGGTCAAAATGATCCGTAACAAGAGATTTGCATGCTAGAGTCCCATCCGCCGCGGCGGTTCGGTGCGCTCGTTAAACATTTAAATCCAAAGGAAATGCAATTCGATAATTATAGGGATTTGATTACCAGCGCCGCGCGTGAGTCGGTTTGGGAGCGCAAAATTATGAGGTAGGGATCGAGTGTGATTTATCTGCGCGGGCGGCGGGCTGCGCGGGCGCAGATCGCGATATGATGTAATTAAACCGCCGCGCGCAGCACGAGCGCGCGAAATATTACCATACACCGGCACACCGCGCGTATCACCGCCCGCATCGACCCCCGCCGCCCCCACCCTCACCCCGGGTACCTGTACGTCATTACTGCATGTACCACACTAACATTTTGTAGTTGTAGGTCAATAAGTTCAAGTACTTTGTCATATTTTTCTATAAATCTCATATGAGCCTCATAGGAAACTTCGAAAACAATAAATTTTAAAGTCCTGGAAATCAACGAGCATTTCTACAGATATTAAACTTTACTATGTCTTAAAGAGGTTGTCACAGAGCTACTAAATAATTAAACGCTACACACTCTTTACTTAAGCTGACACTAAGCTTTCCCTTGTGTCGTAGCTTTAAAACATTTTTATCCAAATTTTGAATAAAGCTCATTGTAGTGTTCAGTTATTCCACGTCTTGCATATTTTGAAGCGTTGTTTTTGCGTTCCAAACATCTATTTAGTTATTTACAGTAGGATTTAAGCAACAATAACGGTTAATATTAACATAAACAATGTAATATAATATAAATTAATATAAATAGCTTGAAACCTTCGTCCCATAAATCCTTGCGCACATAATATTGTAGATATAGTGTGTGTGTGCACGACGCCGAGACGTAATAACCCGATGCGCACGATACGCGCTCGATACGCCCGCGATACCGTCGCCGGCGCATGTAGCGCATATCATTACCACCTATCGAGGGACCAGCCTTGGGTAGAGGAATTTTACACGAAAATGATAACTGGAGCTCTATCTACATACGAGTACTTGTACAAGTAGGAGGCTTACTGGTTCTAGGAGGAAGTGAGGGATTCTTGTGAGAATATTATGTAAAGCATGTTGAGTGTAGATACCACTTGTTAATTTGTGACTGAAAACAGTGTTGAAACAACTTTTAAACTGTGTGATATATCTTAAAAATTATGAATTTATGAGTTTCGTGATAAAAATATTGCTTAATTCACGAAACAAAAAGTAATAAGCTACTAATTATGTAGAGAACACTTTTCAGTAGTCTTTTTTCTTCAATATTGTATAGATTTACTAGCATGGCCGGTATAGTTTTAACTTTATAAAGACTAAGAATTGTGTCCCAAAAAAAGGATGCAAAGGTGAGGAATCACCATTTACTTACAGTCATAAAGGTGTAAAATACTCAATACTCATGTCAAATTATGTAAGTGTTATCGTGGGGAAGTGAGGCGGAAGGCTATAGCAGTAGATAAACCGTCCGCTCGATTGGCAATCGTCGGTTGGAGAGCAGCCAGCACTCGCAGCGCCAACACGGATACGATCGACTCTACATGCTAATCCGTTAATGAAAAATAATGTCCTTAGTTGCCCAAGAGTCTAGTATGCTTCGAATTGGATAACGAATTCAATCATATGTCACGAAAATTATCTGTATTTATACATATTTGTACACATTGTATGCGTGCCAACCAACAATACGCATAAATCGAAACTTTGTCTTACTCTACACTTTTTGTATGAAAATATTGGTACACAAGATCACGCCTTGATCCCCTTGACAACAGGTTGCTAACTAGTACGCTCATCGTTCGCGTCCTCTAAAATCATTATTCGCGTCGAACTTGCTCGTCTGATTCTGAACACGAACTTTGTTTATTAACTTATTTATCAAAAAAAATCCACAGCAATACAGAAATGAATAATCATTACTTAACTTATTGCCAATTGCCTCAGTAGGTACTAAGCAATAGCATATCAACTGACAGTGCTATTTAATTATATTCTCACCGACATCACACAATGTCAGCTCCAGTTAATGCTAATCTAACGAGTTCATTATTCGTAAGTTATTGATACTTAATAAAAAAGTATATATGATCGGGTACCAAACAGCATGTCAAACACGTACATTATTATGTAAAAGATCACTTCTAGGTGGATTTCAAATGAAATATGTATCGGTTTATATTCATGAGTCGAGCTGTAGTATTTGTGTTTAATCTGCGTGTGTTGGTAGAGATGGATCGAGAGTATGCGCATGCGCAGTTAAAACTTAGTAGTTCTAACTGATAGTTCCGCACAAATATTTTACTTATTTATTTTAATAAACTTTAAAATATGTGTTAAAAATTTACCATTCAGCGTGTGAAAAGTTGACTCAAACTACCACAAAGAAAGGTTGCAAAAACTATGTAGTGCAGTTGTTTTGATACCAAAACATTGCTGTAGAAGCGATTAATACCTGATAAAGATTAAAATCAATAAAATATAAAACAAATGAGATGATTATCACATGTTTTAAATTTAAGTTTATAATTTTTTTTAAATATTCCATTGTTAAACAAATAGTTTTTTTTGTGAGTGATTACGATAAACCATATTATAATTGATATCTCTAGCTAGCCGATAATACACGTACTTGTACATCGTGTGTTAGTATGTGGTTGCGCACTCGGCATGCTGCGCGCGCGCACCGCACCTGCGCCCTCGCGTGACGTGACGCGCATCACTCACAGATCATCGCATTGATTTACTCTAAACACGAATTAATAACCCATTCTTAGCTTATCGAAATATTCCTTCCAATGAAAATATGTAAACAAGTTGTAACCAATCTAGATACGTCTCGACGGATAATAACTCGTGTGATGGATATAAATTGATGTAATGCTCTACTAATTACTTAATCAACCACTTACGTAAACCATTTTCTTCTCCCACGGCGGCGGCTAATTGTTGGGCGGTTAAAACGCAATTGCGTTACGAACTGTCCATCGACCGCGGCCAGTACCTCGGACTGGGAGTGTGCGTCTCTTGCACCACGACAACCATCACGTTTACACTTGTAAAAAGGCCTTATTACAGAATACTCAACTTTATTATACCCTCTAAATGTTTATTCTCTATGGAGTTTATTGACCTGATCAAAATATTTAAATTAAGATCAGTTATTCGTACATTCAGATCTTTGACTGACACTATGTATTACAAAGACAAAATGTAAGAAAATATCTATGTATTACAACAAAATGCAAGGCAAACTTAGCACATTAACAAAATGCTAAGTTTTCCTTGCATTTATATTATTACATAAATGACAAACAAATAAAGATGAAAAAATGCCTTAATAGGCATTTTCTGGGTTAACTCGCTCCATCGTCGACCTCATCTACGACCTTGCTCAAGATTGAGGTCAAGGTTAACCCATCTTATAATAATAATAATAAAAAGAATAGGTAGACCAGCGTCAAATCCAACCTAGAAATGATCTCTGACAATGCTAATGAATGCATGGCTCTACATAATGAAGGTATAATTAATGCGCAGCGTCAATTTTTCCAGAAAAAACTCCGCATGTGATTGAACTACTAACGACGTTAATTTCATCGATATGAATGTGATTAGAGGGAATTAGGGGTGATGACCGCGCGGATCGAATAACAATAAAACAAATCCGAGTGTTGGTGAACATGCCCTGCCACTCCGCTGCGGACATACGGATGAGCCGCGCACGCGCAGTACTAGGCCGTGGACAGCCAGTGAGGGACCTTCACTATTGTCACTTAAGAACGAATATGATATCTACAAATCATTTTTTTTAAGTGAAGGATTTTTCTATCAAGTAACATTTTGTATGTTCAATGAAATAAGCACTTTTTAATCTATCTATATATCTATGGAGGGGGAGGCCCGCCAGGCACAGGCCGGTGATCAGTCCACTTATCTGGGACCATTTCAACCAATTCCCCATAAAGAATCCTTGTATGAGAAAGTTTTGTTAGTTAGAAGAAAAAGAGATTCTCAGATCCAAAACCATGGTATTTAAACTGTGCCAGACCACATGCAGAATCAATAATGGCACTTGGTAAGGCTAGTGGAAAATTATTAAAATCTGTAAATCATATGATGTCTGTCACAGTTCAATGTTCCATACCACACATGCGAGCATTTTAACATTCAATATAATGTGACTGATTAGCCAATTCAATGAAATACCTAGCTATATTTTGACAATATCAAAGTGTTTGGACAATTTTGTGAGTACTGATGTTTTGTGCGCGTGCGTCAGAGCGCAGGTGCGCTGTTCCGAGAGACTTCCTTCCCCGAAGCCGCACTTGCCATGCGCACGGGCAGTCGCCTCCATTGTAATAGACGGACGCGAAGGACATACTTATCACTCTGCTCCGGCACTTGATCAACAGTCCGTCACTCGTTATGTACGACGAGCTGCTTAATAAAATGTAAATGAAACACTTGTGGTTCCGCGAACCGCGCTCCACAATAAGCACAGACAACAATGTGTCGTAATGAGCCACTTCTTGTAAATTATACTTTACTAAATAGTGTTTAAATTGCCAGCCAAACAATTTCTGACTAAGCTAATAATTATAACTATCAATGTTATATAATCACATTAATCACCTACGAAGTACAAAAACTACATTTTTGCGAACAGACATAGTGTCTTTTTATAATTAGAACGGCACGGCATGACAGTATTTGTATTTACCATTGCCTCCTATGTTCCCAGGTTCTAGTAACACTAAGTTATAGGAGGCAATGGTAATACAATTTTGCCGTGCCGTTTTCGAATTATGTTAAAAACTTTTTAAAAAATAGAACTAACTTCAAAAAAGCGAAAAATATATGTATACAATATCATTTGATGTGCTATGTAGTACCTACCGACTGAGCTTTTTGTAGTCGGTGCCAAGAAAATTAAGTTAGATAGGCCGCCTTCGCACTGACTTCAAACAGATCAGTAGGCAGGTACTACATACATAGCACGTTAAATGATATTATATGTATTTATTTTTCAGTTTTTTGATGGTGGTTCTATTTTTTTTTTGGTTTTTTATTTTACATACATACAGTTTAAACTGAGAACCCCCCTTTTTTAAGTCGGTTAAAATATTAAAACCTTCTTCTTAATGTAACTAATACTTTTCTGAAAACCGCATCAAAATCGGTTCAGACAAAAAAAGAAGAAACGTAATTGACGTAATGTTTGAGCAATGTTTTGACATGAATGATATACAATGTTTTATTTGCTATGAAACCTGATATAAAGCAATGTTTTATGTTTACTGAAATAAATATCATGTCTTTGTGTATTTTCCAAGGGACCCCGACACAAGGGAATTCCCATGTGTATTCAAAATTTACCTTTGGATAAATTTAAGACAGTGGTTAAACAAAAACTTTGCAAAAAGAGCTATTACAAAATTTCTGATTATGTATCAGACAGGCAGCCATGGGAATGAACTGCTCAGCTCTAGAGTTATTTCAGATTTAGTTAAAATTAGTAAATAAGAAAATTTGTAATGCGATTTAAAAGAGCAACCTCAGAGTTTCTTGCCTGTTCTTCTCTGAGGAAGACTGCACCTTTGCGAATAGGCGTAGAGTCAGTAGGATCAGAGGTACGAATGCGTATGTATGTATTTAAATCGTTTAATGTATGTTTGTATGTATTTCATTGTAATCTTGACTTGTTTTAAGTGACATCCTGAATGTCCTATAAAATAAAGATTTTTCTATTCTATTCTATTCTGCATTAGTGTGGGCGTTTGAGTGTGTAGCGTCTAAATATATTGTTGAATTTGAAATTTGAATATGTTTATTGTCAAAAGCACTCCTAAGCTTGCTACTTACACGCTAATGATGAGTCGGAAAACAAATTTCTTTTCTACGGCTGTGCTAATGGTCACCTAATAAAAATGACTGCCTTACGCACGTTGCTTAACCCCGAAAATCGACTCCCAACAATGAGCGCCACTTGTCTGCGAACACTGACCGTGTCCCCAGTAGTTTTTTTAACTCAGGGCAGCCGGCTGACCTTGACGGCAAAGGTCGGGAGCATTAGCCGAGCAAAAAGTCCAAAAGAAAGCAATATGTACTCGTAGCGGTCATGGTGTGGAGGTGTGCGCACGCGCAGATCCGTTATGTTTGTTGCTGTGTGTGTGGACCTGGACTTTGTGCATTAAGGAAATATTTAACATCACAAGATCAGTAGTTTCATGATTATGACAGGTCAAGTGTAAAGCCAATGTTATATTATGATATACTTTAGAGTACGTAGCTTTTATGTCGATATTCGTGTAGTACTTACGTTTATATAAAACAGCATAATCCAACTAATCTTACTAACTTGTTGTGTAATGAGCTTCTGAAAATAGTTTTTGTAAGACTTAAAAACGATTTGTACAATTTAATTTACATCTAATGTCATTTTTTATAATTTATTTCAATTTAAGAACAAACTTGCTGCTTTGTCTATGGAGACGGCGAAGAGCCAAAGTAAAACTAAAAAGAGAACAAAGTGCTTCTATTTTCTGTTGGTTCTCCAAGATATCGTCATTTGCATGTTCCTTAATAACTTTCACAGAGTAATGTAAAATTACGGAAAAGTAAAGAATATGGAAAGTAAATTTAATTTGTAGAGATTCTTTCCAAAATTAAATAGTTTCAGCTTCTCGCGGCTGTCGCGATTGTAGGAGCCACAATGTGTTTTGTAAACATTTTTAATTTTAATTTATTTATAAAACATTATAATATCACATACGAATATCACATTATAATATCACATTGTTTATATGTAAAGATCAGCCAACGCAAACTCTGCTACGAAACATATTGTAGAGCCAAAACAAAAATATCACAATGTGCGTTCGTAGTAATTCAATCGTAGCGGTTTTCCTTTTCGTTTGTAGGGGCTTTTCGTAGTAGGGGCAGCTCGCCCGCGGCCGGGCGAACTTTATCTTCAATCCTATGTACTGTTGACCGCACGAGGATATTAATATGGCAAAAAAACTCGCTTCTATGGAAATAAGTTACCACGCAAATATTCAATGTCACGTAGTCTCCGGTTACTCGGGGCAAGTTTTTCAGTCTCATTGAGGCATTCACATGCTAAATGTTGCAAACCGAAATAACTACTTTCTCATATGGCAAGGTCAATTACTGTTCAAGCGTCCAAATGTATGATAGATATCGGCCGGTGTCTGATGAAGTGACGAGCTCAGTCGCTGGAGTGTGATACGGAGGTTCCTCTGCAGCAGCGGGTGGTGTCCGGCCCTTATCGAGCTGAGCAGGCGCCCCCCTCCCCACGCTTCCCCCGCCCGCCACGAATTTACAATATCCTCCCCGTCCTCCGGCCCCCGCCCGTACCCCCCGCCGTGTGCCGTATGGCGAGGTGCTAGAGTCGGGTTCGGCGCGATACGGCGCGCGGAGGTGTGCGTGAGATTTTCTCGCCTGGAAATTCTAATGCGCCGCGCGACTGCGATAAAAAATGAGTGGCGCGGGAACGTGAATACATTACCCTGCGATCCGCCTCCGCCTCACCCCCCGCACCCCTCGGTCCCCCGCCACCCCCGGAGCCTCCCGCTATGTATTTTACACCGCTTTATATTTTGATTCCTACTGAAAGAGGGTCGGGGAGGCTCTAGGGCTATGTGCAGATCTTTTATGCCTGTTAAGTATGTACGTACAGCCTCCCACGCCCCGTTTCTAGTCCCTCTATAAATCTTAATCGCAAACGGGCGCGGAAGGGGTGCCGTCCTCGATATTATAAAATTGGATAATGACGGCGGCGACCGGCGTTTAATAAAACGGCGTGAGAATCTAACAGTTAATTTGTTCCGGCAGCGCGCGAGGGTCGGCGTTAGAAGCGGCCGCCAATTACAACACAAGGAAAAAAACTCGCAATAGACGCGCGGCGACAAAGGGTTGAGTTTTTTACCGATCACGCGCGGCCTTGCGTTTTTCTAAGTGTTTTTACGTCTAACGCCGCACGGCACAGGTGCGCGGAAGGGTGCGCGCACGTGCGCCGGCGCAGCCCGCCTGGTGCTCTGCTTGTTCCTGCTCCACATGCGAGGGACGCTTTTTTCCAAAATCTCCGGCACGCGTCGGAAGAGAAAGGATTATCAACACGCAGACTCTTTGATATGACACGCATTCCGTCGCTTTCTAAAGTAAAAAATAAAAAAGGATAATATACTTTGTACTCGTATTCAGCAAATAAATGATTTGATTTGGATGGTTCGAAGTTAAATGGCAGTCAGCTCTACTCACTCTGCGGAGCATATTAGCTTATTGTGAGTTTATAACGAAAGATAAAAATCCGCGAATACCAAGTGAAGGAACAAGTATGAATATACTTTTGTGAAGTTTTAATAATTTGCGTGTTGTGGTTTTTTTTTGTCAGGGTGGTGTGAGTGCGGCGCGTGCGAGCTGTTTGCAGTACCCGGCGGCGCGGCTGCGCAGCGTGCTGGCGGCCGCGTGCGCCGGCCCGCCTGCGCGCGCGCACCCTCCCGCGCCTGCGCCGGCTCCGCCCGCGCGCTGCCGGCCCGGGTACCGCCGCGATGTCTACGACTACACGCGGGCTACCTTCACTGGTTGGTATACCTCCAGTTATGCTTCTAGTTCTTATTGAGATTATAAATTAAAAAAAATGTTCCTTTTGGTATTTGTATAGTATCGAGTGGTTACAGACAAACGAAGCTGCAATTAACAAATAGACTTTTTCTGAATGAGCTCGCCACATGCTCGACCATAACTTGGTTCCTGAACTAGATTGTGGTTAAGAGGGTACCGATTACCTTAATATATAAAAAACTCACTGTCTCATCAATGCCCAGCCCAAACCCTAGATAACTGAAATTTACCCAAAGGTTTTTTTTCATAACGTAGGCAAGAAATATGAAAAGTGCCGGGCATCCTTTAGTTAATCAAAAAAATAATATATATTTTTAATATATTTCAAGAACTTAGAACTATTATGAATGGATTGCTATGTCAAGGTATTGCATTAGAAAGTAAATTATTTAGCATGATATAGCATGATATATTCATATACAGGGTGGAATTTTGTAGTGCACTTAATACTGTAGATAGAGAATTGTACTCATAGAAAACATTCCTTTATTTTTGAAAAGAAAGAAAACTGCATTCAAATATTTTCGGAAATTCGCTTGCTACACAGGGGAATCGAACTGACTAAGATCTATGAGAATTTCACCCTGTACTTTTATTGCATGGATCGTTAGGGTCAATTATAAGAATGAAAGGGCTTTGCTGGAAATGTATGGGCCACTGGTGCCTTTTTTTTTATTGCACACTAACGCCACCTTGTTAGACGTGTAGAGTACTTCCATACAAACAATAGTTACTATTGCAGCTCAGCTCTAAATTACATCCGTCTCGAGTTATACGCCATTATCTATAACGCGTATTTAATAGGAAAACTGAGAGTATGAGCTACTTTTAACGGTTCTATACTATTTATTTCATAGTACAAACTCTATTAGTCTCATGTTACGTCACTTTGGCGTTAGTGGCATACTGCGACATGAAGTTACACTACACCACTGCAATGATATGAAGTATTTTATTAACAAAACTGAAGATATTAGTGCTTCTTACTCCTTAATCCTGTCTATTTTATAGTTTACACACTATCCGGACTCAAGTTACGTCACGTTGGCGTTAGTGGCATAGTGCGACATGAAGTCTCACTTACATGAAGTCTCACTTCAACGTGGCAATATTATGCGTATTTTATTAACAAAACTGAAGATATTAGTACTTCTTACTACTTAATCTTAAGATTAAGGTGTAAGAAGCACTAATATCTTCAGTTTTGTTAATAAAATACTCGTATCACTGCCATGGTGTAGTGTAACTTCATGCCGCACTATGCCACTAACGCCGACGTGACGTAAAATGAGTCTCATAGAGTTTGTACTATGAAATAAATAGTATAAGACCGTTAAAAATGGCTCATTATCTCAGTTTTACTATTAAATACGTGTTATAGATAATGACGTGTAACTCGAGACGGATGTACTTTAGAGCTGAGCTGCAATAGTAACTATTGTTTGTATGGAAGTACTCTACACGTCTAACAAGGTGGCGTTAGTGTGCAATCAAAAAACAAAAGGCACCAAAACTAGGCATTGCTCTTTCTCTAACAAACTTGGTAAATTAAATGAAAGGAAGACTATGAAATCTTAAAATTACTATCATAAGTAAACAGATGACTCTTTGAGTAGAAGTGCTTTAATTTATAACCCATTAAATTTATAAGTCCGGATTTCATGGTTTTCCTTTCATCAAGTTTGTTAGAGAAATTTCATCTTTGTAATTGACCCTAACGATCCATGCAATAAAAATAAAGGGATTTTCCGGGTGTGGCAAGTAAATTTTCGAAAATCCTTGAATGCAGTTTTCTTTCTTTTCAAAAATAAAGGAATGTTTTCTTTGAGTACAATTTTCTATCTACAGTCTTAAGAGTACTTTCCCTTCAGGTGGCATTACAAATTCCACCCTGTAGATGCGTTTGCTTAATATACTACTAAAATAAATTACGTATTTACAAATATTTTCAATAGAATAATGATCATGAATAATGTCGATTTACATTTACTTCGAGGCAGGTGTTAACATTATATCTGACATTTGATTAAAACGTTTACTTGAGCGCGCTCCGCCTGAACCAGTTCCCAAAACGATTACTCATGAGAACTGGATGCAGGCCAGTTAGTAGGCGATTAAGACCGGAACTACTAATGTATCTATTTACAATATTGAACGTTACTATTCATTTGTGATATGTATTTTTATAGTCACTAAGGTATTATAGAATGTATATAGGTAAGTATTCATATTCATTTATTACTGTATTAAACATACAATGTTAAAAACTTGGTTACAATAATGTAAATTTAAATAAAGTTATGTATGATTTGTTATTATAAATTAGCAATACTAATAAAATTTAAAAATAAAATGAACTATTAATTTGTATAGTTACTCATCCAGGAACTCTTTAAGTACACTAGTAGTATTCAAATGCGTCCCCAAAGAGGTGTCAAAATATTTCAAGAGTCATTACAGCATAAGATGGATTATGGTACATTATCAACCTTTTGCGCACAAACCACGCGACCTTTTTACTGATTCTAACAGTACTTATGCATAGGAAGAACGGACGACCGGCATATTTTACGGTCTTTTTTCGCTCCTATAAACGAAACGATTCACGAATAAAACCCCATTTCTTTTTATAATCAAGTTTACACAACTTTATATGATAACTACGGAAAGCCTTAAACATTACACCACAATTGTTTTTTAAATAAGTACCCAATACATATTTCGGCGCTGATGCTATTTTGTGGTTCCGTGATCATAGCGCATCACGGAACCACAAAATTGTGAGAATCTCAATTTTCGACTTCGAAAACTTGAGATATTTAAAGAAAAGACAATATTTTGCTTTGTGTTTGTAAAGTAGTAGCGGGTTGAGGTCGAGTTTGTTTGTTTACACTCCCGCAATTCATTAATGTGTTATCATTATCACATCAATTACGTAGTCCACCGCATATTTACGTCCAACGTAAACCACAAAGTCGTTAACTATCAGTTTAGTCTAATTTTCCAAATTATCTCGATGTAAAAACCGGTGCGTAATATTACTCCTGGTGTTCCATTTCTACAATGGGCGATAAGGATAAATTTTTACCCAACTTTTGATGATTTTATTTTATTTTGGTTCACCGACAATTGTTTAGGTACATTAATTCTTACGAAATTTATATAAAACAAAATACTATCAAGAACAAATTATATACAGACGGAGATCCCAGGGCCGCCAGACCTTACTTATTTTCTCATTCACCAAATGTGTGGGTGATACGCTAGAAGTGCTAGTACGTACTAGTAACGTATAAATACCAGCTAACCTGGGCCGACGGCCAATTTTCAGTTACCAGGTTCTGAAGGTATTTCCATAAATTACTCATTTGTCTTGAAGTCTGGCTGCTGATATCTTATAGAATATAATTAATTAAATATAAAAATTAATGATTAATCATTAATTAGCTGTAATTTCTGCCAGACGCTTTACAGTTCCCAAGTAAATCATGCGATGGTACCTACAATCTGAGCCGTGATTTT
The DNA here is from genome assembly GCA_949987775.1 of Aproaerema taeniolella. Taxonomy (NCBI): domain Eukaryota; kingdom Metazoa; phylum Arthropoda; class Insecta; order Lepidoptera; family Gelechiidae; genus Aproaerema; species Aproaerema taeniolella. The sequence goes on along the minus strand of OX465250.1, from coordinate 86,654 downwards.
TGTATATGGTGTTCAGGGAACTATAACAATACTTTTTATAGCACCCAGACTTCAAGACGAGTGAGCAATTCTTGGAAATACCTTCAGAACTTGGTAGCTGAAAATTGGCCGTCGGCCCAGGCTAGCTGGAATTCATATGGACATATTAGCACTACTCTTTCCCATACTTTTGGTTAATGAGAAAATAAGTAAGTTCTGGCGGCCCTGGGATCTTGGTCTAACATGAGGCATGAGGTAAACTTCTCATGCTACGGTAAGATAATATTTCTTACTAGTTAGGTTGGCTGGAAGAGATCACTTTAAGAGATAAGCTCGCCAATGTACACTGTCATATGTCTATTGTTTGTAATAATTTTATTTATGCAATCCTTACTAATATTATAAATGCGAAAGTAACTCTGTCTAAAGAATACATTAATTGAAAGCATCTATCACGGGCTCTTTTCTAAAATATAAATAACTAGCTTTCCGCCCGCGGCTCCACCCGCGTGGACTACAGGTTATATCGAGACCAACTGAGGTATAAAATGTAGCCTATGTCCTTTCCCAGACTCTAATCTATCTCTGTACCAAATTTCATCAAAATCGGTTCAGTAGTTTAGGCGTGAAAGACGGACAGACAGACAGACAGAGTTACTTTCGAATTTATAATATTAATATGGATACTATGGATTACAGATTATAGATAGACTCTTTTTGTGAAAAAGTACAAAACCATAATCTAAATTAACAACATAAAGTACACTCAATATCTAAAGTTAAACCACAAATTGAGAAGCACCGCGTACGAGTATGTGGCGTGGATCAGTGCGCCGGCGCTAAATGCAATCAGCACGGTTAGTTGGACGTCACCGTGTCACCGCACTGCACTGCAGTACACTGCACGGGCTACTGCATCCTGCAGCTCGCTCCGAGGTGCAGTATGGGTCGTTACACCTGTCGCCCAGGTGCGGGATGTGATATGAGCTCGACTGTCATTTTTATTATTACAGACATACTTCGTTTGAGACATTGAAGACACTATCTTTTGACATACCTAATTTTATAGGTTTGTTCCTGTAAACCATCCTTACTAATATTATAAATGCGAAAGTAACTCTGTCTGTCTGTCTTTCCGTCTTTCACGCCTCTACTGAACCGATTTTGATGAAATTTGGTACCTACAGAGATATATTAGAGCCTGGGAAAGGACATAGGCTACATTTTATCTCACAGTTGAGCGCGATATAACCCGTAGCCCACGCGGGCGTAGCCGCGGGCGGAAAGCTAGTTGTTTAAAAATAGTATTAGAGATCACATTGAATTCGGCATGCGTTGGCGCTCGTTACTCCTAATCCTTCGTTAGCTTTATTATACTTATTTATAAATTGTAAACCTCTATGGAAAGTTATGTATTATAGTTAAAATCAAGTATTAACAAGAAAACTTAATCTAGACAAAGGCACGGACATAAAGTCTGTGGATGCTAATAATAACACTTAAAAAAAAATCCTTCGTTAGCAGTTTTCCCATATTACAGAAGATTTCTTTAACAGGACAAATCGATTGATGGTTGACTATACCCAATTGCATCACACGTTGGTTTTTTAATCATATTACTAAATTCTATTTCACAAAACTAAACTGTGAAAGAATTGGCGTGAGTATGCGGAGCTGACTGCCAACCTCCCCCAGTGCGCACGCGAACAACAATAAATACAACCTCATCTTGTTGTTATTGTTAAATAAAGTAGCAGTAGTATTGATAACATTATAGTTTATTCAGGATCCACATATTGCGAAGGTGTTAGCCAAGCATCTTGCCTGAGCATGCGCCCGCGCAGCCGCGCCCGCACCGCGCCGGCCGCCGTCGGTCACCCGGCCCGTGCCGTCCCCAAATATATCGACATTATTTTATCTCCAGCTGACACCTCTCTATCAGAACACCCATATAGAGTAATACTGGATGTACCACATATTACCTTGTCCCAGTTACTACAATATGTTGTCAGAATTACACTGTGCAGTTACCGTGCGTACAATAGACAGTATACCTTTTTAGTTACAGTAATTGATCAAAATGTAAATCAGTCCTAGCGTTGTGAGGATGAATGGATATTTATCACCCCTTCACGCAAAAACTACTGGACACATTTTGATGTAAGCTCCTAGAGTGGCCCTCAAAATAAAACATAGGTTACACAATTTCCTAAACTAGGAAAAAAACGGGAACCTTATACAAGGTATCGAATCCTATGGAAACACTAGCTTTGCGGCCGTAACCTCGTTCTTGTGGGAATTCGGAAAAAGTATGTAGCTAATGTCACTCGCTGGTAAAAGAGTTTTCTACTGGTTATCAACGCAGAAAAAAAAAAAAAAAACCACATCAAGCAAAGCTCTCCGCTGGACTTTACATCTTTGGATTTGCAGTTCCATAAAATTCGGGTAAACGATAAACGATAAATCTGCATGTAGTGTGCGGGTGGAGGCGGGGGTGTGCGGGGTGGGTGGGGCAGGGAGCCAGGTGGCGCGGGGGCGGCAGATGGCCGTGACGTCATCAAACGCATGCGACACCTCTGCCATGCTCTGGACCAGTCGCGACCAACATCACATACATCACTCATCTGGGACACACTTTAGTCAATTCATAATCGATATTATAATTTGGAACCAACACTGTAATGTAAATCGAAGTGATTTTAACATTGAATTTTATTTGAACAAAATGTATTTATACTATAACTGATGTTCGCGGCCTAGTTTATTCGCTCGCTCAAGTCCTCAGAAAGGAAAAAAGCAATTCGTTCAGTCGTTGAATCATGAAACCGAACAAACAAATTCATAAACATACTACCCGTCGTATTAACAAAATAAGTGAGATAGGATTATTTTACCGTAGCTGTAGGTATCTTTTTCTATACGGTGATCTAAAACGGTTTCGTTATTTCAAGCAGGGACACTGCCTGCCGTAGGTAGTGCCAATATTAACCAGCACATGCCATCATCCTTGCAACTGTTCGTTGTTTTAAATCTACTTCACACCCGGGGCTCTACTCTGTACTATCTACGATCGACGGACGACCGATAATTGTCACTACCTGTCACTGTCATCTGTATAGCGGAAGACAGAGATGTACTGACATTCGACGTTTCAAAATTTCGGTCGAAGATAGTACTGAGTAGAGCCTCTGATTCTTTTACTACAAGGTAAAGTCTTCTTCTTATCGTGTAGGTATAGTCAAGTGTGTAGCGAACTAGACTAACCTTGGTGTCAGAGTTTTCAAACCAAACAATAGCCTCTGGCTTGGTTTTAACGACTAAGGTCAATCGAAAACAGCCGGGACCGACATCTTAACGTGCCTTCCGAAGCACGGAAATACTCGTATAATAAATTGCCACATTGGTCACCTATCAGGTTCTCTGCCTTTGTATACGTTGCTTAACCTCACTGATCAGTTGAGATTAGCGAGCGCCACTGGGCTGCGAGCGCTTCAAAGTAAAGTTACTATAGCTGCCCTTAAAAATATACCAGTTGAACCCGGAGTGGACACAATAGCACATTACTGATAACGAGCCACCCCATGGCCCGTGCCCCGTGACATGCCCCTTGCCTTTACAATACAATACAATACAATGCACACAATACACCACCTCGTCGCTTTGGACAGGCTGGTTTACTAATGCGACAATGACTGGGGATGACTTACTCTACCTCAATTGAAGGAACACTACAAACAAATTAAACTCACTTCCGAATCCAACTGAAAGGAAGAAAATAATGAATGAAATCCAAATTTTATTGAACTATGACTAATAAGTTTACTTGAACTAGCCGACATGAATAACAAGTCGTCATTATTTATTGTCACCTTTTATTTGAATTCAGTGTAATTTAAAAAAAAAATATTTTTTTAAATTTTGACGTTTATTTGAAAACAAAGTCCCCATAAAAAAGGAAAATTTCATATTTAGTATGTTGTTCCACCGAGAGTCGCAGGCGTGGACATTGATTGAGCGTGAAATAATACTTTCGCATTTATAATACGAGTATATTATTATGAAGTTATGATAGTCAACATCGATGTTAAATAAACCAACCAAATTAAATGAGGTGGTGTTCAGATAGACATAAAAGTAATGTGAACTGAACATGCATTGCATGTGGATGTTTGCGTTCTGTTCTGTTTAGTAATTTTGTTAATCGTAGCAGTGAGACCAATCAATATTAATAAATAAGTTTCAAGTGAGTACCCACTATAGCAGTATACAAACAACTCCATTCGATTTGTTTTGTTTATTTATTTAGTTGGAGTTGATGAGAAAATGTAATTAACCCCTCGCGCACCGACGATAACATTGAATGACATGTAGAGTCCTCCGCCGATGTACACGGAAACAATGTGATGTGTAGTGACGAACCAAGCGATAAGAGAACAGCTCACGGGGGCGAGGGGGGTGAGGCGGGGGTGAGGGAGAGGGAGGGGGCGGTGATTAGATGTTAATTTGGCAGCGGGTTCAAGTTCAGGCGGTCATCGACCCGTGACGTCACGCTGCCGAAACTCTACCTCTGTGACTTGTTACGCACAGGACTCCATGTCCCGGCTCGTGGCCACTACAGCCTCAGACTACGTACACAACACAGTAATGAATGAAACGTTACGCGGCTCGTGTCGAGCCGTGTCGGGTCGGAATACTTCTTAATGCAAACGTTTGACAAAAAGTAGCCCTGCAGAAACATGGAAAAGACAATGAAAGTAAGCTTTCATGTAGAAAATATAACACTAAAGTCAGAAAAAATGCTACTGGACGGAGTGGAAGGAACGTATGAATGGCTGGCTTCTCGGGGCAGTTTTTTGTGTGGAGTGAGTCCGAGGACCGGGAGTGACATTCCGGGCGGTGGAGGCGAGCGCGCGGGCCGGCCGCGGCCGCGAGCGTATGTAAAACGCCTCGCCGAGGAAAATCCATAACGGCACGCGGAAAACCCTTTTAATATACGGCACGTAAATAAGAGCCTGAGCGGGCAGCGGGGAGGGCTCGCGCGGATTGGCCGGCCGCGCCCCGCCCCCGCGCTCGGAAAAAAAAGTCCGCAAAAAGCCGGCGCTCGGCTAGTCAGTGTCTCGCGCGCCAGCTCGGGGGGCGGACGCCGGCGCCCGGAGAGAGACGGCGCGACCCACACGAGGCGGCCGCGGCCGCGCCATGCCCGCGCTGGCCCTGCGCGACCAGCAGCCTCTCGACTGCTCCATGCGCCTGCGCGACCTGCCCGCCTGGCCGCCGCCGCCCGCGCCCAGCCACAGCCACCACGGTCAGTACCACCAGCCGCCGGACCAGTGCAGTGCAGTGCCGGCCCGGGCCGCAGACCCGCAGTGACATCGCGCGCGCCGCATTGTGTCGCGCACCATTCGTTCCTGACGTCTCCCGACTCTGATCCCGTTCTTAACCCTCACCCTCGCGCCCCACGTGTCTCGGGGGTCAGATTCCCATCTCGATTATTGTCGTCCCGCGACCCCGAAGCGTTATACAAATTTGAGCCGATATTAAAAGTCAGTGAGTCCCGTGAGCTCGGACGGTGGTGTGCGGTGCGCGCCGGACGCATTAGGCGCATTTGCGATGTGTTTGGCTGCACCGCGCGCCGCACGCCGCACGCGATGTCATATCATATGATTTACGATTTGGTAAACCTTAAACACTTCATACAAAGTGATTCAATGAAGATTCACCGGAGCCGTAAGTACTTAAGCAACGTTTGATTTGTTTTGTTTGACTCAACGCTGAAACTAACAAACTCTACAATTACAATGTTGTCCAAAACTGTTAGCATCACTTTTTAGCGTTTTAGGTTTTTGGTTACAAATCAACTATAAGTGCCAAAATAGTATCTGGAAAATTTTGACTTTAACCTGATCTATTTATATTATAAAAAGAGCCTATAAAATGTATTTAAACAACCGTTATTTACACGTCTTTTCTTTCAAATGAATACCGTAACAGACGACAATATTATTAGGGTCTTACGAAAAATTTTACTTTTACAATCCGATTCCATGTTTAGTATTTTTTTAGTATCACATTTTATAAACAAATGATGCCAAATAGTATTTAGTACTAAGTAAGAGTTCTTTTTTTATAAATAGCAGGTAAGATTTTTATATTTTATTCAGTCGAAAAAACAAATGTTGATTAATTAAGAACTTTCATTGAACTAAAGAAAATAATACTCAATCTGAAATTTCTAAAAACCATTTGCAATCAATAAATCATCAACTTTATCATACGTTTTTATTAAAAAAAATGAGCATTAAGAAAGTCAAATCAACCATTTAGCGAAACTTACATATTGTTTAGCGAAAGCGTTGCCTAATTGTTAATTTAGTATTAAAAACTACTAGTCAAGTACGAATCTGTGTAATGTAAACATATTAAAAGAGTATCATAACGGTTGGTGAAAGTCAGTAAGTTATATTTAGTAGTAATCCTGAGTGAGAATACGAGCGGGGTCAGGTGGACCGCGCCTGATGCCCGACAGCGGAAGGGTTGCGACCCTCCACAAATAATATAAACTCTCTTAATACAGGGTTTTGTCACCTCGCCACTCGACACTCGCCTCCTTTGCAAAATGATTCCTTTGACACGCCCCACGTGCACTTCACCTTCTTGTTGTGAGCCGGCAGAAGGCGCCCCTTTTATTAAACTCCGAAGATAAATGCATGTGCACGAGATATCATCTTGTAAACATGCTCGCGGCCAACCCTTCTCTTTTTGTGTCAACAGTTATAAAATCACTTCATTTCCTCTAAGTAATCGCAATAAAATGACTCTTTTTTGTGACTACTAAATTACACGAAAATAACAATTGAATTAGCGGCAAATGATGATAGCGTACGAAAGGCTCACACCGAGCGGCGGCGAGAGGTTCCCGGCGGTAATAAGGTGCGCGGGCGCCGGTCGGGAGCGGTGATACCGTCACGCGTAGTTTACCGCTGTAACTAGGTGTCGCATCGCTCACATCATAATATAACGCATGTCTCCTCCACATCACCTTTACTTTAAAATAGCCGATTTGATATCGTGTTTCCCACGTTAGGTACACAAGACGTACAGAAACCAACTTCGAGCAGAATTAATCCACAATAAATAAATAAGTAGGTATTCATAACCATAAACATTGGTATCAAGTCACAATTTAAAATAGTATGTCGTCACAGTTAATTAAAAATTTGCTAAATTTTTATGAAGAATGTCACTATTATTCCACTATACAATATTGGTACCTTTTATTGTCTATAAAAAATATTGTTTGTGTCTGTACCATAAGAAGAAGAAGAACAGCTTTTAAAAAACTCGTAATTTTTTTTTGTAGAAATGCCATAGTCATATGACTTATTATTAAGTCATCAGCTCATACAAATTTATATAATTAATCATGCACCCACACGTCTAAGAAATTCGTTTTCGAGCGGCGCGCGTTCACTAACGCATTGGACCAGAGTGGCGGACTATGGGCTAAATCTCCTTCGTGTTTCGAAGAGAAACCTGTGCCCCTCGGTGGGGAAGTATACGGATTGATAAAAAAATAATGAACAAAGATTATGAAATTGGTGTGCTACGTACTTGAGCCACTAAAGATAATTCAAATTCAAATTATTCAATTTTATTTCACAGAACATTCAGGATGTTACTTAAAATAAGTCAAAGTTACATTATATACATACATATATATATACATACATATATATATACATACATATATATATACATACATATATATTCGTTCATTCAGGTTATTACATTAAAAGATTTAAATAGTATTTTAATGATAGGTTAAGATATGATTGAAACCACTAACATTATTGACTGAAGGTCTGAAATATACTGATTTCACTTTATGACAAAAAAATTATGATAACTTAGTAGGAGGTTTATTATAAAAGCGAAAAATCATAGTTTCATTACAAACGGTACTCTAACTAAAATGTCATAAAAACGAATTCGGCTGTATCTACGGGAAATAAGTAGTAGGTCTATTATATTCAATTAGCAATTAAATTTTTGTATCAGCCACTTCGAGATAAATATTCAAACAGATCCTCTGTAACACAGGGAATGTTAATTTCAATGTAAATACCTCCTTTGATAAATTCTCTTTGTTTACATTTCGTCTAGTGTTATTTTAAAGTAACATTATTTGTGTGAGACTACAAAATAAATGTTAAGCTAAATTATAATGTTCAACAACACGCATTGGGACAGCGTAGTGGACTTTGGCCTAATTCCCTTCCTTTTTTTAAAGGGAGGACGTAAGTAGATAGGCCGATACAAAAAAAAATATTAATAAAAATTATACATAAATAAATCTATATTAATAAAAATGAATCTCTAAATCCCTTGGTCATCAAATCACGCGTGAACGGATTGAACGATTTTGCTAATTCTTTTTTTCTTGTGTTTCTAATTATCAGGAGAAGGTTTTTAGTAAAACAAAAAATAAGAAAGATGAGCGGAACATTAAAAGCTGTTTGCAAAAGGCTTAACAACATATACTATACAGGGCTTTAGGTAAATCTTTTTCAACCTCTCGGGTGGTAAATTAGTCCATGAAACTGAAAAACTTTCCCAAGGAACATAGGTCAAAATACGAAAAAAATGTTTTTGTTCCCATACAAACTGCATCAGCTGATAGCGCATTTTGTATGGGAAGTCAAAAATTTTTTTCATACTTCAACCTTTGTTCCTTGGGAAAGTTGTTCAGTTTCATGGACTGATTTACCATCCAAGAGGTTGAAAGAGATTTACCTAAAGCCCTGTAGATAAGAAAAGAAAAATGTAAATCATGTTTTTTTTACAACAATTAAGAGCTAATGTCATGTTAATTCTTTCACAAATTAGATAAGATCATTTATTCCAACATTATCAATTTCATAATTACAATAGATGTCAAAAATGTCAGAGAATAATGTTTTACTTAAATATTATAACAATGTCAAACAATTTAAAAAAAGGGGAAGAACAAGCAACTTAAAATTCAGTATTTTTGATTCTTTCTGTTTTTTCACAAGTTTTAATACCTATGTTTTAAAATTCATATTATAACTATTTGAAAAGACTCCTTCGAACCAAACAGCCTCGGGCTCTATTCGAAGTACCTACTTACTTGTCATATGATATAGTATATTATATATATTTAATTTATTTCAATATTTATAAGTTTTACTTTAACGGTTAAATAAAAGCAGATAATTGGTTAAAATTGTCTTATTGCGCAAGTTCACCGATCATGCGATTAGGCTCCTTTCGTATTTCTGTCTTGTGTTCTAATATCATTTGATGATATGACAGAGCAGTGGGTCACACATGGTAGTGCATGGTGTGTCGGGTGCGCGCGCCGCCTGGGAGCGATGTGAACTTTGCGCGCACGCAACCTACTGTAATCATCCTACGGCCACCTGTCCTGTGTACTTTGTACTTCATTAAGCGACAGTATTATCACCAAAAAAACATACCTAAGTCCGAATTTGAAAAGAAAATTCAAAATTGTTTACTAACTCAACGAAAACTCTTTAAAATTATAAACTTTTGTTAAAGAAATCCAGTTCACGGCGAAATAATGTAATCCTACTAAAAACATTTTCATGTTAAATGTTGCCAAGACAAAACCATATGGCTCGCACTGTCAAAAAGTTATCAGATCTCATGTCGAGCCAAGCGCTAACTCTACACACCCTAACTCAACGAGTCCTAACTTCACAAATTCTAAACCTTACTCAAAATATGTCGCTTGGCCATTTAATTACTACAAGAACTATAATTATTGTATAACAGAAAAGTAATGAACAGAGAATAAAGGATGATGGGCATTTTGGTATCGGTATTAGTATGGAACCTGGTATTGGCACCGATTGAAATAAATGATACATCGTTGAATAGGTAATTTTCTGTAGAATATTTTTATTTGTTATATTAATTATTAATTATCATCATTAATTTTGGAAAAACCTTCTTTCAACTTGTTTTATTTATTGAGAGAATAAACAACCAATGATAATAATTAATGATGATCATTTATTTAATATAATAAATAAAAATATTATGCCTAAATGAAGAATAATGTCGCAGAAAAAATGAATGAAAGTTGAAAAATAAATAACTTTCAAGGCAGGATTACTCTAATTGGACAATGTATCATATTCCTATGCATTATATTCCTTATTATTATTATTATTCAATTTAAAATGACATTTGCAACTCAATTTTATTTATTAACTTATTAAACTGACATGAACTTAATTCGCTATTATTGACATATACTTTATATTTTTACATTTAATTATGAACTTAACAAAGACGTTATATTTAATTATTGACCTGTATTAAACTTGACAGAACTTCTGTCATTTGACTAATAAATAACGCTCAAATATAATTTAGATAGGATGATAATTGTGATTTAAATATTTTCTTAGTTGTACAAAATGAGTCTGCCTGCCGTTCCTCATTGCAATGCCCGACAGGGTTCATATGTTAAGATGTTCCTAAATATAATATTAGAATTAAGATCTTTTATATACTCTGTACATATGAATTGCAATAAACGTTTGAATTGAATTGAATTGAATCAAGATTAGTGCTTCGGTTATTCTTATTCTACAGAAAATTACCTATTTAACGATGAATCATTTATTTCAATTGGTGCCGATACCAAGTTCCATACTAATGTGCCCATCATCCTTTACCTTACGCCCGCGCCCGTGTGACGGTAGCGAAACGTCAAAACCACATACATATTTTGATTGAGGTGTAGAGTTTGTGAAGTTAGGGCTAGTGGATATCAATGAAAAATAAAGTAGAAGAGCTATGCAATTGAAACGAAATATACTCGTATTTTATAAGTGTACTATTGACATCATATCCCGAGAATTTTGTTTATCTGGTATAATCCAAACCCAAGATAAGAAGGTTCAAAAAACAAACAAAGTTGACTTCTGAACTATATAGAAATATAGGCACTATTAGAACTAAAATCCTAAACTGTCAGAACATCCCTCATTGAATAACTACACCATATTTACTCAATACTCAATACTCAATATTTTTCATTATTCAGTTTCAAGGCGTGAATTGATGATCCTTTTTTTATTAATATCTAATATTATAATACTAATTGTCGCTTGCTTGGGACTGGTATTTCTAGACAAATTCTTGTCACCGCATTCAGGTAATGCTCTGGACATATTCCATTAAATGCCTTCTGATATCTTTAGATTACAAAGAATCTGCACTTTACAGTTCTTGTGGTAAACTTTACGACTTAGTGCACCTTCTCTCTTAGAAAATAGTAGATATATTTTAGTAGCGCTGAGGCAACCTTTTTTAGTCATTTGATTTATAGGATTTATTTCAAATTCATTATTTTCGAAGTCTCGATGCGGCTGTCATGACGGTTAATTAACGCTCAAATCCTCGTCAAAATACTAATAAAAAAATGTTTCTTGTTAGATATTGTTTGTTATAATGTTAACTTCGGGTTGAGGAAAGGATGAGGGAGGGGACTACTAGCCGAAATCACAATTACCATTATGAACATGAGTATCGTTGTATATCTTATTAAAATTATCTCACTTATTAATATTAGGCTAATTAATTTTATGTAAATGAGCTCGCAGTCTGCATTTGAAGTAACGATACATTGCGTGAAGTTATTTTATACATTAATTAGACATTATTCGTGTTTCGAGTGGTATGTCGGTTAGCTTTTATGAGCTCACGCGCATTATAGTTTATCGCTCAATATAAAGGATGCGCCTGCGCCGCCGGATTACAATATAACCTCACTTTTTGTTCGATCTCGCTCTAATGACAAAATTAACGTCCCGTGTGGTGCCAGCCCGGCCCGCTACGTGTGGTGCCAGCCCGGCCCGCTACGTGTGGTACCAGCCCGGCCCGCTGCTGCTACCGACGCGTACACGTACACGTACACGTAGCTCTCTAACAACCACATTTGAATATTTACTCCTCATCTCAAACAAAAACGCTACTTTAATTTTATTATAATTGAAGTTTTACAGTATTTTAATAGCGCGCATAAAATACAATATTATTCTGGCTAAAAGCAAATGTAAAGTATGCGGAGGCACTCAGTTACAGCCACTTTAAACATAATTTTATGATTATTGTTGTTGTTATTAATTTCACTCTTAGAAATCCAAAATGAACTGAAAAGACTAGATAGTTCCAATCTGAAACAATGTCCATACAAACCAACTAAGGTTGGTGAATAATAAGCAAAGTCCGTAGATGCTGGCTGACAATCCAACAAGGATTTGGTTCTAGACAAAACAGTATGCATAAATCAAATTGCCAAATATTATTTATTTCTTGCTGATTCTAATCGTTATTGTTATGATATCTTTATTTTTAAATGTTATAATTAATAACTATCCGTAACCTGTCTTCTACTGCGAGTTACGATTTCAGTCATAATTCCAATGGTACTCGTTTCGTACCTAAATTATTGTTTTTTTTATTATTATTATAAGATGGGTTAACTCTTGACCTCAATCTTGACGTTAAAGGTCAAAGATGAAGTCGACGATGGAGCGAGTTAACCCAGAAAATGCCTATAACTCCCACGCACCGACGGAACACAGCAGGCTGTTTGGCGTCAGGCTTCGGTAGGACGGAGTTCGCGAACCAGACGGCCCTTTACAGAGCCTACCACACCGCATGAGACCATAGGACGACATCTCAGATTCAGAAAAAAAATGAAGTGTGGGATGGATTACTAGGAGGCAGGTCTCATTTGTGTTTCCTTAGTCGCCTCTTAAGACACCCACGGAAAGAGATGGGGTGGTGTTATTCTCAACCGATCACCACACGGTGTTTGTTTTAATGATAATAAATAATTCTATGCAGTGGTTGAGCCCCTTTTCTTGACGTTGGCCTATTGTAAAGCTCTCGCGTACTTCTTAAATACAAAGGAACGAATTACTGCCTTAAACTATTAGAGTAGAGGTGTCAGAGACACAGGCTTGTTTATTTGGAGCCGATGCGAGTGTGAGTGGAGAGGAGACGAGACGAGGTAATGAGAGCAGACGGGAGACCTCACTCGTAAACATTACCGATATTAAGCTGGCTGTTGAACTTGTTCCCGATCCCGCGACAATCGATTTTCTTATATAGGGCGTGTTTGTGTGGCTGCGAGCCCCCTCCCCCGCGCAGCAGCCTTCACCCCCGCGCTCACCCCCGCACGCAATTAGCCGCCGAGGTCAACCACCTCATCTCGTCTGCAACACTCATCTGATGAACTTCAACACTGACCATTGACCATGATACGGCCCTCGCCCCGCACCCCCCGCACTCCACTCGACCCGCTCTACGTGCGAGGGACTGTACAGTGTGTGACGTGCGTTGTGTGTTGTGTGTAGGAAGTCGCTTTGCTTGTTGACTGACAGATATGCAGAGTATGTGTACAACGCGACTATTACAAACATTAAGAATGGGGTGGGGCTGCATAAATAGAAGAGTTTCTGTTCTTTATGTTATTATATCATTCAGAGGTGTTTAAGATACATATGTGAAATGTTGGACAACATTTTGATTATTAATGAAACTTAAGATGCAAAAACCTTTTACGTACTGAGTTTCTTAACGTGATAATATGTTAACTACATATTTTATTTAGACTCTAAAAAGGCTGCTCCTGCCTAGCCTAACAGGGCGTTAGGGATCGGGATTATAAGCGAAAGGGTATACGTTTATATAAGGAGGCTATTAGACTAAATCGTGAGGACAGTCCGACCGTAGAATCCCACGAATAGTGCAATACGCGTGGCTGAGTATGTAAAGTTTGAACTAATAACAGCCATCTGACCGACTCGATAAGAAGAATACATGGTAATATTCTACAAGTTTTTTTATGCGAAGTCACAACTGTTAAATAAATCAATAATAATATGAAAGTATACAAAAATTTAAAGGGTTAAGATTGATAATTCTCAAAGTATTTGATGCGCTACATACAGTTCCCGTCGGGTCTGTACCAGGCTGCGTATCGATGCGACGCGTGCACTGGTTATTGTTCGACACATCCTGTCGATGGGGCCACGGACGGACAAGATGCACTTTTTTTACTTAAATTTTGCATTATTAAAATCCACAATTCTATTGATATATTCAAACGCCGCCGGCGGACAATAAAGAAGCCGTTTTTTTAATAAATGTTTTTTCAAAGGTTTTGTGTTATTTTAAAATTAATTATTAATACATAAGAGCATAACATTATAAAATTAAAAATAGATAACAACAGGTGCAACACAAATCACGAGGAAAAGGCGGGCCTAGTGTCTTACAGTAGACACCAAGGCCTAGTTTAGACTCTAGTTTTAATTATTGTGACAACTGCCCAAGTCACAGTCACAGGCGACGCCCTATTTTGGGACACAGAGGTAAATAAATATTGAAACGTACAAATATTTGGTAAATCAAGTTGTTTGTTATTATTTTTTATATAAAGTCTTAAACTTATGTTCTTTTCAATAAATTTACCGAATCTTAACAACAACAATAATAAGTCTAGTAAGTATAAAATAATAGCACACTCAATAAAGGTGACAGAAAAAGAATGCTGTATTACCTGAGGCGGAAAACGGCACGATTCTTATGAATTTTGAATAATTCTTTCTCAGCTATAAGGTATTAAAGCCACCATGTACTTTGGATCATTGAGCAATATATTATGTATAAATAAAACGTAAATAAATATGTATTAGGTACTTATTAACGGAGTCTCTCTATTTCAAGACATTGTAGGGACCTGGGTGTGGACCCTACGTGTATTTATGTGCATCGACTTGCTCCGGCTTACCCAGCCAGCAACCATATACTAACACGTAGGGCCCACACCCAGGTCCATACAACATCACACTAAAGATTTTTAATAATTTTTGAGTAGCACAATATTTTGTGAGTTTAGTTTAAAGTATGTGCATGTAATGAGGAGTTTAGACTGAGGAGGGGGCTGGCCGGTGTCGGGGGGTAAATGTAGTTAATGTTGTATGGCAAATGCTACACGCTCAATATTTATCGTGATCCGAGGATCGCGATCCAGGATCGCGATATTTATTGAACGTGTATTGTCAAGTATTGATGGATCGCGGTAAATATCGTAAAATTTCTAGATTTCCAAAAATCCGGAACGCGATCCATGGCAGTATTAATATTGATGTGAAATTGTCGCATAAACGCTCGTCATATTCCTGCGCTGGCGCACGGAGTGGCAGCTCGTTAGACATGCTCCGCCGGCTGCGCCCGCGCATTGCGAACCAAAAATGTGCATTTTGCCGAGTGCAATACGTGCATAATACTGCTTTGTGCATAATGGGTGGTTTTTGTGACCGGCGCGGGCGGGGGCGGGGGTGCGGTGCGGGGAGGGAGCGCATATTACCAGCCGTGGGCCACTCTACAATTCAAATCACTTGGAAAGTTGATTAATTAACTTGCTCTCAAACACTTAGTATGTTAATCTTTCAATGATCAACAAAAAATATCTGACTGTATCCAAGAAAAATCATAATTGTAAGTGTAGACATAATCACTACGCCTTGAACACGGTGCAGAGAAACGGAAATATAATACACTAGCTATCTGCCCGCGGCTTCGCCTATACGCGTGGCATTCGGTTATATCGGGCTCCCGAGTCTCTTCTAAATGACGGGCTAAAGTGCAGTCATGTCCAACCTCGTACCATGAACAAAATCCATATCAAATTTTAAAACGGTTGTCTAGAAGCGTAAAGACGTAACAGACACAGAGTTACTTTCGCATTTAGGTATAGCATCTTCTTCTTCAATTTAAGAGCTGTGCTCTTGTCGGTATAGCATATTAATACTTAATTCATAATTATTTTTTTACCAGACCATATTCGTCCCCACCGAGGGCACGGGCCTCGAAATACGAAGAATAGGTTCAAGTCACCACACCTTGACCAACACTGTTGTTAAAAAAATATGATAATAAGTTAATAAGCAATTAAACATTTACAGAATCGGGCAGCTGTCATCGAGTACATGAGGTTCCGATGGTTCTAATTCCGTCCCCTGAATGGATATAATTTTCCACGTTAAAAACGTATGAGCCACCGACTTCAATCCCAACTACAGTTCGCACAAAGTAGATAACTAGTATTAGCCTATTAGCAGATAACCACAAACGAAAATGTCACTTATTTATTTAGATGATATTCTGGTTTGTAGTATTTATGGTTTTTGTTGATTTTTTTAAAAGCGCTGAATCATTTTCGATAAAATGTATATGGGACTATTTCTGGAGTATACTCTTTCGAACAAAAATTCTGAAAATCGGTCCATAATTGGCGGAGATATCGATGAACATACTATAAAAAAAATACATACAGTCGAACATAGAACCTCTTCCTTTTTTGAAGTCGGTAAAATTTTGTCATTCCACCGCCATCGAGACGATACGTATATCCGCCCTGTGTTTTAGTTTACTCGTCGGTAATTAATTTTGTTGTTTACTGTTACAATTGTTATCGTTCCTTGCACGCCGGTGCCGGCGCCGTAAACATGTGCAATAAAATATACAACACAACGCTGATCACATTTGTAGATTTCATTATTTTAATTAATCTGGGAATATTAACTCGTACTGCAATCAATCCGTTTATTAAAAGAGTTATTCAATCACAATGATTTACATTTGTGCAGACAAAGCTATACGAGACTTACTTCGCATAGAAAAATTAAAATAGAATAACAACACCAACATAACATAAGTTATAAATAAGTAAGATAAGTGTAGTTTCATTCCAAAAGCCCATAGAAGTATCAAAAGCCAGTTTTATAAATAATGACATTAAATTATTACACAAAGTGGGTACCATGAAGATGACAATGGTAGTTTACGAGAGAAAATGTAATTTAATATACATTTGTAAAAATAATAGCCACGAGTGAAGCGAACTGACTGTCTGCGTAATAACCATAATGTGGGACGGAAACTCATACTTTCTGATTAGCTATAAATAAAGGTGGTCTGTTTACCTACGAGTAGCTCAGCTGGTAAACTCTTTCACTTGTCGTCGAAGGGTGAACCTGTTAGTTAATTTGAATTCCTTTTCATGAATGTTGAGTACAGAGCTGACCCCGGGTGCCGGTGGATGCGGCCCATGCTCCGTGTGATGTGCATTACTGCAGCATGCCTGCACCGGCTCGGGGGCTGCTCGTGAATTCACAATGTTTAGCAAAGGTTTAGCATAACTCGAGTGACCCCTGACCCCTCACCCCGCGCCCCTCCCCTTTCTATTTACACGCATCACAGGGTTTATCCAGGGCCGTCGTCGCTGGGCTTATAATGCGCTCTTTTTACAATATTAGCGGGGAGATGACCGGTGTAGGATAATATTTATTTGTAAGGGTGCAACCCTTCCCGCGGGAGCCGCAAACTGATTTATATTACCTGCGAGAGGCTGTCGTGTGTCACCTCACGGGTACGGATGGACGGACTACACATTTTATGATTTATCTAATCTCTGTCCGCGACTTTGTTTGCATGTATTTTTTGAAATAATGTGATTCTAATACTAAAACATCTGAAATTAAATTGATATTAGTTTGTAACTCTCGTTTGTAACAACTTTTGCTTATAGTATGTAATGTAAGTATTCATTAGTTTTTCCATAACACCCGAACTGTCAATAAATCTTAAATCAGTGATTGTTGTCGAGAACTCGTAATCAAAACTATTCTTTTACAAAATTTTTTATATGATATAATATTTTTAAAGTTACCAGAGGAGAACAGATAATAAGCATTCTTTGTACTTATCAGAAACCGGGGGATGTTTTCAAATCTACAATACTTCTGAAGACACTTTCCAAACAGTCACCTCCAACGGTTCTTGTAACACCTCTGACAGAAATAACAAATTATTAGGGTAGACACCGTTGGTTAATTGCAAAGACTTAAACTGGCAGGCTGAAATTGGAGTGGCCAAACCAAAAAGAGTCCATTGCCCTCTTTCCGGTATTGCCTTACTTTGTTTTAGCGGTGCCTCCGGGAAGCAAAGGAGCAGTGCTACACAATCCATAAACATCATCAAACAGTAAGAGCAGAACACAACTTTTACCAATTCAATCATCTAAGATCTTGTTCCTTCGTATCTTTAAAGACAGTGTTTGAGAGCATCCGTGCTGTGGATGTGGCTGGCAGCGGCGGGACCCGCGGTGTGTCGTGTCGTGCGTGGGACATGTGTTGCCGCACACACGAGTGCCGGCGCGGGCCGGGGGGGGAGACGGCGCGGGGGAGGGAGGGTCGTGCGATTTACATTCAGCGAGCGCGCGCCTCCCTCGCTCTTTTCTTCTTCAAATTGGATTTAAACATTGTGAATTACCTTTCTTTGATTCGCGGGTTAGCCAAATGGGGACGATTTATGGAGTGTGTGAGTAGGTCCGGCCGCCGGTCCCCTGGGAGCGCGATTTACTGCCGCCGCCACCTGCCCCGCGCCCCGCGCCTCCGCTGCGTCCCGCGCGCATCGTTTATTTCCCACCCCGTTTAATGCGATGCTATCATTTAGGCCTCTCCTAACTTTATCTCGGCGTGGGCCTGCATCGCCCGAGACCCTCCATATGTCACCGTGATAAAGTTCTGCCCCCGCGATGGACTGCTAAGTGGAATATTCAATTGTCTCTAATGCATTTCCTTCAGATAAATCGGACAATTCGGACACCCCTTCCACTGGTTCTGATTTTCCCTCAGTCGGATATGTCGTGACGTCACCCTCACCCCCCTTCACACCACCTCCATCCCCCTCTATTCGTGCTAGGTCATCCTGACACAGTGGTTCCCTGGCCTCGTGTCAAGTCTGCTCCCGCCATGGCTACCGGTTTCCTTCAACTTCATCCCCTATAAACATGGTTTTACTTACATGACGTGATAAAGTTTGAAGGACTACTTCGGTTCATAACTCGTGATTACAACAAAACAAGATATGTGAAAGCGTCTCGCATCAATAATTAAATATTCAAACAGCAAAGGATTTTATTTTTCAGCCACCGCCTTGTTATAAATGCTTATTGCTAGCACTGAGACACGATCAAGTTAAAAGTTAGGTTAGGTTAGGTTTAGTTCTACACCTCGGCACAACACTATGTTTCCCCTTTGTATATAAAAGTCCCAGTTTGTTTGTGTTCTGGCTAAACGCGATTTTAACGATCGGCCGAAACATTCCGCCGCCTTGTAATTAACTGTTATCTCTAATTACATTATAATATTGTTGTTGCAGTGGCGGGCCGCGGTGACGTCAGCGGCTATTTCAACACGCAGATGGTGCTGGACCTTAACGGTGAGTACATAAGTTTCAGATTAGTACGACACGCGTTCGGAGGCAGAAGGTTCATTTGAATATCGCGGAAGGTGCTCCGAGTGCGATAGATAATTAGGTTTTTGTGATGTGAGTACAGCTCGCCCCCCGGCTTACGGCTCGCGGCTCACAGCTTGCACGGTATACTGCACTACTTTATGTTTTTCACTCTAAAATACGCAAATATAGTCCGTTTCCACACACATTCTCTTTACATCTTCATTTCATTCTTCTTCTTTCTTTAATATTTCAGCAAATATTGATTACTTATATGTTTTTTCTATAGATATACCTGCCTACATATATGTACTATAATATATGCCTTCTAAAGGAAAAAAATAGATAACAAATATTCAACCTTTGCGCGATTCTCGCACACCCGTATGTGCAAGATTTGTATCGCACGCGCCGTAAACAAGCGCGCGACAGGTTACTTATACGTTTACTGAAATATAAAGTGAGCACAAAGACGCATCTACAACTAAATTATGTTGTAAGTACTACAATGTATTATAACAGTAAGTTGTGATTGTATAGTAAACTGGCGACGACCGTCGACCGGGCGTCGATGGTGCGTTGAGGCGCGGTAGGCAGTGCGGCGCGGCGTGACGCGAGACAAAACGACGACATAATTAAATTAATACAAACTCACAGCTGAGCCCGTTTTTATGTCCGACTGGCTACACCGAGACATTTCTAATTTTCGTCTAGGACCGTTTTTTACCGCATTAATTACGGACTGAATGGGTTTGAGGAAAAAGCGTCGCCGGAGAAACCGCGTGTTTTTGTATCGCGCGTGCTTCACGCCGCCGCCTGCGCCCGCGCAGCGACCGCCGGCGACGCCGGGCCTACAGCCCGAGCACCGCTATTCAAATCAACACGACAAATGACAAAAAATTACGGGTCAAGACCATGTCTAATATTGCTTGATGTGGATTTCCGTAGCTGAATACTTAACAATCTTTAAGAAAAGCCAAAAGTAAGTATTTAGGACTACGCCTGGTAAGCTTTAAAAAGCTCCATAGCTTTTTAGGACCGCTCTCAGTAACCTAAAATTTTGCGATTCTATAAAATGTGGACGGCCAATGCTGTTGCTTTGAAAAGTTCATTTATGTTGGGATTCTATGGAATAAGTACCTTCTTTGAGATCAAATTACCAAAACTAGTATATCTCCTAAGTTTAGCAGTTGCTCGCGTGTTAATTCCGCTGGGGACCCCCAACCCACCGTCACCGACCACCGCGACTCGTCGCTCTCATCCGACACACTCGTTTTTATTAGTTTTTGTCTCCGTGTCCTCATCATGGGAACACAAACTTGCAGACATGCAGCGATGGACTTACTATGTACTATTAAAATGTACCTTTAATAATACTTATCTATATCCTTGCATCTTTGGTGTTGTAACATTTTACTACAAGTGTAAAATTCATTTGACTTAAGAGATTTTTGATTAAATGTTACAACGTGCTACGACCATTACAACCTTATATCATTCTCTACCTATATGCATCTTAACACAACCTCAGCCGACTACCCTACAATATCCCACACCGTAGTCTGCCTGTAAATTATAGGGTGTATGTGTGTTCAGCTATGTAATCTTAAGTCCTATTTATCCTTACTAATATTATAAATGCAAAAGTAACTCTGTCTGTCTGTCTGTCTGTCCGTCTTTCACGCCTAAACTACTGAACCGATGTTGATGAAATTTGGTAGATTAGAAGATTTGGTATTGGTGGATTTGAAGATTAGATTGAGATTAGAGCCTAGGAAAGGACATAGGCTACATTTTATTCCACAGTTGGGCGCGATATAATCTGTAGTACACGCGGGAGGATCCTCGGGAAGAAAGCTAGTAAAGCAATAAATTTATATGAATATAAACATCCCTGGTTAACCATTACTATAGAACTCTATCAATTATCACCAAAATACGATTTCCCCCAAGGAATCCCGCACAAACTGTTCGGGAAAAGCCGTTCGGTCGATTTGGCTAAATTTTTGGGAGAATATAGATAGCCTTTATATAGGTGATCAAGTGTGCAAAGTTTCAAAGTTAAATAATGAACAGTTTTTTTAAATATACATTTTTTAAATGTTGAAACTATAAACATCATTTTCATGTTAAGTCATAAAAAGTGTATCATTTTAACATTTTTTTTAGTAGGCACCACACATTGCTCTATAGCAATAAGGCCGCCGCATTGTACACTATCAGATAAGTGGTGTGTTTATTAAATTATAATAATATTTATAATTACGTTTTTTGGTGAGCAATAAAGAGTAACGTATTGTGTTGACAATTTGTTTATTGAGCAGCTTTGCAGAACAGTCTTTTATAAACTTGACATTTAAAAAAGCGACTTAAAAAAACCAAAAAATAAAGACAAAATCATTTAATGACCTACGTAGTACTTTCTGATCTGTTTGTAGGCGGCCTATCAAGCTTATTTGCGTTGGCACCGACTTCAAACAGATCAGTATTTTGTCTTTATTTTTCGGTTTTTTGAAGTCGGCTTAACTTCTTTCATAAAGAGTTTATATATTTTTCAATTTTTAGTGTAAATAATAGAAAAAACATGAAAAACATTGTAAGTGCCCATTCAATTTAATGGTTGCCTTCCATTTCCATGGGATACCATCATCAGATCCTGACTTGTGACAATAGGACCCCCTCTGGAGTATACTGTTTAGAACAAAAGATTTATTTTAAAAATCGGTCCACAAATAGCGGAGAAATCGGTGAACAAAAAAAAAGATACATACAGTCGAACATAGAATCTCCTCATTTTCGAAAGTCGGTTTATTAATGAGTTGTCATTGTCACACAATTATATTATTTTCTATGTATATTTGTTTATTTTTGATGGAACGGCGCGATGAAGCTAGTGGATTGTCAGCTGATATTTTAATGCTGACACTAGAATATGTAATAATTGTTACTCGGGATACATATACTGAGTAATGATCCCCAATGCGGCGGCCTGATTTCTATAGAGCAATTTGTGATACCTACTAAAAATTACAAAAAGGTATCATCAATAGTCAATATTGATGATATATTGATAACATGAAAATGATGTTTCTAGTTTCAACATTTTTTAAAAGTTATATTTAAAAAACTGTTCATTTTTTAACGTTAAAACTTTGCACAACTGATCACTGATATAAAGGCTATGTTTTCCCAAAATTTCAGCCAAATCGACCGAACGGCTTTTCCCGAACATTTTGTGCGGGGTTCTTTCTGAATTCTTATTCTGAGTCTCCAGTAGACTGTATTAGGACCACATTTCAGAGGTTATTTGTTATATTTGGAAGTTAAATTAAACATATATTTTAATGTTAATCTAAGGCACTAATTATACACTAAACACTGATATGAGATTTCATACCAATTACCTTTTAGTTATGGAGCTATCGTGTTGGATCTGCTGCGTTGAACCCTCCGCCCAGCAGGCACACCAAGATCGTTTTATAGCTCCGAAACGCTTGAAGCACTAGGTTTGAAACATTTTTCTCGGTGGCACCAAGGAAAGCATTAAAGCTTAGAATTAGAACCATGTCTCTAACTTTAGCCGTTTCCGTGTACGAGAAGTGGGTCTGCTGGGCTGATATCCGTCCAGCAGACCCACAAACAACGACCTATATTTCTTAAACTATGATGGCACTAGGTATGGTTCTTTTGGCATCAATAGGCACTAGGAAGGCACTGTGTATTGACATACATAAAATACCTAAATTCATTGTTTAAATTCCGTGGGTCTGCTGGCCTGAGCCACACCACTGCTAGGGAATGGAATTCCCTGCCGCCGTCTGTATTTCCGAGTTCATATAACCCGAATCTCTTTAAAATTCGAGTGAATAGGCTGGTTGTAGGCGAGTTTGCTACATCCTCGACCGCATCTTTGCCCTTGGGCTAGATTGTGGTCAAGAGCGAACCCTTTAATAATAATAAAAAAATAAAAAATACTTAATCGTAATATGACCTGTGATTAAGTCGAGACGTAGGCAGAGGACATGGAGTCCAGTTCACAGCCTTGTGCCTAGTATCAGCGTTTCTTTACCTTATGGTGTAGTGTATGTGAGAGGGCACGACACGACGAGTTCGCGTGCGCGACACACCGAGAGCACACTAATACCCAGCTGATAACAGCAGATAGCATCGCGCGTACACGTCCTGTCCCGCCGCAATTAGCACGCCGTGTATACTGCACTTGTCACTGTGCTCACATGCAGGGCAGTGCAGCGACACTTGTCACCCGCCGCCGTCACGGTGGATGCAGCAGACTGACGCATTCCCTGCGAGACATTGTAAACCGCCTTACTCGTACACTTGCGATTCTTTATCAAATATTAACATTTTAATTTCTAATAGAATGCACCAAAATTTACGCCGCTAGAAATGTTGCTGGTTTTTTGAGTAGTGTTGCCGTTTATAATCTCTACAATAATACCGATCTGTTTAAGGAAATGTTCAGGTTCTGAGGCTTGCAATCTGCAAACTTGAGATACCATACAATCATAGATCTAATAAATATACTTGTGTCAGTCCCAAGTTTAAGATTACGGTTATGCTGAAATTAATTATCGTCAAGATATGAATTATGATTATGATAGATCAAAAACCATAACGGAAATTGTGTGTTTGGATCATACCAAATGGCAATCTTTGGCGTTTGTTTACCCCGGTGAGACAAAGGTTAAGTATAAATATATTACAGAAAGTTTGAAGAGGGAGCCGTTTGCCCAGGCGTGGGCGTGGGATACAGAAGGCAGAGTAGTAACAGTGGCGGCCGTAACACGACACGAGGCCTCGTGCCGAACCCACTGAGTTCACGTTCCATAATTACTTATTTATGAACTGTAATTATTAATCTCCATATCATTAGCATAATGAGGTTTATTTAATTGAACACGTTTTGAAATTAGCTTAAACAATAATTAGCTGTGCGCGCGTCTCGACCGCTCGCTCATTTACATGTTTTCATAGAACAGTACTTAATGAGGGACTCCCCCGCGTGCCTCACCCCTCACCTCACGCTCTGATTTTATCACGAATCAAGTACGTGGACGTAAAATAGGTACAATCAACTGAATGAACTCGTGAAGTGATTGTTACTTCTAACTAAAAGACTTAATCATAAGAAATATTTCAACAATGGTAGAAACAAACCTACCTTTAATTTTCTACGTACAAAAAAATACAACTCTAACTTAATTTCAACTAACAGCTATTGTAAAGTTCATAGATCTGCGTTGTCGATGAATGTCAATCAGACGAAATTGGATAAAAAACACATTGTAACGATAATAACGAAACATCGGCATAGCCATCGCATTGTCCAGATGATCCCTATCTACGCCGCGACGGCCGCAGCGTGATGGCGGTGATAGCGAACTGCGCCATCATTGTTCAAATTAATTACAAATATTATAAGCACTACGCAGAGCTTCGCTGTGCAGCTTTGTCATAATCCTACGGTGATAGTGCGTTTATCATTTAAAAACACTGAAGGTACTTCACTTAATCCACAATTATGAACACCTATAAGATCTTTTACTGTTTTTTTGCAACCCATCCTAAACTCTAAGCATCGCTCTTTTTAAAAAAAAATATTAAATTTAAATTATATAAAACAATAATACAATAATTTATTAATCAGAATCAAATTAAATTATCATAATGAGTAGATTTCGTTGATGTCTTTTATACGGAGTGCTTAGCGCGGCGCAGACGCATCGATGTCCCTCTACGCATCGGATTTGCATGGCGCGGTGCGCAGCGCAGGCGGATCGATGCGCGGGCGCAAGCGACTACCTGCGCACACGCATCTGCCTACACACGCGCCTATTCACATTTCTAATAGCTTTTTCCATTCGCATGAATACATTTTTTTATTTCAAGATTTATTAGCACACGCGTTCGGACGCACAATGCCACGTCTAATGGCGATACATTTTGGCAACGGTCAGACGCAGCCACCCGTCAGGCTGCACTAGTTTAATATTTAGTAGAGAGTTCTACTACCGGGAGAGCTATATAAGTACTACCGATAGAGCAAACAGCCGTCACACCTTATTTTGTCAGGCAAGTTGTCTTTGAATATACATATTGTACAGAGGCCAGCGCATCAGGTTACTCAATTTTCGTTGCAAAACCGCTCTTATCACAACAGCACAGAGCGCACGGGTGTAGTAATCTGATGTGCGGCCCTCTGTACATCATACTATTCGTACACGCTAGTCAAATTCTTACGCTTATGCTTACTACAAAAGGCGATAATCTATTTTTGTTTTTGTCTTTCTTCCGTTTTCAAAAGAGTAACGAGACTCATTTTCCAGACATCACACAACTAGGTAGTACTATAGTCTGAATATATAAGTATCTGTTACCACATGAATTCACCCACATTTTTATCAAAACCGGAACGATCGTAAAACGCCGCACGAGATGCATAAGAAATAAGCAGCTGTTAAAGTCAGACAAGTAGTTTAATGCGATGTAAATGTGAACTATCAATTTCAAACAGTGGCTGTAAATTGTAGGGTGGACAGGGATGACTCCCCGGGGACTCAGGCCCGCTGGCCGGGAGCTGCGCGCCTTGAGGGGACGTACGAGATGTAACTCGCGGGACTTCATCGCAAAGTTTAGTTATCGTGAGTGAGCCATTTCTTTAACATACCTGTACACTCGGTGTTACTTATAACAGCAAGGTTTTAAACAGATTTGACAAGAATTAGGTTTTAAATATGTGAGCAGTTTACAGAAGGGTATACTTTTGGAATATTAAATCGCACAATATCCTACGTAAACATAAAATCTACAGGGCTTTAGGTAAATCTCTTTCAACCTCTCGGGTGGTTAATCAGTCCATGAAACTGAACAACTTTCCTAAGGAAGATAGGTCAAAATACGAAAAAAAAATTTTGAGTTCCCATACAGCTTGTTACATATACTGTGTAATATTGTTTTTTTTAACTGCGTAGGCTGCTGAACTGAGTCTGCTCGCTAACTTATCAATATTAGGACCCCATTGAAGCTTTGAATCAAGAGTTATTCCTAAGAATACAGTAAATTCCATAATGTCCAGTTTTTTATTCTTAATCTGTACATTGGTATTAACCTGTTTAACATTGGGCAAGGTAAATTTAACACATTTGGTTTTTTTCTCTTTCAAAAGAAGGTTATTTACAGTAAACCATTCAACTACCTTTGAGATCGCAGTATTCACATCGTCATAATCAGAGTCGTACCTCTTCACTTTAAATATGAGTGATGTGTCATCTGCAAATAATACGACCTCATGGGCGTCTTTAACAAGAGAAGGTCATTAATATAAACGAGAAACAGGAATGGTCCTAGAATACGCCCATACAGACTGTGGACCCAGGTGACCTAGTGCCGTTAACCTCAACCTTCTGGATCCCATTACTCAGGTAAGATTCCAGAAGCCTAAGTGCGTATCCTCTTATGCCATAATGATGTAATTTTCTGATCAGAGTTTCATAATGAACACAATCGAAAGCCTTGGACAAATCACAGAAGACTCCAAGAGCATCCTGCGAGTCCTCCCAGGCCGCAAAAATATGACGAATGAGCTCAACACCAGCATCGGTTGTAGAGCGACCCCGTGTGAATCCAAATTGATTTATATTCATAAGGTTGTTAGCGTAGAAATGAGTGGTTATTTGATTAAGGATAATTTTTTCAAATATCTTGCTAAGGGCTGGTAGTATTGAAATTGGTCTAAAGTTGGTGGGGTCTGATGTACTAGCAGCTTTAAATAGAGAAATTACTTTACTATGTTTCATCAGATCAGGAAACACACCATCATCAACACAATTATTAAAAATAAACGCTAGGTGTGGAGCAATACAATTTATTATGGAATTTATCACCTTTACTGAAAGACCATAATCATTAAGGTCCGCAGTCTTTTTATATTTAACATCTTAAAAGTTTTAAGAATGTCGACAATTCTCACATGTGAAAAACTGAAAGGAACCTTGCTTTCGTCTACATTATGTTTAAGCAATGATTCAGCGAGAGCGGGAGATGAGTCTAGTGACTGCGTAGTAGAGACGGAAATGCCAGTAAAAAATCTTTAAAACTCTGTTAAAATTTTGTCATTTGTAATGAACTTAAAATCAAAATTGCGAGACTTAACCTTTCCGGTCTCATCATTAATAATTTTTCAGGAAGTCTTAATGATATTATAACTATTTTTAATTTTATTTTTAACAAACATAGCTTTTGCTGCTTTACATACACGCTTAAAAGTTTTAGAATAAGCTCTAACATACACAACAAAAGTTTCAGAATGGTTATATGCTTTCTTACCATAGAGATCATACAGCCTTTCCCTGCTTTTGTGAATTCCCACTGTCGCCCAATCACTAAACTTCAAGGAGTAATTAACCTTTAGCGTCTTGGCCTTAAACACAGTGTCAAATTCTTGCTTAGACAATCTAAGTACAGAGTTGAAAAGTACATTAGGATCACTATTATCAAATCTTAGATCCGGTAGTTTGATGATCATATTGTTTCTGAAGTTCTCAAGCCTTGTGTCGCTAATCGGCACATATTTGATACTTCTCTCTACAGCCTTTCCATGAAGCGCACTAAAAGAAACTAATTGTCCAGAGTGATCTGAGGGTAGCTTGTGCTGTTATGGTAGCTGTGTTATGATCGATTAACAATCTACTTGTAAACAGTGTAGTGAAATAAATTTATTTTCTTTCTTTCTTTCTTTCTTTATATTAATAGAGGCAGAAAAAGTTTTTGACGATTTTTTATTCTCATAGTTATCTTGGAAAAGATGAAAGCACGAGCTTCATAGCAAGCTTGTAGGTAGCGATTTTCATATTTACCACCACCTTATACAATGATGTAATAAGGAGTATCGTTCACATTTAAGATGATTGAAGGTAAGTCGTGTCTCGCGGGTACGTCTTAGGCGCTTGTGCTGCTTCCTACTCTCGTAGTAGCCGTGTGGCGCGCACGCAGAGTCGGCGCGTTGACATTTGAGTGACATTTGCACCGCAGCGCATCCCGCGCACGCGCACGCGCCGCGGTAACGGCACCCGGCAGCTGCGCCCACGGCTCTAGACTTGCTGCAATTTGCTAACTATCTATACGACATATAGCGTCGACTACTTAGCAGATATTAAATTGTGTGTGGTTGTATCGCGGCTGGGTTAAAACACTAAAAACTTATAACAGCTTACGATCTCCGGCGCAGACATTAACACCAGTTTGATAACATTCCCCCACCTCGATGCCCCGCGCCGCGCCATTGCAAAAAGTTGCACCGCACGCATGCGCCCGCGCCGCTTACCTGACGCACTTTTTGTACAAATTTCGCTTTGCCTGAATCTGAACAAAAACTTTAATCAGTTAATAATAATAGAAACTTTTATTGGGAATTTTTTTCCAAAAGTAATTATGTACCGTAAATAACGACTAGCAGTAGTTAATAGATGTCTTCACAACCTAAGCGAATAACACTAGAGTAAATACCTACTAGCGGTAGGAGACTGGTAGCGGCACAGCTAAACGAATACCTTTTTTTATCATTATGTTAATCTACTGCAAACTTTCTCGATTCATGATGTTTGTCACGTTCGTAATGTTCATAACATTTGCATAGTATGTGCTTTACTTCGACATGACCACCGACGGGCTCATAGGAATGTCACTCGACGCGGACGCAGCGTGTACTGAAAAACTACGATTGACTGCTGTAGTGCATGTTAGAGGGGAATGTGGGTGCAGGAAGCGGGGAGCGGGGCGGGGGTAGAGATCTGAATGCATTAGCATAACGCACGCAGGTAACATTCTCACCGCAGCTTCAATGCTCATCATCGACGCAGGACGAATAGTTGCGAGCAAAAAATTTGCCGATGATATATGCAAATCCTTTGTCCACGAACCCTTAGACCCGCAGCTCGCAGCCCGCACTCACTCACAATATCTAAATGTCTCTGATTCCGAGAAACTTCTACATCGCGCTCCTCTCTACAATTTACTGCGTATTTTTTGCTCCCTTCGGCTTCGGCCTGTCGCCGCGGAAAAAATATACAAAAGCAATTTGGACTGCTTTACGCTTTTAAAGATCACGCTTTTTATGATGATGAATTACTGCTAAGTTAATGTTTTCCATTAATATTTTGCGTGTAATTGCGTTTTAGTTGCAACTCACTTTATAACTACTGCTGATATGTTTTCCAAGTTCTTTTAATGAAAAGGAATAAAAAGAACATGAGCATAGTCACTGTACAGTGCACACTTACTGTGCGAGATGTGGTAAGAACCGTTTCAACCACAGCCCTGGTTTTCAGTCCTTATAAGGCTGAACTCATTGATGAATATATGAAATGAAGATGGGTACTCGAACACAGCTGCCCCATATTGTTTCTATAGGGATGGTATGTCTGTAAGGGTTGCATTTGAAGGCGACATAAACACTATCTGCTTTACCACAAAACATTTAACCCTCGGCATACCAGGTGAAAATTTGTAACATGCCATACAAGGTGGGGTATGACATACCCTAACAAAATGGTCGCTGTAATCAAATAGGAATAGGGGTACTGAATTATTATTGCATATTTTTGAAATTGAAAATAACCTGAGTAGCACTATATATAAAAAAATGAAATAGATTAAATGGTTTGTTGAAAAAGGGTAGCGAAAATGCCATCTTCTGACTACTAATTTAGACTTGAAATTACCCTAAGAATTGATAATTACCAATGTTTGTAATTAAACTGACTAAATTTAAAAAAATTGAACAACGATGATACTTACATCTTTAAATTTTTACTTCAATCTCGAGGTAGGAGTTCTTTAGTTCGCCATAATTGCATTTTGTATATGCTCAAATAACAACAACTCTAAACAAAAACGCATCTAGAGCCCTAAAAAACGCACGCACCACTAAACTAATGGTACTTGCCAGTGTAGGAACGTCCCAACTCCAGCTACTGAGAGCTTCAGATTCCGCGCACGAAAATTTTTGAAAATATATCAATTTTTCACCGCCTGGGGTTTATTACACCCCACCTGGTATGCGGAGGGTTAAACACCACTCAGACAATGTATTGAAAGTTAAAAACTGACTTATGTAATTTTTCCATACAAAAAATTACTTAAGCCGGTTTCAAACATTGTCTAAGTTTTAGTTTAAAGGCCCTGTGGATGGAGTGAACTTGAAACATCTAAGTTAGTACAAGTGTGTCTCGAAAGGGGTATGCAGTGTGTGGGCGCAGCGATCCGCGTCGAGCGAGTGGTAAATAAAGGCCAGGGTTAGCCGGGCAGCGGCGCGCGGCGCGGTGGTGGTGCTATTATTAGCCACCGGCGCGGGCGCTCCGTTAGCCGCGCAAAGGTCGCGCCACCCTCGCGGTCCCGTTACTGCTCCGCGGACGACCTGACATTTGAGTTTTTGTGCTAATCGCCATTGAATAATGCATGTAATGCGCGGGTCTAGGGCAAGGGTGGGGGTAGTGCCGCGCTGCGCCCGCGCACCATTCATCACCACGCCGGCATGGACTCGGGTGAGTTCTTCATCTCTATCGCTTTCTATCGCACTCCTCGACCTGCACCCCCGTCCCCCGCCCGCGCGCTTCGTCCCGCATCTCTCGCCGATGCGTATCTCTCAAATCATTCCATCGGTTCTCGATTCGTCTCGACGAACGGCCCTTAAATTATTTTGCCGTTAACACGTTCCGCCGAAACAGTTACAAATTTTAGTACGGTTCTTTTATGAATTCATTCGTTTGTTTATATTTTTTATATTTTCCAAATTCAAGGTTTACTGATTGTAGTGGCTTTGTCTCGGAGAAAGCAACCGAAATAAAAAACTGTCAGCCATGGGGTGTAAGGCGGGGGCGCGGGGTGCGGGCGGGGACTTTCTTATTTATTGCATCAGCGCCGGCGGACCTTAGTACACAACAAAACAATCGAACGCAACAAACTGCACAACAACTGGCGGCCGGTGCCCGCGCGACCAATACCATAATAACATAATGACATCCACCAAAGAAAGTCCCTAAATAGTACCTTTCTTTTATTACTTTGACATAACTTGTCTGACTAACAATTAAACCTATTATACCATTGCAAATATAAAAAAAAATGTTTTTGGAATGCACAATTTTTGCTGCCCAAAACACTTGGGCCCTATATTGTATACGTCAGTCAGAAACAAAATAAACAGTTAGGTGACCTGGAAGCTCGTCGCAGTTTACCAAAAAACTCGAACATACTCTTGGAATCCAGGAATGCACCTTGTTTTCCAGGACGTTTTTTTTATATTCCTTATTTTCGAAGTATCTTAGATTCGAAGTCTCTTAGAAAAATGCTGATTACAAAAAAAGCTCGTGAAAAGTTCATCTCTGAATAATATGCCCCTTCATAAAGATACTGTTGTGATGAAGTCATGAATCCGTTTATAAGTTTCAAGAAAAGAAAAGTAAAAAAAGTGTTTTCTTGGCATACAAGGGCGCCTTATCATCTAGTCTCGGTTTTTTTCACATACGAATTTTATTTTATCAAAAAAACATGGGTTTAAATTTAAACGAATGACTTTACGTTGCCATGGCCACCAATAAGTTTTCAAAATAATAATTAGTTAACGAATCAACCACCTACTTCTACGGTATCTATAGAGCATGTTGATGATCGCGAGTTATGTGAGAATATAGAGTATAGGGACGGGGGAGGGGGAGGGGGTGAGAGCAACCCCTAGCTCGCGGGTAGTGAGGGCGAGGTGACCTTTGGGTCCCGTTAGCGAGGAGCTGCAGGTGTACAGCCGGCACGCCGCACGTTACGGTCCCGCTACTCGGAACGGGTCAACAACTACTCATTAACAACTTTAATAGTTAAACAACGCGTTAACTATTTCACTCATGTCAGTTTGTTTATCAAAAATACCTAAAACAAAAAACTCGTCCTAGTTGTCGCGCTACAAAGTCAGTGCTTAGTGGCCAGCGTGCAGCGTGCAGCATGCAGCATGCAGTGCTTACTCTGATGTGACAGAGTTTCTGCAGTCGATTATAGTAGTTGTGCTTCAAAAGTCAGGTTAAACAGATGTGTCTAATTCAAGAATGAAGTAAACCGAGATTGGGTTAAACTTACGGAATCATACTTTTTGGTCATAATTCTTCGGGTCACAAAATCATATATTGGTAATAATAAACAGATTAAAAGAACCTTGTTATCTACTAAAATTAAATATGAATAAATCTCCGGGTTGAATATATTTTGGTCAATGAAATAAATTAATGACTCGTATTCTGTTCTAATAAACGCTACATACTCAAAGGCTCACATTAAAGCTTTCTTTGTATCGTAGGTCCACTAGGACTCCAACACCTAAACCCGAGAACAACCATCTCCCTTTTACACAAATGTTTGCCCCAACAAGGAATCTAACCCGGGTAGCACTGATTCAGAGGCAACATTTCCCCGTTGAACCAAAATTGGCCACAATACGTCTCACGTTAAGAAAATTCTCATCTCCGTTTATGATTAGGCTTTGTATTTTCAATATAATTTGCACGTTTTCTTTGCGGAATCTATACACCGGCGGGATATACATATATTATATATGCATAAGTGATTTCAACTTCCATTTCCATATTGTATTGAGGAAGAGTAACTACATATTGTTTAGTTTGGAATCGATCATGTTAGAAGTGCACAGGCGCGATCTAATACAACGGCGCGGCGCGCGCGAGCCAATCAGAACCACATTATTGTGATTCATACGTCCGACTTATGGAGAAACGTAACTACACCCAATAATTCAACCTGTGTTCCAAAATCAAAATAATTGGATATCATTGAACGCGCGCGCGCAACTGGATCCGATACAATAGATGTAAATGGAGATGATCAAATTGGTCACGCGCATAAAATGTGGTTGCTTACCGATACGTAATTTAAGTAGAGTGATTGCGGCTCGGACTTTACTGAGTGTCGGTCGAGAGCACGACGCGCTGAGACAACGGGATTAGAAGCCGCTGGACACCCTGTAAGTGTACTGTACACTCGGCGGTACATCACTGATACACCCGCGGCACACGAGCGGTCCCACGCGATACGTGCCCGCCGCCTCACGTACATCACCTGCTACCTATCATCATCACACAATGTTCTTTCTGTTTAGCATCTGTTCCAATCATATTACAATCATATCTCTAGAACTTATAATGAGCTTAATGGACTGATCTCGGATTTGGATGTTTTCTCTGACTCATATGCGACATTTAAGAAAAAAATACTGGGGTAGGTACTTGTGTGAAAATCATTGATTAAGTAACACATTAATTATTAAGTGGTATTTTAATTTTTTTTAAATTGTTACATGACATTACAATTAAGTAATTAAATTTATTTGAAATTATTTACAATTTTACATATCATTGCATTTTGCTGAATTTTACAATTGTCATTATTATTACAATACAATACAATATACTTTATTTGCACACAAGGACATACAGCACAATCAACAGAACATAAAACATAGTGTACAACAAGGCGGCCTTATTGCTAGGTAGCAATTTCTTCCAGGCAACCTTAGGGTAGAACAGAAGCAAGATAAGAAGTAGTAGGTGGTGCATAAATATATATACTTAATACAAATATATGTAATATATACATTATATATATTATATATATATATATATATATATATTTATATATATTTATATTTATATATATATATATATATTTATACAAATAAATATAAAAAATTATAATATATCTATACTATAATATATATATATATCTATACATACAAGCAGCAAATTAGGGAAAGTGTTAAGCAACGGGAAAAATAAAAAATAAAAGCAAAGACAGTGAATCGAGAGCCTAGCTAAGGAACGGGAGGGGAAAGGAAATGGGATTTGACTTGGGTTTTTAAGGAATCTATGGAGGGGGCACATCTTATGGAGACAGGGAGGGAGTTCCAAAGCCGGATGGCTTCTACGGTGAGGGAGGAAGTGAAAAAGTTAGTGGAGTGTGAAGGCATATTGAGGGATAGATCAAAGTTAGAGCGAAGGGTGCGAGTCGAAGTAGTAGATGAGAAGGAAAAACATTGTTTAAGATATAGCGGAGTAGTAGGATTGAAAAGAATAGAATAGAGAGTGGAAAGAAGGTGAAGGTTACGACGTTGACGAATCGGGAGCCAATTAAGTTTTTGTCTAAAAGCGGATACGTGATCATATTTCCGAAGATTGAAAACGAACCGAATGCAAAGGTTTTGCATACAATCTAATTTATTAGGAAGCTCCACGGATAAGTCAGGGTAACAGGAATCAGCGTAGTCAAGGATAGGTAGGATTAGGGATTGGGCTAATGAAATTTTTGTACTGGTCGGCAACAGATTCCGTAATCTACGAAGAGAGCCATACGCAGCAAACACCTTCCTACTTACCTCTGCCACCTGTGGCCTCCATGATAACGTTTGGTCGAAAAGTACACCGAGGTTTTTGTCAGTTGTAGAAAACGGTATTGGTACGCCATTGAATGAGACTGCCGGCAGTTGTTCAGTGCTAATCCTTGAGATATAATAGGGACTTCCGACAATGATGACCTGGGTTTTAGCAGGGTTGACAGTGATGCCATAGGACTGACTCCATGAGTATATGCGGGCCAGGTCATCATTAGTCGATTGGATCGCAAGTGACACATCGTTAATTCTTGCTTGAGTGTAGATCTGGAGATCATCAGCATATAAGTGGTACGAAGAAGTAAGAGATTGAGTTATAGAATTAATGAAAATGGCAAAGACAAGAGGAGACAACACGCCACCCTGTGGGACACCAGCAGATGTACAGCTCCATGAGGAGAAAGAATCCTCAACCCGGATTCGTTGCCGGCGTCCACACAGGTAAGTGCGAAACCAGCCAGTCACCGTCGGAGATATGTTGAGGGAATCCAGCAGCCCAAGTAGTATGTCATGATCTACGGCATTAAAGGCGTTGCTAAAATCTAGCAATGTAAGAACTGTGAGCTGCTGGTTTTCCATGCCTATTCGGATGTCATCGGCGACTTTAATTAATGCCGTAGTCGTACTATGTCCCACGCGGAATCCAGATTGGAAGGGATTAAGGAGATCGTGCCTGGTAAGGAACATATTAAGTTGTTGATAGACAAGTCTTTCAAGAACTTTGGACAGGAAAGGAAGGATGGATATGGGACGATAATCTGAGAAGGACTTTGGGTGGATTTTCTTAGGTATAGGAATGATTTGGGCACTTTTCCAGGACGAAGGGAATACACCGGAATCAATGGAAAAATTAAGGATCTTTGTGATAACGGGAGTGAGGATATCAATCAGGGGAAGGATCATTTTACGACTGACATTATCATCACCGACAGCATCCGAGGATATGGACTTAATATTCTTCTCAACATCACAATCGGTGAATGGCTTGAAAGAGAACGTAGGATACGTGGGAGTTGGCAAAGATAAAAGGTGATTCAACGTATCGGTTTTTGCATCTGCTGCCATGTACGAAGTAGCTGTAAAGTGAGAATTTAGCGAGTTGAGATCAACATCACTAGGAATGGAGTCAGTGCGAGACTTGCCAACTCCTAAAGTCCTCAGGAATTTCCAGACTTTAGCTGTATCGCCGTTAGTAACAGAGCTGTGAATATGGCGTCGTTGTGCATCCCTTACCACAATATTGCATCGATTCCTGGCGGCATTGTATTTCTCACGGTTTATATCTGAAGAATTAGCACTGTAGCACGGTTTTTCCTTTCCATCACACTCTTGATTTCAGATGTAAGCCAAGGAGCAGGAAGGTGCTTGACCCGGATTGGACGGACAGGTGCGTGGATATCGTACAAGTCGATCAGAAACGTATTAAACCTGTCAACACGTTCATCGATAGTAGGAGCACGGTCCATTGCCGACCAGTCGACCTTCAGAGCGTCCTCACGAAGCTTATCCACGTCCATGCATTTAAAATTGCGTTGGAGGAGAACACGTGCTTTAGGTTTTGGAGGGCGAATCTTGTAGGAAAGAAAGACCAAATCATGGAAGGAAAAGGCATTAGCAGCGAGTTGACCGTACTTAGCGACGTGATTAGGAGAAGAGACGATCATCAAGTCTAGAAGAGATGGAGTACAATTAGGAAAGTGGTGGGTGGCATTTGTTGGAAGAATTTGAAGGTTACTGGAACTAACTAAGGATTTCAAGGTAAGAGACCGGGAATCATTCTTAAGGAGGCAGGTGTTGAAGTCACCCATTATAATTGTATGTTGGTATGATGGGACGAAGTCTTCAAGGAGTTTTTCAAACGAGGAAAAAAAGTTGACCTTCATTGAAGGACTATAGAAAACTCCTAGAAGGACTTTCGTGTGGGAAATGGTGACTTCGAGGAGTAGGTGTTCAGCAGTATTTTCAGGAGGTGGTTGAGGAGATCGACTAAGAATGGAAAAGGGGATGTTACTACGGAGATAGATAGCCACACCACCATGTGAGGAGCTCGTTCTATCGTTCCGAATAAGTTGGAAGCCCGGTAAGGAATAAGACGTGGAAGGTAGACTAGGATGTAGCCAGGACTCTGAAATAAAAATAGCATGGATGTGCTGAAAATCAAAAGTGCCCAATAAGTCAGCGTAGTGTGCATGGATACTTTGAGCGTTGATATGCACTATATTAAAGTTTTTCTTGAAATTAAGAAATTCAGCCTCCAGCTCATCTCTCAAAGAAGGTACGGCACTATGAAAACTGTCGTCACTTGAAGAAGAGGAACAAGATAGCAAATCAAAGTTATTATTGCTGTCGTCATTGCTACTCATGATATAATAAAATAACTAAATAAATAAGTATGTATATAATATGAATAAATAATTATATTACTTGTGTTGATTGTATTGTTTTATTTGAATTATTTTCCTTCGTTTAATTTACTAATTTATTTATTTTGCTTAAATCGATTTGTCGTGTATTCTTTCCATTTTATTTTACAATTTTAGTTTTTTATTTTATTTTATTTTTTATTAAATTTTATAAATTTTATAAATTATCATATTTTAAGTATAAGGATAGGCGAAAATGCATTTTTCTTTTTGTGTTAAATTAATTGTATAATTTGGAAATGTTGTGTACACCTGTAATTAGTGCATATATCTGATGTATTACGTTGATTGTGAATATTGCTTATGATTGAATTATGTACTGTTGGTGTTCCTATAAATAAATATAAATATAAATATTCCAATGACAATGTGGAGACGTCGTCGTCGTGAAAAACAATAACAAGAAAGCGTCAAGATTATTTTAAATCAATTTTCGTTTGTCAAATCGATTTCCATCACCATGTTTCCTGTTGCCTAGATTGCCTACCTTTACGCCTAAAAACAGTGAAAACCTCAGCCATAAGTATAAAAAAAATTGGTATAAAAAAAAGACGTGCCCGAAGTTAACCTTCGCTTACATTTACTCTCTTTTGATAAATATCTAAAAACCGGTCAAGTGTGAGCCGCTTTTGAGTACGGTGACGTGTGTTTCAGTATTTATTTTATTTGTTTGAATAAATTAGACAATTACTTTGTTTCATCATCATCATCATCAGCCTGTATCAGTCCACTGCTGGACATAGGCCTCTCCTATGGCACGCCACTGATCTCGGTCTCACATCCACAAATAATAAAAATACAAATAATAAAATATATTCAGAAAATGTCAGGGAAAATATTTACATAAATGACTTGTATTTGTTCGTCAATATTGGGTGAGTTTGTCTACTTTTCTCTTTCTAAGCCCTAAGGGACAAGAAAAACCTTAGTGTGGCGCGTACTGTTTCATAATCTACAACTTATCGTAGAATGCGGTATATTTTCACATGGAAGTCTAAAATAATGCTTTTGTAGTAAAATTATAGAGGTGTGTGCGCCCGCGCCGCGACACCTGCCGCCGCGGGGTCAAGGTCACGGGATAGTATCATATCTGAATCAAGTTGAACTTGACAACACCTTCCACTTACCATAATACAGTACACGTGAGCAATTATCATCCTCTTTGCATTAATGTTAAATCGTCATTATTTTCAAGAAGTTTATATTTTTACTACACCTGCTTGAAAAATACGTTGACAAGTGTGCACGGAACTAATCAGAAAGTTTGCCTTACGTCAGAAAGGTCATACACTTACACCTATAATTCCTGACGGGATAGGCAGATCATCATGTTATAGTTTTGGGGCCTCTAGACGGAGTAGATGCCAATATACATCATGAATCATGAGAGTGGACCAAGGCAGTGACAAAATGTTTACTATAAATTATATAAAAT
Organism: Aproaerema taeniolella; assembly: GCA_949987775.1. Lineage (NCBI taxonomy): Eukaryota > Metazoa > Arthropoda > Insecta > Lepidoptera > Gelechiidae > Aproaerema > Aproaerema taeniolella. The sequence goes on along the minus strand of OX465250.1, from coordinate 47,986 downwards.
ATTTATATCATTCACATGTAGTCTTGTGAAGTTATAAAACTTTAAAAGCAAAAAAATATACGCTATTGAAATGAATACACATGTTGATATGTGTACACACAATAACAGGGTAAACAGTCGGTTGTCACGCATGTCTCGCTGCATCGCATCACATTCTTAGTGCAGGCAACAATGCAAGGCAGTGCTAATGCACATGCAAATGTTCCGAATTAGGCGTGTGCAATGAGCGACGACTGCCAGCCTGCCTGCGTTACCTATACATTGCAGCTTGTGATACTCATATGCATATATTCATACTTTCCTAGTTTTTTACGCACAAAGGACCACCATCGAGTCCAAATGCGGAAACCCATGGTTTTACCCATGACAAGCGACGAGTACATTGCTGTACACAAATTCAAAAATATTTCCTAGGTGTAGTTTTTTTTGCTTTTACAATAAGGTACTAAAAGTATCAGTAAAATTCTCGTTCCACTTATAATGAGGGCTGTCCGGCAAACACTCGTTAGGTTTCTTCCGTCTCCGAAGCCGCAAACACCACTCGGTCCCTCACTTGCGAGCTTGATATCACATTAACTAAAATATCTTTCGACATTTAGTTTGATGTCTGTTGTTTATGCATTCATTTTTCCATGTGATTGTGATATCACCAGCAATGAAACTCGGGAGATATTGCTATGGGATTGTAGAGTAGGGGTCTGTAAGTGGTCTTGGAACAGAATCATTGTAATTTTTTATATAATGAGACTATTTCTATGAGAAAGAACTTGAGACCGTTTTTTTTAAATAATTATTTTTTCTAAATCACACTAGTTAGTTTTCCTTATTTTAAATACTTAAATAAAAATCAGGTAAATAAATAATCGTCCGTCGAGGTGATAATAGAATCTCTTAATCTTGATTATTTGTAAGTATTTTGTGACAGTAAACTTTTTTTTTTTGTTTATTTAATGTCGCACAATAAGCGAATAGTCTTAAACCTACAGTATACGAACACCCCTCGATACCATTTCACTGACTCTCTAAGTACGCCCGACTGGCCGCGGCCGACTGGTGTAGCTTTAGATACGTTATAATATTGAGAAATTCTTCAGCACAACTTCAAGTTAACGTAGAATTCGTTATTGCAACTTCTTCTCCTTTTCTGAGCATCTATTCAACTAATCAATGGCATCTCAATGGCGGTTGAGTGACAATGGTTACCATTTTATCCGTTCAGGAAACAAAATTCAGAACTCTCGAAACTTCATATACACTAAAATGGCAACGTCCCGATCAGCAGCGGCACCTCCAACTGAACGACAACGTCCCGATCAGCGGCGCCACCTCCAACTGAACGTTAAATTGCAAACCACCTAGCAAGGTCACTATCATCAAATTTATAAAGTTTAGCTAGTTCAACACCTGAATGGATAAAGTGATCATTTAATCACCCCATTGAGACGCCATTAAATAAAATAAAAATTCATTTATTTCCTCTTAACAGATAAAACCTTATTACTAAATAAATAGCATACTTAGACATATTCTTATCTGAAAGAGCCCGGAGCCTAAACTAAACCAAAGCCTGTGCTATAGGACTCCAGGCCTCCCGCCCCAGAGATAGGCAGCTATATGTGAAAGTTTCTAAAAACACTCTAAAAAGGTGAGCTTACATTTCTAAGATTATTATTATACCTCTAATACAGTACATATCTCGATGTGTGTCCATGCTGTGCAAGCGTGCGTGCGTGTTGTATGTGTTGTGTAGTGTGTGTGTGTGTGTGTGTGTGTGTGTGTGTATGTGTGTGTGTGTGTGTGTGTGTGTGTGTGTTCATGTGTGCCATTATATTTTAAGTTACAATAAACAACAACTGCTCAGTAACCTCATAGTTTAATTTAATGAGCCATTTTGTCACTTTATTTTTGCACTCCCATTTTGAATCATTGTAGATAATTATTTCTTTATTTATGTCGTTGTATAATCGGGGACCTCTGAAACAAAAGAATTTAGTGCCGAAGCTGGTATTGAGCGTATAAGTTTTACAAATGGTATAAAATCGTCGCGATGATAGTTTGTCATGATCAAAGGATTCATGTAATGAGTGTTGCCGAGTAATACAGGCTAAAATATAAAGTTGTCGAACAGAGAGGACCTCTGTCTCTTTGTATAATTTCTCTGTTGGATATAGACGGGGTCTGAAAAATGAAACTTTGAGGATTAATCTTTGTGCTCTCTCCAATTCTATTAATTTACTTTTATCAGCCCCACCCCATACTGATATACAATATGTAAGAATAAATTGCACTAATGCACAATATACCATTTTGAGAGTTTTCTTATCTAGTATATGCTGAAGTGATTTAAATATAAAGGTAAGTTTCCTGACTTTTTGTGAAAATTGATGTATGTGCTCCTGGCAAGATAGCTTATTATCAATGATAACACCCAAATATTTAATATTCAGGGTCTTTCCAATGGGTTGGCAACGACAAGAAGTTCTAGGAGGAAATGAGCATTTATGAGCATAAAGTTGAAAATGATTAAGAGAGATAGAGGAATGGTCTCGGATGGAGAAAGTAATATATTTTGTCTTATCAGTATTAAGTGTGAGAGAATTCTCCGCAAGCCATTAACTTCACTCCAAGAATCGCCAGTAAAAGTTAAGGTTGTATCATCTGCGTATGAAATAATTCTGCAGTTCTGAATCCGGAGTGAGCACAGTTCATTTAAATAACATAAAAACAATGTAGAGCCAAGTATGCTCCCTTGTGGGACCTCATAGGTAATGGGAAGTGGATCACTAACATAATCTCCAATCCTGACACACTGCGTACGGTTAGATAGATAATCTCTAATTGATAAGTGGGATAGCCGCCCTGGACAGAAAATCAAAACTTTACTCAAACATTACCTTAATTGTTCTTATGGAAGCTTGTCTTGAAGAAACAAAAAACAGTTTGAACGTTATCAGATAAGACAAAGTGGCATAGAGATGGTGTTGAGAGTGACACCGCGCTCCGTCGTCAGTGGCGCGTGTAGATAGTGATCTGTCGCGTTGCGTGCGTATGCGCATCTCTCCAACATACCGACGCAACGCAGCGCACGATCTATAACGTTGTCTCCTTTAAACTATTCCATGAACGTGTATAATTACTGTCATTTATATTAAAAACGCTAGTAACTTCACTTAACATTTCCTAAAGCGAATTGCTTCAAATGTGAGGTGCTAATAATAATGTGAGTGATTGTGAGCCGGCAAGCCCACGCCGCGCCGCGGAGTGACATGCATGAAGGAACCAGTTATAATTAGACGGGACGTGTGTACAGTGGGAATCAGCAATTACGATGAATTATTGTCTAAATATTATAATGAGCTCGCCATTTTCAATTATCCGCCGCACGATAATGAGCTGCCGCTGCCGGTTGCGGCGCAGGCGCAGGCGCACTGGCGGCGAGCGGGCTCTGTCAGTTATTACCATTACACTATTTACAATCAAATTCAAAGTTTCGTCGGAACCTCCTTTTGCGACAACGAAACTCAATAACATAAATTGTACTCGATGTTACTAGAATCGTAAATCATTAACTAAGAGATATCGTTGTCAGTAAATGTCAAATTGATACCTAAGTAATTGTTTGCTTATGTTGTCGGTCACCAATGTCGGAATAACGTCAACTAGCTTAAAAAGGTAGAAAGAAAATGTCCTAAAGGAACACTTTAGAGTATTTCTATTGTTAAAATTAATCTTCTTTTCTAGTGTTGGTTACCACGTCATTATTTACAACATTGATATTGTAGTATGTATTTTTATGAATTCCAAGTAAATTTAAAACATGGAACGGAAAAATATATCTATCCTATGATTCTAAACCCTGTTTATGAAAATAAAAAGCATAAGTCTCAATAAAAATACTCCATCAAGTCTGTAACCTTTCGGCTCTATGCTATGCTCTCCGCTCACCTCTTCCCGCTGCGAATGAGGCTGCGCGCGCGCCGCGGCTCATGCTAATTAATTGACTCTAGGCTTATTTAATTAAAATCTCTGCGCAGTTGCACACCGCGGCACGTACACCCGACTTGAATGAACCCACCATTAGAACCGTGCTGTGATGCGCTGGTCCCATCGGGATCTGATCCTACTTACTGTCACTTTGATGCAGTGATCTATTACAAGCAAAGGAGTAAATGAAAATATTACACTTTATGCCCACCAAAAAACATACACTCTCGCCTATCGAAAATTTTTTTAATGAATTATAATGTCAAGGATAATGTATTAAATATAAAATTTTGTAATTTACTAACATTTAGTGCTTAAGACTACATATTGTTATTTAACTAACAATATATGGATATGGATGTTATGTCTGAAATAAAATAAAAAATATATATAATCCCTATCGGGGTAGGCAGAGCAACATATGGTTCTATAGAAAAACTTGCCACCTCTTTAGATATACTTTAAAACGGTTATTATATACCAAAATCGTACAACGGCAAATTAACATAATTGTATATCTAAAAAGCGTTTTAATCGCTATTATAGTAATCTCTACCAGGCAACCTTTAGTAAGAAAACAAAATTGAGAAAGATAAATAGAGGGTGATGGCTTAAACTTACGGTACAAACATTAACTCCGTGGCGACAGTCTGTAACAACATGTTTGTAGTGCGATGACGGAGGACCGATGAGGACGGTGACGGTGACGGCGGGATGTGTCGGTCATGAGATTTAATGCCGCCCGCGCCGCCCGCGCCGCGCCGGCGTGGGAACCGCCGCTTATTACACTAGCCTACATTCCGAATTACGATCCCACTGTGCACTATTATGTATAATGCCCGGTAGCAAAAAATTGGGCGCGCGGCGGTGAGACCTCTGGCGAGTGAGTGACCGCTGGCCGGCCATCACGCCATACAGCACGCCGGGGTCGGTAGCACAACTAGAGACACGTCGCGACAACACCGCTTTTTGAGTAATTGCTAGTGGATAAATAAAAATAAAAGTATTTGAAGCGAATCTGGCTGTCAAATTTTTTGATCACTTTTTTGGCTTAAAATTTTTACTGTCAAGGAATATATTTTTTGGCTCAAAATTTGATTTTTTTATCATGTTGTTGTATTCTACTAGAATGGTTAGAAGTGTAGAAAGGCGCCAAATAAATGACAGCCCGTGTAGCCTGGAATGTGCCAAGCAGCCAAAAAAACTAGATACCTTAGCTTGTGATTGTTTGAGTACCATATTTAAATAACATTATAGTTTCCTTTTTAACCCCCGACATAAAAAGGGTAGTTATAAGTTTGACGTGTGTATATGTGTGTATGTCTGTGGCATCGTAACTCCTAAACGAATGGACGGATTTCAATGTGGTTTTTTTGTTCGTCATCGAGATGGTTCTTAGCTATATTTGATCAAAATTGGTTCAGCCGTTTTAAAGTAATATAATAAGCAATAACTGCTTTTCCACAAAACATCACGACACCGCTTAAACTTACTTGTGTCATTTTGTTGTTGTTTAATTTATCTCTTTCGGGAAAGGCAAATGAAGCTAAGTTTCATTTTTTGTAGTTAGGCCCTAAATATCGGGGGTTACACAACTCTTTAAAATTTTAGAGATTACCTAGAGACTCAGGATAGTCTCACTACAAAATACTATCTTGTACTTAGTAAGATTTTGATAGGCGTTGTTCACAAAATTCCCTTCCAATTGTAGATTCTTTACTGTTTGCTATTTCCGTATAACACCGGACGATAGGCTCGCGGGGTATGGGGGGGAGAGGGCACGCAACACGCTACTGTTTCGGGGAAGCCTCAGCACGGCACACGGCACACGGCGCGGCTCATTTTAATACAACTCATTATAATAGTACACTACATCCGGAACCACCGGCTCCGGCTCACACAACATTTCTAACCGGATTATTGACTGAGATCTGAACTTGACTGAGATAAACTGCCATCATCACTGTACTCATTGTTTCATCTAATAATCTTCAGATTTTATGGCCATTGTGTTCCGTGGCCCTCGATACACTGCCTACCCCCTCACTGAATAAAAGCGTGAGTATAATTATGTCGCCGCGAAACTTCTGCTGTAACTTCTACCGAAAAGGATTGATTCTATTTCATAAGGTGAAATTCTAATTGGACTCCATTAGAAAACTAAAAAATTCTACTTGGACTTGCAGTTCAATTCTCTTTTTTCGTAACATAGTTAGAATTGCCACTTTCAATAAACTGTTAAACCAATGATTAGCTAGTAAAATTTCGTTAACTTTGTATTTCACATTGCTGAGAATAACTCCTAAATAAAAAAGTATGGAGCACGGTAATTTAATAGACTATAATAGGTATTATAATTATACTTGAATGAGTATAGTAACTACTTTTTAACAAAACAAAACATCATGCTACATTTTGAAAGGTGGCTACATACCTTACTCGAAGGTTTCGTATGAAATATTTGGTCGATAATTCTATGAACGTTATTAACAGTTAGAGATTCAATTAAAAACAGTCGGCCATTAGGCGCACGTGCTATATCGATCCTTGGCATTTCACTGATTTATTCCTACTTACTTATTTAACTAGGAGCTAACGGGGAAACAGGCGTGTAGCGTCATCAGAAAAAGTTAACAAGAAATCATTTTTACATGGAAACCTAAAAAAACTACAAAATGTATTGGAAAGTTAATGCAAGTAAAGACTAAATTCTGATTAGAAATAGGATGGATCGATAGGAGTGAAATGTCTGTATATAGTTTGTATTTGCTGATCGACAGTACGTTATTTACACGTGGCGGGGCGGGGAGGGGTGGAGCGGGACGTAATAGAAGGTGTTGTCGTATTCAAATGATGAGAGATTGGTGTCTCCGTAACCTGCTATTGTCCGCGAACAATCGGCGCCGGCGCAGCGCGGCTACTTTACATGTTTTCCTGTTGTGTCGTAATCGGCCAATTACGTACACCTCACAGCGCTTCAACGTTTACACCCGCGCACACCCGCTCATTAGATGCAGTGACGTGACGCTTGGCTCCATATACAAACAAACAAACATCCACCGCTTCACTGTTCATACAAATGTATGCACACTAATTTTGAATACGATGAAGAGGCCGCGCTAATTAAGGCCGACAAGTAAACCCGCAGCGCAGCATTATCCTCAAACCTATACACATAATACACAGCCCAAGAGCCCTCATATTGAATAACTTGACTCCATTTGATTCAACGGCATGTTAACTTTATTTAAATTGCGTGATTTATGGCTCTACGTACTGAAGACATCAACGCGTTACACGTTAATTTAATTCGGGAACTTATTGGAATAATTACAACAAGTTATCAAATTCTAACAAGACATGAAAGCCTCTAGACAATGTTTTCAGAATTAGATGTTTAAATGAGACAACAATTTGCAGCAGCTGTCCTGTCATGTCCCACTATATAGTTTGATTGTGTTAAGCAGATCAGTTGCGTGCACTTAGCACTCTATGTTGTGTGCCTAGCGTTATGGCTTATATATATCAACACGTCGCGCGATTGTTTACGCCGCTTGCGATAGTAATGTCGTACACCAAGTGTACATTTGGCGCGCGAAGGCCAAATGTACACTTGGAAACAAACAATGTTTGGATAACATTTGTACTTCAACACATGGCTGTTTAAGATGAGTGCTGCCTGGTGAGCATCGCATCGGTACAACGGCTCCGTCTAACAAGACATTCTTATTTTAAAAAGTATTATCAGCGCGCGCTCCCAATCGATAATTGAGATAAAATATTAGTTGTATACAAACGCAGACTCACGCCGGTAATAATGAGGAGTGGAACACGACGTAAGGGGCGGGGGGGGGGGGATTGGGAACAATGCGCGCGCGCTTTTAGTTCTATTTCGGTGTTTGTTTGTGGATTAGCATTGAGATTGGAGGCTACCAAACAGTTAACTGCAATCATTGCATTTAAATAAGCTATTATCTTGCAGGTTAGGTTGTTTTTCTTTCATTCACCTTACAAGCTATTTGTAACGCAAGCAAAATAACGTCAAATACTTATCATTTCTACGTTAGAGTGTAATAGTTAACACACCAGATGCCAATTTCAAAAATTGAATTAATAATTGAAGCAGCTATTTTGTAGAGTTTGTAGTGTATTTTTATCATAATAGAGTGGCTAAACATGTACATAATTTTTAAGTAAGTAGCTGAAAACTTTAATTAAATATCTTCTAACCTATAAAAAAACCCTCACTCTAAAACAATTCATGATTTCGTGTAAGAAGGTCTAAATATCATATAATTAAAAAAAACAGTACCAACATAGGGTGGTATTTTTGCTATCCATGTCATTTCATCTTCTACAACTTTATTCCATTACATTTATCATCGTGCTGAAAAACGTATGACACTATTCACTAAGAAAAAACTATATCTATTCGGGACTTAAGCTATTCTTTGACTATGTGTATTTGATAACTCAGCAACCAATAATCAATTTGACCAAACCCAATTATAAACCGATACAATATTGTTTACTGATAATTTTGTCTTGCCTCAGACACACGCATGCACTGGTACTACTTGCTACATTTAACAGTTTATTCCTCGTACTTCTTATCATATCCTGATCATCACGTAAATCAAACACGTCATTATTGTCAACTGTGTTTCTTTAAAAATGTTATCATTATTATGTACTGCGCAGTAATGTAACATTTTTTCTGGATACTTTCTATTTGGGTTTTGTACAATTCGTAACTTGGATTCCAAACTTGTGACGCGTATTCGAGTTGACTTCTAACCAAAGTAGAAAATAGAATTTTAAAAGTTGGTGCGATTTCGGATAAAATTAATACAATAATAAATTAAACCCTCGCGCGATTCTTGCACACCCATGTGTGCAGGATTTGTATCGCGCGCCGTAAACAAGAGCTTAATAATGAACTCTAACACCTTTCAAATTCTTACATGAAAACTTTTATATATCTTTTGTAAAATATGTGCGTTTTAGAAGTAGAGTTAGTTCATGAGGATATAAGGGAGTGTCAGCGTCATGACAACGCAATGTATTGGAATATAAGCGGTATGAGTGTCACGAGAATCTGGTGTAGTACTGCTGTGCTGAGTGGTGGTTGTAGAGAAGTGGTGAGTGGTGAGCAGGTCGGCGGCGGCGGCGCGTGGCCGAGGGTATTGCTCCCACGGTAATTGATTGACACAGCGTCCGCGCGCGGCGGCGGCCCGCACAAAGCGGATAATATCGATATTCTCCCGCTAATAAAGCGATATTAATTATCTAGTATTCAAATCTCGGCCGCTGAGCGGTCGCGGTCGTGACTCCCCGCGCCCCGTCCCGCGCCGCACCCCCCCGCGGCGTGCGGGTCGTTGCCTGCTCTTCCCGGTACAAACTGCTTCTTTGTCAGCTCCCATCCGTCGTGATAGCGCACCACCGCGCACAGGGATTCACGCGGAGTTCTCTCTCCGGGTCGTAGTGCTAGAGCTGCGTCCCGGGACCGCTCGATGTCCGCGGTGCGCCGGCGCCGCTCGTGCGCCCCCCGTCGCGAACAGAATCACACGATTTATTCATTCTCTCCTTCTGCGGCGATCGACGCACAAAACGGATTACGGTCATTATCCGGTAGAAACTGCACGACATGCAGCGTACAGTACACGCAGGCCGCGACGCATGTCGAGCTGCCTGCGCCCGCGCACCGCACCGCGCCGATACCATCGCGTCGCGTCATTATCGCACGCACCGCACCGACCGTATCACACCTCATGTTATTATACTAATAATCACTTCACGAGACCTTCATTTTGCATTTGATATTCCTTTACAAATTCGACGAGTGATGAGTACGAAGGTACTGAATGTGGATACGAGGCGTAACGGTCGCGGAGAGGAAACGCGATACTTTAAGTTTGGAAATGAGCCTTTGATTGAATATAATAAGTCGACAGTTAATGAGCGCAGGCGCAGGTGCAGGAAGCCGTCTTCCTCACCGCGCATGCAACGCACGGAGTATTGTCTTACTTTAGCGCGTACACACTATAGTGAGTTTACCAAATATTTATGAAATTATTATTTTAATAACTACATAAGTATGAATAATTACACTCATCATTATTCATTTTTACGACATGCGCGTAAGCTTATGTATGTAAATTGCATTTCTAAGTAAGTTACCGAGTTACAACTATCGAGTTAACTACGCCGAATTCCTACTGAGTGTGGCGCCCTCACTTAATTATGTACTAAAATGACTTAGTGTTATTTTAAACTATATTCTCCTTCATGGTGGTCCCGTTTCCCAGTGTGTTCGATCATGATCCAGGATTTGGCAGGTCAAGTAGATAGATACCTATATAACAACTTTATTCACTTCAATGACATGATGTTAGTAACAACAAATAATAATTTAAAACGCTCGCGCGTAAAGGGTTCCGTACCATTACCTATAAAACCGGCCAAGTGCGAGTCGTACTCTATAATAACCATTATCTCTTTAAAACCCCCTATATAGGAGCCCCCTTAAATATTTAATTTATTCTACTTTTTAGTATTTGTTATTATAGCAGAAATCAAAATACATCATCTGTGAAAATTTCAACTGTTAAACTATTACGGTTCATGAGATAGAGCCTCGGACAGACTTATCTATAAAAACGAGCAAAAAAATCACTTTTTTTGTATGGGAGCCCCCTTAAATATTTATTTTATTCTAGTTTTTAGTATTTGTTGTTAAAGGGCACATAGAAATACATCATCTGCGAAAATTTCAACTGTCTAACTATCACGGTTCATGAGATACAGCCTGGTGACAGACGGACGGAGAGCGGAGCCTTAGTAATGGGGTCCCGTTACGTTTTTAGGGTACGGAACCCTAAAAACGTAAACAAAACAATAGGAGAAGTCATTACAGTAGAGCGACCTGGCCAGATCATAGATACACATTCAGTCTCCTAAATGTGCATGTTTCCTCACGCTGTTCTTTCTCACCGTAAGAGCATCGGTTAATGTGCCACACGGCGCAGGACAGCGGGCTATACATATTGACCTTGACGTTGTCCTTATCTCGCTCCTTATTTGCTGTTTGTATTAACACATAAAACAAATCATTGGTATACACGGTGACACTGGGAATCGAAGTCGGTATACATTCGTCTCGGTTTCGGTCCGACCCGCTACCCATTCGACCATCAACGCTTAGTAAATAAACTATTATCATACATATATATATCCTACCTTAAAACTAGTTTGTCCTAGGCCAAATAGTTCGGTCTGAAATCAGGTTTTGCCGGTAACATATTACGTGAGATACAAACTAGTACGGAGGGCGCTGTCTAGATGTGGGTATCTACGTTCTCAATACGTAAACAGAGTAATGGGTTCAAAGTGCCGATAGATAGTACCTGTGAGGAGGACAGGAGAGAGAAGGGCGCGGGGCAGACGGGACAAACCTCGTTAGCTGAATATGCACTCCAATCTACGAGGGAATCGAATTTGCACCCTCCTCGAGCCGAGTGGCCTTTTAGAGCGGCGACGAGATGTTGATGGATTATTTGTGAAGTGGCCGGTCGCCTTTGAAATCTTTCACGCGTTAAAACGGAGGTAATCTCGACCTCTCCCTCCGCCCGTTCACCCTGCCTGCCCCGCGGTCCGCTCCGCGTTGTGTTTGTCTAATCATTCTATTGCCTGCACCCCGCACCCCGCGCCCCGCGCCCCTCACTCCCTGCTGCCGGAGGCGCCGTTTAAATTTATTTGAAGTTCGCGACAGATGTCGGCAACCCTATCCCGCCGCGCCTCTTGTACTACACGCCATTAATACTACTTTCTCAAAAAAACTCTTCTACTCCTGAGAAAATTTGCTCTCAAGCTGCGGGTCGTAATTTTACATTTTTTACCCTAAAAAAGTGTGTCAGAGGGGCTTCGGTGCGGGGCGAGGTGCGGCGAGGCGCGGGGCAGGTCGCGGCGCAGAAATCTCTTTTTTAGCGCAAAAACGAAGGAGCGGAACAATGCGTGACCCATTTCCCGGCCGTGGGAAGGAATAACGACTGCGTCTCCGCCAATATGCCGGATTTTTGCAATAAAAAATGCATTACCCCACTTTTTAAAAAACCGACAAAGCGAAAAAACACGACGCGATCGTTTTGTTCGGCAGGGATATTGAAATTTCAAAGTCGGAAGGGTGAGATTTATGAGTAAAATAACGGTTTTTACAAAAAACTGGCGGAATCAGCTGCGGCATGGAGCGAAACAATAACCCGGCATCACTCACCTACTTACACAACTTGCCCCAAAATTACAACAAACTTGTGTAAAGTAACCGCTTCTCCACATCTGACGCTAACAACCCATTCTTGCTATTTTTTGTTGAATGTATTTTTTTACTGAACGACTTTCCGTAACGATATTTTGTAGACACATACATACATACATGATCCAAAGCTCATACATGTACAGACGTATATATGTATGTATTTTGTAAACAATGGCGCGACCGTTAAAATCTTGTAACGTCTACACGTTGCTGCACGGAGGCAACTCCACCAAATAAAGTTCCATAATGTTTATGAGATCACAACTGACGTATCACAGTGGTTACTACACGATTATGAAACAAACCTTAAGCAGTACACGTTCGATCCACATGTCAATTACTCTGTTAATTAAGTAATCAATTCACTCGTGAAATAATATGTGAATCTGTGTCGTCGGTAGTAGTTGCTTGTCGTGATACAGGTACAGCTCACTTCGTTGCTTTGTACAGAATAACTTAAGGAAAAAAATCTTAGAGCATGCATTTTTAGAAACGCAGAAATACGGGTCTCATCAATTGTGTCGAAGAGCACCAAGTTTCAAGTAAATTGGAAGAAGTGTTAATTTGTTGTTCATTCAAAAATTTAGTTGTGAATACTTTCATGCTGCGGATGATCTAGCTTGTAACTTTGTGTGACACGATAAAAAACAAAAAATACGGGGTCTGATTTATTTTTATGAACTTGACGTACCAGTAATTAAAAAATCAGCCTGTGTTAACAACGGTCAATACCGTTGAACTATTCTAATGAACTACTCTGAAAAGCTTGGTGTGCCTTGACTGCACTAAATACATTGACACTGTGCGTTGTCTGTCATAAAATATCTTCTACTGAGTATAAACATTGTATAAATAAATGGTCACATTAGTTGAACCTTCGATCAATTGACTTTTATGTCGCATTATAAATCATAGTGGTAGTGTGGTGGTAATTTTCTATTGGAGTTCTTAAGTTTTTATGTCTTTTAAATATGATTTATGAATAAAGTTTATGATTATAATATATTTATGATTACAGTTTACAATATACAAACAAATCCATGATCTAGAAAAATAAATAAGTAATTTATAATTTTTAAGCTAATACTTTTAAAAGCTTTAATGTATGATAGGAACTGACACATGTCGTGAAACTTGTTATATCGAAATGTTATAAATAATGTTGTATGATGTTAAAGTATTATGACTGTGTTTTGGTTTTCGATATTAGTAGGTACACAAAAAAATGCAACGTACGTTACTATGTTAAATACATTTTTCAAAAATGAGAATAAACAGAAGAAGAGTCTTATTTAATAAACAGTACCAACACAATTTGACGAATGCAAATACATGTAACATGGATCATGATCATAGAAATTAGGAAAATTCTGTTTTCTATGATTATGAAATTATAATTAAACATAGCCGTGAGACCAAAAGTCGTGAGGAAATCGCCAGTTAAGAACTAAAAATTAACAATCATCGCGACCCGCAGCGCTGTGTCGTCAGCTACTGAGTAGTTGTCACAACATCGTTACTTATGCATGAGACGCACGACGCTGCGGTCACTAGTGTGTCTCACATAAACATGTGTGTGTGTGTTTGTCTCAGAGATGCAGATGTGTAGTATTTGTAGAGAGTGTCGGAGGACAGAGAGGCGCGAGGGAGGGAGGGAGCGGCGTGAGGCGTGCCGGCGGCGGCTGGCGGGCGTATGCAAACGAGGCGCCCGCCCCGCCCCGCGCCGCGCCCCTCCCCGCTCCCTGCCTCGCGTTTTCTATCTAAAGAACCTAAAGAACCTTGTCAAACACGCAATCCGTGGCGCGCTCCCTGCAACGGGCGCACTCACTAGGTACAATAGCGGAAGGGTTGCGCGCGCGCACCCTCTCCCCGAGCCCCGCTCCCCGCGCCCCGCACGTGCCGCCGTCTTCTTCATCATACTACATCCGGTATTTGCTAACGATTGTAAATCCGTACACAATACACATATTAGCGATCGCAAGTTAAGAATATTATTTTGATAAATGACGATGCAGATGCAGATTAGTGAACAGTTTAAAGTTTAAACTCTTTCTAACTTCTATAATGTGCGAAGTTATAGTTATTATGTTTTGATAGATAGATAGATAATCTTTTTGACGTACGTAATCGTTTTATGAAATCTTTATTTTTTATTTAATAATTTATTTTAACTGTTTAATTTAAACAAATCGTCAATTATATTTAAACGGTTATTTATGCCCTAAAAATGCATGTTATACAGGGTGTCCCACGGCTGTGCCACATGGAAGGAAACTATCTTAATTATTATAGATAGGACATTTTACTGAAAGAAGACCTCATTTTAATTTTAAAAACAGTTTAAACTACATTCATACATTCTTAAAATATTGCCTGGTTAAACCGGGAATCGAACCCGGTACACGAGAAAAAAAAATCCTGTAGTTTTTTCATACTACGAATTTTAATATTTAATGTAAAATTATGTTCAGAAAAATGAGAAGATGACTCATTTTGATAAATTAAATTGATTAATTTGAAATGTAAAATGTTAAAATTCATGGTCTTCCTTTTATTTGTGATACTATGTTACTTAGCAAAAAATAATCCTTATGATGAAACCTTCCGATCGGTATGATAAAATTACAGGATAAGGCAATATTTAAAAAATGTATGAATGTAATTTAAATTGTTTTTAAAATTAAAATAAATTCTTCTTTCAGTAAAATCTCCCATCTATAATAATTAAGGAAGTTTCTCTCCGTGTGGCACAGCACAGCACAGCCGTGGCCGTGGGACACCCTGTAGAGGAAAACTTCATTTAATGTACATTAATACGATTTTTATTTGAAAACAATACTTATAATTTTCCACGTTAAAAAAACGTATGAGTCACCGACTTCAGTCCCAACAATAGTTCGCACAAAGTAGATATCTAGTATTTTTTGCAGACTACAATGCCTATTAGCAGATAACCACAAACGAAAATGTCACTCATTTATTTAGATGATCTGGTTTGTAGTATTTTTTTGTTTTTGTTGATTTTTTTAAAAGCGCTGAATCATTTTCGATAAAATTTATATGGAACCACCTCTGGAATATACTCTTTCGAACAAAAAAAGAATTTGGAAAATCAGTCCATAATTGGCGGAGAAATCGGTGAACATACATAAAAAAAGTCGAACATAGAACCTCTTCCTGTTTTGAAGTCGGTTAAAAAGAACAAAACATCAGAAACGATGCTTATTAATGTATGTATTTAACTACGGACTTGTCATTCTTCTTATTGATTTATTCGTGCAATATTTTTAGAGTTTTGGCGGGCGCATAAAGGAATATTTCTTTCTATTTAGAAAAAAATATGAAAACGATGTCTTATTCTTTTTTTTGATAGCAAGGATTGGATAAGCTACTTTTGTCTAGAACACCAAGCAACCTTACAAAAAAATACGCCTTATATAGCGAACAACAAACAAAACTACAGCGAGCGGTTTTGTCCGTAACAGAAAAAACCGGACAAGTGCGAGTCGAAATTGTATGGAAAGGGTTCCGTACGATAAATATGTTAATAATCATGTTTTTCTGAATCTGAACCACATTGGTAATTTTTTGATTAAAAAATTGTTCCCCCCCAAATTCAAACCATACATTTCTTATAGATTTCCCTGTTTTCTATATACATG
This sequence comes from Aproaerema taeniolella, assembly GCA_949987775.1. Lineage (NCBI taxonomy): Eukaryota > Metazoa > Arthropoda > Insecta > Lepidoptera > Gelechiidae > Aproaerema > Aproaerema taeniolella. Next base: position 32,026 of record OX465250.1, on the reverse strand, counting down.
CATAAACAAGGTGTTTCAAAAAAAAAACAGAAAAAAGAAATTGCAAAATTTAATTTTAAAAGTGAAATAGTCGCAACTCTAGTAATCAGTTGCACGGTTTGACATTTACAAAATGAAAATTTCATATAATCAATATGACATACTTGTCAATTTGTAATAGAGCTGTGCAATAAGCTTAATTTTAATTAATTTTGAATTATTATTTTTTAACCGACTTCAAAAAAAGGAGGAGGTTCTCAATTCGACTGTATTTTTTTTGTATATTTGTTACGCGATTACTCCGGCAATTATAAACCGATTTGAATAATTCTTTTTTTATTTGGTAGGTCATACGTCAGAGGTGGTTTCATTGTCACCAGGTCAAGATCTGATGATGGGATCCTGGGGAAATCGAGGGAAACCCTCAAATTTTGTAGGCATATACACTGTTTATCAGAAATTATCTTAATCTATGTAGATTTTTGCATCTAATGGTCACCATCTGATGTTGCTGAGCTGATGATGAAGCTGATGATGAATGGTTTAGGAGTATGGGATCTCTGTAACAAAATTATGTAATACCATCGAATTTGAAAGTGTTTGAGTCTTATTAATAACGACTCCGATCCTATGTGATATTCAGGGTCTGATGATGGAGACGGTAAATAGCCATGGGAACTCTGTAATAAAATAAAGCAATTCCGCCGTGTTTGTGCTCATTTGATTCGTTTCGACTAGGAGCTTCATGCTAGTCGATTTTTAACCGACTTCAAAAAAAGGAGGAGGTTCTCAATTCGACTGTATTTTCAAAATTATTTTTTTGTTCGAAAGAGGTTGTCCCATATAAATTTTATCGAAAATGATTCGCGCTTTTAAAAAAATCAACAAAAACAAAAAGATACTACAAACCAGAACATCATCAAAATAAATGAGTGACATTTGCGAACTGTTGTTGGGATTGAAGTCGGTGACTCATACGTTTTTATAACGTGGAAAATTATATTATTTGGGTTTTTTTTTAAACACCTTGTAGAAGTATTTAATATAAATTTGTTCAAAATTTTAGAATCATGGTTTCTTAAATAGTGGCAGGGGGAATAGTTAGTTTTTATCTATTTTTCTTGAATAACTTTAAAACTACATATCATCAGATCAAAAAATATATTTTCTCGCAACAAGCCCTTTCTTATTTACATATAAACGGTAAAGATGGTCAATTTTGAATTTTATTTATTTCAAAAGAGCCTCCAAAATCAAAATAATAAATTTAAGTATGACGTTTGCGTTTAGGTCACATAAATTTATAAGTCTTTATAGGCCTAGTAGATTTGGAGCGATAAACTGATAAACAGCCACACAAGTGGTCCTAAAGGGTTCCATTTTGTCACTCGGAGGTCACTTGTTTAAAAAATTATTTACAACATTTAATTTCTTTTTTAGGGTTCCGTTCCCAAAGGGAAAAAACGGGACCCTGTTACTAAGGCTCCGCTGTCCGTCCGTCCGTCCGTCCATCCGTCCGTCTGTCACCAAGCTGTATCTCATGAACCGTCATAGTTAGACAGTTGAAATTTTCGCAGATGAGGTATTTCTTTGTGCCCTATCACAACAAATACTAAAAACCAGAATAAAATAAATATTTAAGGGGGCTCCCATACAAAAAACGTGAATTTTTTGCTCGTTTTTATAGAAAGTCATTCCGAGGCTGTATCTCATGAACTGTGATAGTTAGACAGTTGAAATTTTCACAGATGATCCATTTCGGTTTCTGCTATAACAAAAAATACTAAAAAGTTGAATAAATTAAAGATTTAAGGGGGCTCCTATATCTGCAACAAACGTGATTTTTTTAACAAGTCATTTACTTATTTTATTACATTGACATCTAATCAACAACCGTTGCCTAGCAACACGTCACAGACTAATCTCAAATGAGATTTAAAAACGCTGATGGCACAAATGAGTTTGCTTTAACTTAGGGATTCGCAATTATTTGCAAAAATTGAATAATTTAAAATTAAAAAAAATATAATAAAATTGTAATTTAAAGGTATTAATCATTTTTTTAATTAACTTCAAAATCAGTAATTACGTACATCCCTAAAGGCTCCAACAGGTTTATTTTTATATACATATGAAATAGAGCTGAGCATTAATCTATTTTTTAATTTTTGGATATTCTCTTTATTGAGTATTTGTATGTGTGTATGTATGTATGTAAATCCTTTATTGTACAATAAACAATATTTATTATGAAACGCTCTGTATATATAATTATATATTTAAAGTATGTATATTATCAGTTACCACGCCCTACGCCTGCTTGATGCCATCAAGCAGAATATAATTGTCATTATTAAAACTCGTTGTACAGCAACGAACCTGACGCCGCCGGGATACGTGTAGGTGGTAATTACTTCATGTCAAACTCGATACTTTTTTTAATACTCTTAATTTAATTGACAAATGCAAACTGAGTAAATACGTACCTAATACACAGATTACACCGTAAGTATTGGTTTTCACAGTAGGTAGAAATAGTATTTTATGCAAAAAAAGTTATTTTTTTTGCTCGTTTTTATAGAAAGTCTGTACGAGGCTGTATCTCATGAACTGTGATAGTTACAAGGTTGAAATTTTCACAGATGATGTATTTCGGTTTCTGCTATAATAACAAGTACTAAAAAGTAGAATAAATTTAATATTTAAGGGGGCTCCCATACAACAAACGTGATTTTTTTGCCGCTTTTATAGAGGTAATGGTTTTTATAGAGTCCGACTCGCACTTGGCTGGTTTTATAGGTAATGGTACGGAACGGAACCCATCGTGCGCGAGTCTGACTCACACTTGCCCGTTTTATTCTTGTCTTGTTATCCTCGAATAACTTTACTATATTGTTAGAAAATGTCCGTATGTTTGTTACTTGTTGCGTTTTTTTCAATGTAGTGTGAGTGATCGTTCTGATGATAAATAATGGGCTGGCTTTAGCGAACAAAGACCGTTTAAGAAATTGCGTTCCATTGAAAAATCATTCCACTTTCTATTAATATAAAATATTATTATTTGTAAGTACTAGAGCTCTATCACAAAGTAAAAAAACACATAGTAAGATACAGTTTACTGTATATCAACCGGTATTTTTGTAGGAACATTGTGCCTCCTCTGTGAGTTATGTCTGCATTTAAATAAAGTAAATGAATTTAAACTTGTGAGTGCACAGATATGCAATTGAAGTAAGCGGAGGGTAAGCGAGGGACGTTCCAGACGAGCGGCCCGCCGCGGGGTGGGCAGGGATCAAACGAGCGCGGCGGCGCTTTGTGTGCCGGCGGGCGACAGCCGAGCGGTGCTTTACGTGATTAAAGCAATTTATAATGTTTATTCGGCCGCGAGATAAATCACTCTCGTTGCCCCCCACCCCCGCCCGCGCCCGCACTCTGCATCTACAATTGACAATAGTAAAGGGTTGCACGTGCCGCCCCCCCCCCGCCACCCCGCGGTGACAGCTGCGACCTGCGCACGCGCCGCTCTCCGGAACACTTTCCTCCGGCTCGGGTTTCACTCTCGCACCCGCACCCGCACCCGCCCGCGACTAACACGCACACAGTTTTCATTTTTATGTAAATTTCACTTTTTGTATCTGTTGTTGAATTAAATAAAACTGAAGTCGAATCGGCTTGACCGCTGGTGTGCGACACCGCTTAGTCTTCTCCTCTACAAACACGTTATATGTATAATATGTAGTAGTAATTTATTTCCTCTAAATGTATTTAATTTATAAAGTCTGTCGGTCCAAATTTAGTTGGTTTTGATCGAAATAAACAGCAGTAGCGAATAGTGGAAATGAACCGTGCACATATCTCTACCGGTGGATATACATATAAGTCTACTAACCGTTCCACTTATCTCTACCAATTGGAATAGCTCGGTAGGGATAAGTGTACCAGTCTGAATTTTTTTTTACATCACTGCATCCATTTTGACAAAGAGGTATATAACTAGTCAGGTATAGAGGTATATAACTAGTCAGTTCCTGAAACATTTTCATTTTAGACATTATTAACGTTTTCCTCCTTACATATGAATGTTTCCCTAGACGTTACCCAAGATTGGGGTAGCTTTTAAATCAAAAATAACTTTTAATCAATCAAAAACTACGGTCTATATAAGCAACGCACCACTATTTGATGCGATCACATGCTGCAGAAAAGGACATAATGAGCCTTATGCAGAGTTACACTATCTACGCTACCGGAAGCATAATCAAATTATTTCCGTGACCATACTCCTGAGAATTTTTTCGTAATTAGAAATTCTGATAAAATCAACGATTTTAAATCATTCTGTTAATAATACAATAATCAGCCACGGATAAAGTGTTATAAAACGATTCTTGTTACATCATTCTCCCCTTTCGTGTTCATTTTACCACAGTTTTGCAAAAAAAAACTATCGCGATGTGACGGCAGCTGTTACAATGTTGCCGAGTGTTCTGAATCATATAAATCTGCTTAAAAAGAGGTATGACTGTGGACTTTACGCGGAGATAGAGAGGATCACGGTGCGGGGAAGTAGGGGAGCGGGGGAATACGACTCTAAAGAGTTTGATTGTACAAGTAGGTACGTAGGAGTGACCCCCGCGCACTCGACTGTATGGGCATTTAATTTGCAGTGGGCTGTTTGCTCGCGATATTGTGCAGGGCGTCGCGGGGCGCGGGGCGCGGGGTAGGAGGAGGACGGCAAACAATCGCGTGTGTAAGTAGCGAGTGTTTGCCGACTGCTCGGCTATTGCTGTTTACATCTCATGTTTACTCCTTAACGAAATCATTTCGAATGCACCCCCCGCCCCGGGCTCCGCGCCCCTCGCCCCCAAGCCCTCTCGAGACGTGACCGGTCACTCTCCTCTAAAATATGTTCTTACACACTTGAAGCAGAAAAATATTGTTCCGGACTGTGAATAGCAGTAAACATTGCATTGGTTGAACAGGGACGAAATAAGGTACCTACTACTATTAGTAATTTGCTTTACTATATGCACTGTGAAGTTGTATTGGTTAACTAATACAATTCCTTTACAGTGCTACAATCAATTTACCAACATTATCATAATTAATACAAAACGTATGTATGCTTTAAACACAAAATGTAACAGTGGACGGATATTTGTTACTCCATCACGCAACAACTATTCATAACTGGAGCCAGAATAATCAAGAAGACAACATTCACAATAGATTCTTGTCAGTGATTGGCTTCACAATCGTTTCTGTTTTCATCTACAGCAGTTAATGTTTTCTTAAAAAGCAATAACCGTCGCCTGCAGTTCCACTCATTGGTTCTGCTTTAGTTTACCCCTATCTGTGCATATGATTGATGATACGGAGCCAGCATTTAATATTGAAGCTGCAATAAGTCCGGCGATAGTGTCGCGCGGCCGCGCCGGCTGGAGTCGGGATTGGCTTTACAATAAATTTATTATTAAATGCGCCATTATCGCGCGGGTCGCACGCGCCGTATATCACATTGTAAATGAACAATATACGACCCTCTCCCCGCGCCCCGCGCCCGAGCCCGCACCCCCTGCCCGCTCGCAACCCTTTCTCTCGTGTTTTATATTTTTTGGCGGCTGTGGGACACATTTCCATACGCTGCGCCAATCACGGCACATTTACATGTCATCTACATACACCGCCCCTCGCTGCAGACACACACATAAGGACAGTTAAGGAGTTCAAATCTCGTCATTGGTGCATATTCAAAACATGTTTTATCAAACCCTATCATTTTTATTCCGATTTCATTGTTGTGTTTTTAGTTTGTAAAAGAAAAATACCCTTTTCTAGTACCACTAAGTCTAAGTGTGAGAGGTTTATTGGAATTTGAAAATTCATATTGTGACCGTAGACAAAATAAAAAATAGCTATATATGAAATTCATATTGTGATCGTAGCTGTTCTTACTAGAGTTTTGGAGTTTCCTCAATTACTAGAAATGAAGCATTAGCTTCATTCCGTTAATTCCTTAAACTACAACATTTTCTTTGTAACAAAATGAAAATGCGAATAGTTGAATCATTAAAAACCGAATAAAGTAGTAAATTAGATCTGTAAAACTTCAGTTACTTCCGCGCTGGACTGGGAGCGAAAGAAAATCTTAGAATGAGCTAGCTGCCGATTCTTCCCAGGCACACTGTAGTAGTCAGTGATTGGGATTTAAGGGTCTTGCTTGTATATCGTGGGCGAAAGGCTTTTTTCAAGTGGTCAAGTGGTTTTGGAACCACAAGATTCTCTGCCTACCCCGTCAGGGATCATAGGATCATAGGCGTGAGTTATACACACGTATAACCTTAGTATCACTGATATGTGTTTTATTTTAATTTAATAGTTAGGTGAATAAGAAAAATATCGCCATTTTATCAACAAGCAGACTATAAAGCGTGCCCAGCCTGGGTCCATGAGCTCTCAGAAACGTTATTTGTTTGTCACCTTTGTAAAAACCATGGAAAGCAATAAATGATTGAGTATTGAGTATTAAAAGATATCGGGATGTAGACACATACAACACCACCGCAAAATTATTGGTAAAGTTAAAAAAATTGATGTTATGCAATGTTGAGCAATAAACATTTACTTTTACTTCACTTTAAAGTAAACTAAATAATTTGAAAAGCACGCGGCGTCCAATTTACGCGCTACTCTCTACGTCGCATTAGTTAGTTGAAGTTGGTTAAAAAGGCTTATGTAAATGAAGCATTAAAATTTAAATTATTATTAGCATGGTCCCCGTTGCTGTGCTATGTACCACTAACGGGATTAGCAGGGGGAGGTGGGTGATTGCAACCCTTCCGATTGTGAATGCAAATACCGAGATAATCTAAAATGGCAACCACCCCTCGACGCGAGGCGCGCCGTGCTTACAAATTAGACACCCTCGCTGCAACAGCACTATGCAATCATAAGGAAACATTAAAATATATGAAACACCAGAGCGTTGTTTCAGTACTATAAACTCTACATTCATTTTTTATTATTAAGCTAGACCCTAAATACCTTTAATCTTATATTTAACCCAAATTTAACTCGCATCTTTTAAAAGTCTAAATTAAATAAAACCATAAAAAGCTAAATTCACCATGCGGGGAAACCACCTGGAGAATCTGACTTTTTATTGTTTTTGATTGTTTGTTATAAAGTATGTTTTTCTATTCGTTAATAAGTAATTGGTTCCAATACGATTGTGTTAAGTACGATAATATTATTCATTATTAAATTACCCATTTGAATACAGTAAAAATTTTGGTTTAATTATGAAATGTCGTCTAATCAACATGCCATTCCTTTGAATTTGTTGCTGAACAAGAAAATAGTATCAAAAAAAACAAAAATGTAGTAGTAACACAGGAATAACGATAGTCTGGTTGAATATCAAACTTATAGTACCATGAGTCCCCTGGGGCTGCGGGGTCGACTCCCGGCCCTGGCAAAAGTTTGATACCGCGGATGGTGACATGCACCGTTTGCGGTTCAACCAATTTAATCTGTAAGAGTTGACTTTAAAATTTATAGATAACATTTTTTAAATGAATTGATATAAAAAAAAACTATCACATAACTACAATAACAAAATAAAATTTTAACGTTATATATGAAATCGCTAAACTGTTTTCATTTTTTTACATTTATTTTATTGGAATTTGCATTGCAGAAGTAAAAAAAATCACACGGGCTTATTGTTCATGAAATAAACTATCACTCAGAGTTAAAACTTATTAAAATTAATTTTCTTATCTATACTTTATAGTTATAATATTATAAAGAGGAAAGATTTGATTGTTTGTTTGCATTTAATAGGCTCCAAAACTACTGGACCGATTTTAAAAATTCTTTCACTATTAGAATTCTACGCTATCCCTGACGAACATAGGCTACATAATTTTCCCAAACTCCTACAAAGTCCCGGGCGGCTAGTTGTGTATAAAATTAATTATGTGGGGATCTTAGCTAACCCTAGTGTTAGCTAAGATACCCATGTGGGGAGCTAGCTAATTTTCAAAACGCGAAATATTTTTTTTATAAACTTGGTATTACGACTGCGATGATCTGCGTGATGATCGATAATAACCGGTACTCCCGGCTTAGCGTGCCTGTCGAAGCACGAAAACGCCTCTGTGTGTATCGCTTTACCTCACTGATTAGTTCGTATCAATTAAATTAGTATCGCCCACCTACGAGCTCGTAGCACTCTTGTAGCAACATGCTACGGACACGTGTCTCAGCTGTAATGACGAGTAATGACACCACTTACCTATTCATTGGCGTTTAATTGTTGCATTCATATCGACATGCACTCAGACACACACACATAGCAATCACTGAAGGATCATCACCGCCAGAATCAAACTAAAGACATTCAAATCCATGGTTTAGTCCAGGTTATAAAAAAGGGGAATCAATAAATTTGAGAAGCCGCGTTGACCGAGTGACTGACAAACACATATCGGAAACTAATACTGGGCAGAGGAACCCTCTCGTTAGGCGAGCGAGCGGCGCCGGGCGCGTTAACATGCATTGGAACCCGCGCGTTTGCATAAACGAGTGGTTTTATTCAGCTTTAAAGGAGTGGAACGAGCGGGGCGAGCGAATCTCTTATTTAAAGTAGCAATATACGGTGCCTAAGCAAACAGACCCGCATTACGTAAGCACTGGCTGATAGCAATGCATGAGGTCCGAGGGGGGCCGCGGGGGTGGCGGGGGGACACATTACACTTTCATCGAGAGCATTTCCATCACAAAGCGGCGACGGCCGGCGACCGGCGACCGACGACCGGCGCTGGCCAGTCGATTGCGGCCGCTATCGACTGGCAAACCATCAGCCGGCTTCCGGAAACGGAACACTCACTATTTGTATACGTAAATATTCATCATCGTTTATAAACAAAACTTACAAGTGTTCAAGAAAACAAGAGATGTCCACAACAGCACGGCCCGTAACACAACATCAGGCACTTTTTTTAAACTATAAATTTTAAAAAAACGCGACACATATTTACATATATACGGTCACGAATATAATCCCTATCGGGGTAGGCAGAGCAGCAGTGTTATATCTACACACATGTAGGTATAAATAATTATACTTTTTCATTTAGTGGTCCCCCGACGGGACGAGGCTCGTCATCAAAATATTAATATTAATGAAGTTGAAAGGCTCAGAAAGTCATTTTATTGTTTTAATTTTTAGAGGTTTTTACGTCACATTTTTTTTTAAATTACTATTAAACTAAAAAAAATACTTGTTAAATTAATGCCGGACGTTAATACTAATAGATAAAGGTTTCCGTGTGGCCTCGATTATCTAACACTTACTCTTTGAGACCATTCTTATGATGTTACAGCGTCAGCTCAAGGTTAGCATGTCTCGGAAATATCACTAAAGTACACCAAACTATAAATCAGTTGGACCTCTGAAAGTTAGTAAGACCCTTTTGTAAAGTAGAAAATGAGCGGATGATCTTCAAACGCCTGAACACAACTCCATACATTACAGCCAAGATCCATCTCAATAACGACAGCTTAAAACAAAAAACCGCATAAAAATCGGTCTATTCGTTTAGGAGCTACTATGCTACAGTCAGACATACAAATACACAGATATACCCGTCAAATTTATAACCTCCACCTCCTTGACAAGGGTTAAAAATTGATTAACTTGAAAACACGTAAAGACGAACCCATTATTAATAAAAAAAAGGTCGAATGTCCAAACATCGACCTAAACAATAACGATATGACAACATAGTCTAAACGTAAAATAAGTGAAACTGTTTTATTTTATCTACATATACAGTGGATTTAAAAAAAATACTGGTTTATATTCTTTAGATAAGATAATTCTTTATTTACTTTAAACATGGTTTAAAAAGATGTTATACAATAAAAGTGGCCTTATATGTTTAGCTAAATAATTGTAGCATGCAAATATTAGTGGTGATTAGGTACAGTTTAAAAAAATAATCAATATCATCAAATAATCGTAAATGCAGTCAATAATAATCAAAATAATAATCAATATCATCAAAATAATAGTCAATTAATCAATCAAAACAATAATCAATAACAATCAATATAATCAAATAATCAAAATAAAATCAATGTAATCAATCATGAATAAACAATAATTACGATTTCACAATTTTTATGTGTCTCAAAGTCAATAGTCAAAAGTTACGTAGATCAAATAATTCCTTAACGTTATAAAAAATATATTTCAACAACCATTCGTGCAAATGCTTTTTAAATAATCTTAAATTTAATAATTTCATTTCTTTTGGTATTTTATTATAAATTTTCACACATAGACACAAACAATTTTTAGAATATTTTGCACTTTTGTGATTTCACGATTTCACGATTACGACTAATTAAGTGATTTCACGATTCAAGAGTGAAATTTATAGGCTTGTGTATCGATGCTATATTTCAGCCCAACCGCCACAGTACCTCAGCAGGCATTAGGTGCAGTTGGAATTTTCACACAGCCTTTACCCGGGTTCGAACTGATCCTCTACTAACAAAAAATATTAAAAAAAATATCATGTCTCATGATGTTTATCATGACTTTGATAGCTTTTGTTCCTGTTATCTCTATCAGAAACTTTAAAAAAGCTTAGTTTTCACTGCGTACTTTTTAGGAAATTTATATAATATATATAAAATAATTTTATAAGTAAGTATGGTACATGTACTAATAATATTAATAATAATAAATGTCTTTATTCAAGCATCACAGGCTCATTTGTTAGTAAAAGTAGTCTATGTTTATATTTTTCTATATGAAAAGTTAATATTAAATTAATATAATTTTTCCTCGTTTCCACTTTTCTTAGACGTTTATCCATGATTTTACGGAAGCTTTTATCTAAAAAATAACACGTAGTATTGAAAATAAACGCAAATTACGCAAAATAAGTTTGAGTACATACATTAAAAAAAAACAACGTTGAGGTATAATTGGTGTCGTCACAGCATACTGCTGATTTTAATCCCACCCTGAATCTGAGTCATACAAATTCTAATACCTAAATCTAAACAAATAAGTTTGAGTTAGTGAAATAGACCTACGAAGAAAAAAGTCCTAATAGTCACACTGGTTTTTTTTTCTTTCTAAATGACTACACTGTTGGCCGCTGATGGTCTTGACAGCTTCACCGAGCAAGTGGCGAGCGCAGATGGCTCTCAGCCCATGTCACACTGGTGTGACTGAGTCGGTCATGAAACAGGCGAACTGTAACATCGGTATTGTAAATAATTATAATCGACTCATTATATTTTGTTTGATTGGAATATGTTTAGACTTTTATATTATTAGAAGACAGACGTGAGCTCTGTGTTTGTGCAATCGAATTTTGAGAAACCCTTCAACGGCAGTCGATGATGTCTTCACAAGTCAGTTTTGATTCTTTCGTATTCTTATGAGACATTTTATAAATTAGTTTAAAATTAAACCCTCGAAACCAAACCATTCGCCCCCCTCCCCTTCGCCCCGCTCCACCGCCAACCGTCGCTCACTCTTCACCAACTTTTTTTCAATCAAACCCGATATCGGAATTCGCGCATCGGTTACCCGAACCCGTCGCTCCCCTTTTACTAAAAAATTAAACAGCTTTTAAACGCACGTCGCGCGATGCATTCGGCGAAAGGGAAAAAAATCATCTCAGGTAATCGAAATAATAGCGAGACCCGCGAAAAAAATTCACTAAGGGCGGAAAAGAAACGGATTTAACAAAAAGTGTAATTTTGAATTCGGCGGCGAGATGAGGGGTGTGGGGGGTGTGCGGGGCGGGCGGGGGGCAGGGTGCAGCGCGCGGCGCCGGCCGCAGTCGCACCGCGCCGCCGCGCCGACACGCACGCCGCACTACACACACTGCACTGCACGCCCCCCCGCCCCGCGCGCCGCCCGCTCGGTCCCGCGACATGGTGCTCTCAGCGTGCGTGCGCGCCGCTCAGGCACAAACCTACTGCGCAACCTTCCGTAAGTTTTCTTTGCATATTCAAATCGAACTTTATAAATCCATTTGTCTAATTTGTTTATTGTGAACTATTTCTTAAAAATTAAGTCACCTTGGTACCTAATAGTTTTATTTTGTTTTAAGTGCATCCTATAAGTAAATTATATTTTCTTATCACATCTATCTAAAACAAAAATAATAGCAAAATATAATAAATTAAATTCGAAAACAAATAAATTCTCCTGTAATAAATAAAGATCATAAACAAATCAATGAAACAAAACTTTCGTAGCAGCATGGAAATAAGTACTACGTGCTCGTAGTACTCGGTCATTTTCGTAGCTGTTTTGTAGCTATTTAACTCAAAACGTTATTTTAATAAAATTGTTGCACGTATAGTACGCAATAGACTCATTTTTAATCAATCTGAGATGATGAAAGTCCATAAAATTCAGTATGTTAAAAAGTCGTAATTAGCACCACCCTATTTTATCCCGTCGGTGTCATCGACTAAATGATCAAGACTATCCATCCGATGTGGGACTCTATGCAAAATGTGTTAAAACACAAGATTTTACACTTGTTCCACTCGGTACAGTTAAAATTAAGACGTAATGAAACTTCCCTGCGACCAGCTTTCGAAAAATAAGATATTTTTTGTATCGCTAGTTCCTTTAAATTGTGGGAGTATGTTAAAGGATTTTTTTTTAAAAACATCCTCAAGTGAAATGACCTTTTAGACCAGTGAATAGCATCGACATTCAGTTTGTTTGGCACTTTGTCTTTTGGAGACGCTCTTGATGAAATCTTTGGTTATAATCGACTTTTATACATATGTACTGTAATATCATTGTTTTATACCTTAGTTTTAAGATACATACATACGCTCACACCAATAATCCCTGTCGGGATAGGCAGAGCATCAGCGGTGTTAAAACAAAGGGTTACAAGATGAAATATGATGTAAGTGGTGAGGGTTTGTCAGTTTTTCGCCGAACAACTCTCGCGTCCCATTGTTTTATAGACCGAGCTCCCGTTGCACGAAACCCTACCTCATGAAGTGGCAGCTCAGAAATGTAATGTGTGTGAAATAGATACTACTTAGGAGCGCTGGATTTCAGTAGTTTGCCATCGCATATCCTAGAAGAAGTATTTTTTTTTAACTTCTTGTATAGATCAGGTGGTTAGATGAAACTGATACAGATTGCCCTAGATGTGCCGTTCATGAATATTTAAGGTTACCTGCATTCAGCCTGGCAGTTTTTCTATTCAGCCACCTCGAATAAGATTTCGACATAAATTGTTCTAGGTGGCTGATCAGAAAAACTGCTAGGCTGAATGCAGGCAACCATATATATTCATGAACGGCACGTCTAGGGCAATCTGTATCAGTTTCATCTAACCACCTGATCTATACAAGAAGTAAAAAAAAAATTTACTTCTTCCAGGATATGCGACGGCAAACTACTAAAATCCAGCGCTCCTAAGTAGTATCTATCACTACATTACAGTTCTGAGCTGCTACCTTATGAGGTAGGGTTTCGTACAACGGGAGCTCGGTCTATTAAGGTTATGTCAAAATATTCATTAAAATTAGTTTAAGACTGATGTAAATGTTTTTTTTTTAAATTAAGTTTGAGAAATCCAATCCTTTGTCATTCAATTTAATTTAAAAAAAGTATTTCGCTAATTTTATCTGAACCTCAATTCAATTAAAAGGTAAAATATGTATATTTTTGCGTTGAGAATATATTAAACTAGCTTTCCGCCCGCGGCTTCGCCCGCGTGGACACAAGGTTATATCGTGCCCAACTGTGGGATAACATGTAGTCTATTTTCTTTCCCAGGCTCTTACTATCTCTGTACCAAATTTTAAAAAAATCGGTTCAGTAGTTTAGGCGTGAAAGACGGACAGACAGATAGACAGACAGAGTTACTTTCGTATTTATAATATTGGTAAGGATAAAAATAACCGTAACAAATGGAAAGACCCAATTATTATGAGTTTTGTTATTTTATTCGGAACCTTTAATAATTTAGCAAATTAAAGAACTTAATAATATTTTTCTCCAGAATTGAAAATAATTTAATTGTGTTTATTTAAATTAAGTTATGATTGTTTTACCTGTGAATAACATAATTGTCCAACCTGGGCAATTACTAAACACTATCAATATTTGTTTGTGTGCAATATAAATCTTACATTGCTATTACGACGTATTACTAAAAAACGTAAACTAAACAATCACATTGTCGTAGAGAGACATTGTCCGGATAAAGTTAAACTAGTTCTGAGATGTATTATAATATTATCTTCGAAATAAATAAAAAATGGATTATCGCGTCTTTGTTACGACATCAGTTGGAATTAAAAAAACTTTTCGCAACTGAATCAAATGTAGGCTTAAAGTTGAATAAAGATTACCATTGCACGGATACAAACGGATTGCGTCAAAAAACTCGACAACTGTCGTTTTTTATCGACACACAGTGCGCCCACGCATCGTTTTATGGGAATCCAGCCTTTTTGATGCAAAAAGTTCGAGACTAGCGATGACGTTTCAATCAGAGTTTTTTGCGACGCGGTGGAGGGGGCAGGGGGAGGGGGAGGAGGGGATGCAAATCTTTACCGTGTGACACTTTGTAATACAGGTAGATCAGCTTATTTTATGATATACTCGTGGTATTTGATATACACGCCGCTGGCTAATTTATTTCATGACACGTCATGTACTGAATTACATTTGTTCTGTGCAGTCTACCACGAGTTTTTTTTAAAGCAGTAATTTGTTCAGAAAGTGTCCTACGATGAAGTTGACAATAATCTTCCTATTATTTATCTTCTATAACATAAACCAATGTTTGTCCTCTATGCAATCATAAACTATTCATCCGATTATGATGAATATTTGGTGAGATGTTTTGCGTGCCCCGTAAAGGTTTAAAAACCGGAAACAAAGTAGCAGGGATCAGCTAGTAGATGGCTAGTAGTATATAAACGCTTAAAGTTTCGAAAAAATAAAATTCTTTGATTGAACCGCTATTTCTAAAATGTTTTTTAATTCAAACCATTTTTTGTGACTTATCTTTGAATTAAAGTAATATGTTTTTGCTTTGGTACTAGCTGAGATACGGCTTCATCTGTTACGCATTTCAAAGCTTATTTTTGTCAAGCCGTTTTCAATAAGTCTGGCCACACATATTTATTATCTATAATTTTCTTTTCTTTTTTCATCTTCCCTCACAACTAAAAATCAGTTTTAACATTTTACATGTTTTTAAGACTTTTACAACGGTCATATCGATATTAAAAATACGAGGAGTTTCTATATTATACGTATCTTTTTTTATGAATGTTTACCGATTTTTTTAACATTTTGTTAGTATCCCTAAGTAGTTTATGCGCGAATTCGCCACCTTTACAACCCAGAGGTGCTCGAAATTTTGACACTTTTCGCAGTTTTTTTTTGCAAAAACTGATATGAGGGTGCATGTTTTGTCACCCTTTTATCTGAATTTCATACAGGAAATTATATTTTCTTTATAAAATTTCTTAAAAGCAAAGAGTAGAGTAGAGTAGAGCTAATAATCTTTTAACGCTTGGACATATTTTTCATGTTTAGTTTTGAACAATCTCCATTTATCAGATTTTAAACAAAAAAAGCCACGTGACTCTTCTTTTCTTATCATGTGACTCTTCCTGAGGAGTTACATCAGTCCAGTTATCAAAACAATACGTGTACATCTAAAGCTAAAGTTGTAAAATAAAATCTCATCTTTAATTAATTTTATCTCCGGAACAAACCAACTTGGAAAGCTCAAAAAGTACTTAAAATGTAGTAAATTTCATGTTATTTGCATAAGTTATTGAGTAAGTGTTTGAGAAAGGCTCCCAAATCAAAGAGTTTTCAAAAAATAGCAGCAGTAAGTGGCCGAGATTTGTAGTTTTTCGATCAACATGGGAGAAGCATACGGTTTCAGGGTTGCAAACTAAGGTTTAAATATCTCATAATACATAACGTATTTTATTTAAGACTGTAATATTTATATTAATGAGCATAAGTGCAACGGACAACGAGTTGTCAGCTTTTGGTTGACCACCTTCAGCAATATATATTTTATTGTAAAATTTTAAATGAAGTGTTATTGAATTATGTATAAATTTTGAACATGACGAATGTTGTTTAACGAATAAAGATCTATCTATCTATACTTACCAATTTTAATTATAAGTCAAATATATGTACTTGAAAATTACCTTGTCATACATTTGATAAAATCCTAAAATTCTTCGTATTGTGGAATGTAGGTGAACAACCTGGACGCGAGCCGCCCAAACGAAGGCAGGGACTCAATCGTACAGCTTCGGATTAATCAAATTCGGATTAATTAGGTGTAATCTAATTAGAAGGCTATCGCGCCTCGCCCGACGCCTCGCGGCTCATTGCATCATCCGGCTTCGGCCTAAACTGGACACCATTCGTGACCTTTACCTAATAACTTACCATACGGCTCCGATTTACGCCACGACACACGCGGCGCAACAGTCATTATATGTTTTTTTTTCATATTTAATTCTTTATCAAATCTGAAGGTGGATGTATATTTGTTATTTACCTATGTATACTTATAATATTAACAGCAGTAGCGAAAACATCAATATGAAATTACTTTACTGTATATTTTGATTATTAACTATTGAATTAAATAACATATATCGGTTGAAAGTTTACTGCAAGGAAACCAAAATAATTTATTTTTCTTGTAGAAACTAAACCACCTACGTGCAAAGATATATGCTATGTATTTATAAATCCACCCATCGTATCTTATTTCATTCTTTTTGTTTTTAGATTTTATTCTTCCTGTAAATAAATTGTAACATTATATAAATAAATAAATAAACGATACACACTTAAAGGCCCACATTAAGGTTTTCCCTTATACCCTGGGTCCCTCGGAATACACATAAAGATAAACACAAACACCCATGACCCGAGAACAAACATCTGTTTTTTTACACATCGCCTGATGTTTATATGCCATGTTCTATAAATGTATGCTAAGATGTTGTCTAATGATATTGTTGTTGTGTTGTTCCAGAAGAGTCCGGTGAACTAATCAAATCTCCTTCTCCACCGCCCAGCCACGGTGAGTGCGTCCTCATTATCCGTGCAGAGTACCATACCTACCCACTGCAACACTTGCATAATAATGTTACAAATATAAAAGCGGATAAAGTGATAGTCTTTATAAATATGCATTTCAGTAAACAGTATAAATAACGACTACTTGCCATCCATTCGCTAAGAAGAATTAAATAGTATTTACTATCATCAGAATCGGTGAAGCGGATCATACCACCTCGACTAACAACTTCGTCAACATAAAATTAGATGCAATACATTTGGATTAATTGCATAAAAATATGTCTCCATCCATACAACTTGAGCGATCTTCTGATTGCGTTTTTTTAAAGAATTTCGTAAGGTTTTCTTGACAAAAGTTGTTCCGTTTCCCTAACTAATTCATAGTCATCCCTTGAAGTAACAATAATACTTAAGTTAATGTACTATAGTGTACGTATAGTTACCATAAGATAATTTAGAAAAGATCTGTCGACTTTATTATTCACTACCCCATCTCAAAATATTACATTAATGCTCTCTACTATAAAAAAAAACACTTTCACGTCTCTAATACATATTAAGCAAGGATTGAAAGCAATGTGTAAGTATAACACAAGCAGTAAGGAGCCCGTGCTACACAATAGCCACGCGCTACACACGCGCACGCGCACCTTCACCCTTTCGCCGTGCGCCGTGCGCCGGTGATTGTCTCCGCGACACTCCGCACCGGTTGCGCCGGCGCCGCCGCCCGCCTTACTCTTGCGCAACCCTTCATTTGTAATGAATCTCCGTGATGTTATTTTATTACTATTACGTTAAATGTTGGTCCATAGTCGATTGCTAGTATTTGTAAAAAGTATATCAGGTACACCCTTTGATGATGATGATGAATTGTATTATAGGACGGTTTGAAAAAAAATGCTCATGATAAATTGTCACTGCGGTCACACCATAACCTCTTTGCTCGATTTTGGACAGTATAAATATTAAACTTACCTCTGAGCATCTTTAATCTGACTCAGTCCCCCGCCCCCCGCCCCCCGCCGGACGACTGGTGTCATAGTGACCGAGTGTCGTTTGAAACTGTGACGTCATGCGTGTATCGCCGCATTTACATTTAATATCCGGTGCCGGCCCAGCGTCCGGACCGGACCGGATCATCGGGGTCGTTTACGCGCCTATACTGTTTAATATTTAAATTGTTTTTCAAGTTTGTTATGTTCCCAAATGTGATAATCTAGCATGAAGAATTTTCCACCAAAAATTCAACTAATATAATTAGCAGCTAACCGGAGATTTGACATTATCATTTTCACTAGTTTTAAGCATTGTGTAACGGGTTCTTACCACAATTTTTGTTTTAAATGAGTATCCGATGTTTAGGCACTGTTGCAAGATTTGCAGAACATTCTACAGTGGTTCCTTTCACTCGTATAGTAAACAGCAGTAGCGTGCATAGACATTTTAGGCAGGGTAGGCAGTGAACTTTTAGTGATGAAAATTATTAAGATTTTAGAAAGTTAGTTAAAACAACTTAGGGTTATTCAAATCAAAATAACCTGTGCTTCCAAACTTTTATATAACAGTTTGAAAACAAAATGCACGGAACACAAAATAAGCGGTAAGTATGCACACAGCCCGTGAGCCAATTATGAATGTCTTATATTTTAGTATTAAAATGTCTTACTGCGGTACCTTTTTTGCGTCAACGCACGCATCGGCCTTTTGCGATAATGTTTACCTACTATTTTCTTGAAAAGGTAAACTTGAAAAATTACGCAGTTTCGGCAAACATCATCATCACCACACTTTTCAACAAACATCATCACCACACTTTTCACAACTTATTGTACTCATTTTGTTCTAAACAAATGTCGAATAATCACTATAAACTAATAAAACAATAATTTGCAAAAGTTTTCGTTCGTAGTTGCAAAAGAAAAACAATCCAATAAGAAAAAAATGCCGCAAAATGAAAAATCTATAACAGCCCTTCCAAACTTACCAAATATTGACACTTCTCAATTTGGTAGCATCGCTTTATAGGCAGAGCTTTTTTCCGCCATACAATCAGTTCGTTAATTTTTCGCGGGGGAGGCGAAACAGCCAATCAGAAGCCAGCATTTTTCAACAAAAAAGGCATTTCAAACGAGTAACCTGACAAATGTTAGTAATATCATAAATGTGAATACTTTAAACTAACTGCACCGACAATAGGAAGCCCTTGCCGGCCTCGCCAACACAACTGAGATTCAGTTGTGTTGGCGAAGGTCTTTCTAGCCAAGTCATAACGAAGGATGTTCTATCAGTGAACAATAAAAATTGTATTCTCAACTTGGTACATCAAAATTTGCAAGGAATGGAGAACAAAGAATTATTGGTAGAACTATTCATTAACTGTAATAAGATTGACATTTTATGCATTACAGAGCATTGGCTACGTAGTCATCAGTTAATGTTTGGTTTCAATAATCACCAAGTTGCTAGTGCATTCAGCAGAAAAATATCCATACGCGGAGGTTCAGCTATATTTGCTCGTAATAATTTAAAGTTTAAAGAACGTAATGACATAGTAAGCTTGTCTGTTGAGCGCATTACTGAAATAGCCTGTATAGAGCTTGAGCAGCTTATTGTATTATGCGTATACAGACCGCCCAAGTCCTCATATGAATCTTTTGAAAAAATCATGGAGGAAGCATTATTCAAAATCAGTAATAATAATAAAAACATTGCTGTTTGTGGAGACTTTAATGTTGACTTATTAGTAGAGACTTCTCTAGGTAGTAGAATCAAATCTTTGTTTAAGTGCTATAATTTGGTTAATCTTTTTCTGGAGCCTACACGAATTACCGCAACTTCCAAAACGTGTCTGGATAACATATATACTAATTTTAATCCTCTCGAAAAATCAGTTATCCACAAGCTACCCTCCGATCACTCTGGACAATTAGTTTCTTTTAGTGCGCTTCGTGGAAAGGCTGTAGAGAGAGGTATCAAATATGTGCCGATTAGCGACACAAGGCTTGAGAACTTCAGAAATAATATGATCATTAAACTACCAGGTCTAAGATTTGATAATAGTGATCCTAATGTACTTTTCAACTCTGTACTTAGATTGTCTAAACTAGAATTTGACACTGTGTTTAAGGCCAAGACGCTAAAGGTTAATGACTCCTTGAAGTTTAGTGATTGGGCGACAGTGGGAATTCACAAAAGCAGAGAAAGGCTGTATGATCTTTATGGTGAGAAAGCATATAACAATTCTGAAACTTTTGTTAATTATGTTAGAGCTTATTCTAAAACTTTTAAGCGTGTATGTAAAGCGGCGAAAGCTATGTTTGTTAGAAATAAAATTAAAAAGAGTAATAATATCATTAAGACTTCCTGGAAAATTATTAATTGTGAGACGGGAAGGGTTAAGTCTCGCAACTTCGATTTTAAACTCATTATAAATGACAAAATTTTAACTTCAGATGTTGCTGTTGCTTCAGAATTTGAAAGATTTTTTACTGACATTCCCGTCTCTACTACTCAGTCACTAGACTCATCTCCCGCTCTCGCTGAATCATTGCTCAAACAGAATGTAGACGAAAGTAAGGTTCCTTTCAGTTTTTCACATGTTAGAATTGTCGACATTCTTAAAACTTTTAAGATGTTAAATATAAAAAAGGCTGCGGACCTTGATGGTCTTTCAGTAAAGGTGATAAACTCCATAATAGATTGTATTGCTCCACACCTAGCGTTTATTTTTAATAAATGTGTTGATGATGGTGTGTTTCCTGATTTGATGAAACATAGTAAAGTAATTCCTCTATTTAAAGCTGGTAGTACATCAGACCCCACCAACTTTAGACCAATTTCAATACTACCAGCCCTTAGCAAGATATTTGGAAAAATTATCCTTAATCAAATAACCACTCATTTCTACGCTAACAACCTTATGAATATAAATCAATTTGGATTCACACGGGGTCGCTCTACAACCGATGCTGGTGTTGAGCTCATTCGTCATATTTTTACGGCCTGGGAGGACTCGCAGGATGCTCTTGGAGTCTTCTGTGATTTGTCCAAGGCTTTCGATTGTGTTCATTATGAAACTCTGATCAGAAAATTACATCATTATGGCATAAGAGGAGACGCACTTAGGCTTCTGGAATCTTACCTGAGTAATAGGATCCAGAAGGTTGAGGTTAACGGCACTAGGTCACCTGGGTCCGCAGTCTGTATGGGCGTCCCACAGGGTTCAATCCTAGGACCATTCCTGTTTCTCGTTTACATTAATGACTTACCATCTCTTGTTAAAGACGCCCATGAGATCGTACTATTTGCAGATGACACATCACTCATGAGGTTACAGCAGAATACCAGTGTTTTGTCCTTTGGACAAAGCTTATGCTGAGCTATGGCCTTTTTGTTGCATTCTGACACACACACAACACTAGAATAACTCTGTAACCTTTTAATATGTATTTGTACTTCTGACTGTTTTGAATGTTGTGTGTCTGTTTTAAAGCAATGAATAAATTTTTTGTCTGTCTGTCTGTCTGTCTGTCTCATATTTAAAGTGAAGAGGTACGACTCTGATTATGACGATGTGAATACTGCGATCTCAAAGGTAGTTGAATGGTTTACTGTAAATAACCTTCTTTTGAACGAGAAAAAAACCAAATGTGTTAAATTTACCTTGCCCAATGTTAAACAGGTTAATACCAATGTACAGGTTAGGAATGAAAAACTGGGCATTGTGGAATCTACTGTATTCTTAGGAATAACTCTTGATGCAAAGCTTCAATGGGGTCCTCATATTGATAAGTTAGCGAGCAGACTCAGTTCAGCAGCCTACGCAGTTAAAAAAATCCGTAAATTATCGGACGTTGAAACCGCGAGAACCATATATTTCAGTTACTTCCACAGCCTAATGTCATATGGCATTTTACTGTGGGGTAATGCTGCGGATATCAATAAGATCTTTGTTCTGCAGAAAAGGGCTGTTCGCGCGATTTATCAAATGAGACCTAGAATGTCTCTTAGACAAATGTTCAAAGAAATATATATTTTGACTTTTGCATCCCAATATATATGTGACAATCTTTTATATGTGAAGAAAAATGAACATTTGTTTAAGAAAAATAGCGATAGGCACAATGTTAATACAAGGACCAAGCATAAACTGGATGTACTATGTACAGTCAACTGTACAGTATTTTATATAGCATTACATTGTATAATTAGTACGCGTGTCAGCTATTTCAACTTATAACTAATTTAGTGAAAATAAAGCACTCGTCGCGAGTGGTTGTCGCTTTCCTTGATCATTTTATTATCGTGCAACCTACTTGCCCCTAATATCATCCCATATCACATGTAGGGACGTTACAACCCCTACATTTTGGTCCTTCGAGCCGGATATACCGTGTATCATCTTGTTTTGTGTTTTGTGATTTCCTGGTGCAGTAGCGAATCGGTCCGCCGGCCTCCCACAAGCGGGTCTCACCGGTAAGGATTGAGAAGGCGCATAAATACTGTGCTGGAGATTATAAAGGCACTGAACTAACATCTATCAACATACATCTATCACTGAAGGACATCTCTTCAGAATCATCATTATTGGATTTAGTGTTTTACCTACCAAACACTATCAACATCATCCAACCTTCGAGATCAAGAATTTATTCAGGTATTTTTATCTGGTTTTCAACTGTATCTCATATTACTATCATGGAAGAAGTTTTCCAGCGTCAGAGTCAGCTGACCAAGGAGTTAGAGCGTATCAATGTTAACTTTCGCAAGGATGCCGCTAGCCGGAAAACAACTGAGTACATTCAGAAACGTTTGACTGATTTGGATAACTTGTGGAAGGAATTTGAAGAAAATCATAACAAATTAGTAAGTTATGAAGACAAGCAATACGATTACTTTGCTAAAGATATCTATTCTTACATGAAGGAATATTATGCGAAGACCCGGTCTATGATTTCGACATATCAACCATTCAAGCTGCCATCCTTCTCAACACCTGTTTTTGAAGAATACGTCGTGCAAGGTGAAAATCTTATCAGCCAACAAGAAACCAATTTTAGAGCTCTTAATCGGCTTATTAATCGAATCGATATCCATAGACTGGAGGAGAAATGGGAAATTGAGGATGAACTCAAAAATCTTCAAGGTCTTTGGAAGATCATCGACACTCTTCATCTTCGTATAGACAACCAATTAAATGGTAGCAGTGACACGTACGAAGATCAGTTCTTGGGCGCAGAGGAGCGTTATCTTCTTCTCAAGAGGCAGTTAAATCAAAAATTAAATTCTAGTGTCCATCTCGAACAAGCGGTCCCCAAACTGGAGCTTCCGACGTTTTCGGGAAAATACACTCAATGGCCTACCTTTTTCGATCTTTTCGTTGAGACGATTCATACTAACAAACGACTAAGTCAGGCTCAGAAAATGCAGCATCTTAAAGGAAAGGTCAAGGGTGAAGCGGAGCGCCTGATTCAACATCTTAACATATCAGCCGACAACTACGACACGGCGTGGGATATTTTGACTCATCGTTACAATAACCCGCAAATATTGTTTTCAACTCAAATGGAGATTTTTCTCAATCAGCCTCCAATTACAAAGCAAACATCGTTCGCTCTTAAGAAACTTCATGACACATCTGCTGAGTGTATTAACAGCATTCAAAACCTAGGTATTGATATCTCCACCTGGGACCCGCTGTTAGTTCTCCTCTTATCAAAGAAGTTAGATGACAGTACGCTAACCGACTATATGGAATCGCGTGAGTCACCGCGAGATCTAGCTTCCTACGCCGAGTTCATGAGTTTTCTTGAAAATAAATTTATGGCTCTTGAATCCATCAGTAAGAAAGGCGGGAACGCAGAGGAATCATCAAATAAGCAAAATCAACCGCCTAAGGGTCAGAAGTCCAACGATCGTGAGAAAAACTTTCAAAACCATAAGAGATTTCGATCAAATGCGACCCGCTCTAAACGATTATGTCTCGTATGTGATTCGCCTCATGACTTATATCAATGTGAAACCTTTTTAAATCAACCACCGGAAGAACAAATTAATACGATTTCGACACTTAATATTTGTTCAAATTGTCTCTATCCACATTACAAAAAGAAATGTTTTTCAAAAAGGCGATGCAAGGAATGCAACGAGAAACATAATACGTTGATTCATGACGCAATTACAAGGAAGCCGCCGCTCGACTCACGTAGTCAACCTCAGCCGTCTACGTCATCAAGCTTGGCGGCGGGGACTTTACATGGCGTTAACACCGTGGCGGGGGAAAACGAAGAAGTTCTCTTAGCTACTGTGACATTAAACCTTAAAGCTGCAGATGGCTCTTACATGCAATTTAGAGCCCTATTGGATCAAGGGTCGCAAATATCACTCTTGTCAGAAAATGCCGCCCAGCTGTTGGGATTAAAAAGACAAAATTATCAAGCGGCAGTATCAGGCGTCGGCTCTACACAAAATCAATGTAGAGGCTTAGTGTCACTCGACTGCGTATCATATTACGGCGATTATCATTTTACAACTGAGGCGCTTGTTGTATCACGAGTTATAAATAACTTACCAAATGCCTCATTTAAAAAACAATTTTGGCCGCATTTAAGAAAGGTCAAACTGGCAGATCCCGATTTTAATATCTCAAAACCGATTGATCTTCTTTTGGATGCCAGCGTTTACTCGGAAATCATCATGAACGGTCTTATCAAGGGTCCAGGTCAATCCCCCATTGCCCAACAAACCAAGTTAGGGTGGATATTATCAGGCCACGTGAAAACCTTTGCCTGCCATGTTGT
This sequence comes from Aproaerema taeniolella, assembly GCA_949987775.1. Taxonomy (NCBI): domain Eukaryota; kingdom Metazoa; phylum Arthropoda; class Insecta; order Lepidoptera; family Gelechiidae; genus Aproaerema; species Aproaerema taeniolella. Next base: position 7,096 of record OX465250.1, on the reverse strand, counting down.
GGTCAACAATACGGATCACCTTTCAAAATTTTGGGAAGTTGAGGATGTACAGGAGTCTTCATCAACATTATCATCTGGGGATCAGTATTGTGAAGACCACTATCGATCAACTACAAGGCGGTTAGAGAATGGAAAGTATGAGGTAGCATTGCCCATGAAACCTAATTTCGAACTCGAAATTGGCACCTCAAGACCTAAAGCTGTAGCCCAGTTTTTCCAGCAAGAAAAAAAGATGAAGAAGCTTCAATCTCTAGCTGAAAGCTACCGCAAATTTATGCGTGAATATGAGGAATTGGGTCACATGCGCAAGGTCACACAGAAAAACAACACCGCATGTTACTTGCCACATCACGGCGTGTTGAAATTAGACTCTACGACTACCGCCCTCCGCGTAGTATTCAACGCTTCATCTAAAACTTCATCGGGGCATAGCCTAAATGATTTGATGTACTGCGGGCCAAATCTGCAACAAGATCTTCTTACCCTCATCTTAAAATGGCGGCAGTATAAATATGTGGTCACTGCGGACGTGGAGAAAATGTTCCGTCAGATCTATATCCGACCTGAAGATCAACATTTACAATCAATACTGTGGAGAGAATCTTTGCATGATTTACTTCAAGAATACCATTTAACCACCGTTACGTATGGTACAAAGGCGGCGCCCTTCTTAGCCATGAGAACCTTGAAGCAAATAGGTATCGATAATGCAGACAAATACACACTAGCTGCATCCGCCTTGAACTCTTCTTTCTACATGGACGACCTTTTAGGAGGAAGCAACGATTTTCGGGGCGCTAAACAACTACAACAGGAATTGGTAGAAGTGATGAAAGGAGCTGGGATGAGCTTGAGAAAATGGTCGAGCAATGAACCCAAGCTCATCGAGGCATTGCAGCCTGAGCTATTAAATGCTCCATTCGAATTCAAGGACACTGAGACTAGAACAACATTGGGTCTGCGATGGATTCCTTCAAGCGATGTGTTTAGCTTCAATACTAAAATCGAATATCTAGACAGTGAGAGGCCACCTACTAAGCGCCAGCTTTTATCAGATATTTCAAAAATATTCGACCCTATGGGCTGGTTATCCCCGCTTACTATCAGAGCTAAAATTCTATTCCAAAAAACTTGGACGAGCAGTCTGTCGTGGGATCAAGATTTACCTGCAGACATATCATCTGAGTGGCTAAAACTGCGAAACGACCTAAGAAAAATCAATATATTTTCCATTCCACGATATCTAGGTCAAACAGACTCAAGTGTGCAAATACATGGTTTTTGCGACGCCTCAGAAAAGGCTTATGCATGTGCTATATACGTAGTAACAAGCGATGATAAGGGCCGGTGCACATCGAGACTTATGACCGCAAAAACAAAGGTCGCGCCAATCAAGGGGGCGATTACACTGCCTAGACTTGAGTTACTAGGTGCACTCCTGCTATCACAAGTCATGGAGAAATGTATTTCAACCATTACTTCAGAGCACATCAATATTAACGCCTGGACTGACTCGATGATTGTATTGGGTTGGTTACATGGCGATACATCAAAATGGAAGACCTTTGTTGCCAACCGAGTGCAGAAGATAACGAAAATCATACCAGCATCTAATTGGAATCACGTCAAATCTTCTGATAACGCGGCTGATTGTGCAACGCGAGGATTGACATCAGAACATTTATCACATAACCAATTATGGTGGGAGGGGCCTGAATGGCTTCCTAATTTCGATTCTAATGGCATGCCCACCCCAACATATGAAAGTCCGACGGAAGAAATTAAAAAACCCAGTGTGCACACAACTTTATGTCAGGCACAATCGTCACTTGTGACTGAATTATTAAATAAATTCAGTTCATTGACAAAGACAGTACGAGTGCTTGCATGGGTGTCGCGTTACATCGCATATTTGCGTAACAAGAGCGCACGTACAGCCGGAAGTTGCCTAACCGCTAATGAATTACAAAATGCGTCGGACTGTATCATAAAACAATCACAATTAATTGATTTTTGTGAAGATATTACGCATTTGAAGGAAAGGGGTCACGTTCGTAACAGCAGCAGACTAGCTAGTCTACGACCTTTCCTGGACAAGGGGGGCATACTGAGAGTCGGCGGGCGCCTCGAGAGAGCCAACATCTCCTACGCTGCAAAGCATCCAATCATCATAGCACCTGGAAGTCGACTTTCAGAGTTAATCATCCATCAAGCTCATATCTACACGCTTCACGGCGGGCCGCGACTTACCTTAGCGTACATTAGAGAAAAATATTGGTTAATCAGCGGCATCAACAGCGTCAAAAAACAACTTCGATCGTGTACCAAGTGTCGGAGATATAGCCAAGAGACTTATCAACAGCTCATGGCAGACCTGCCTAAATCAAGAATAACCCCTTCGCGGCCCTTTTCTAACGTCGGCATTGACTTTGCTGGGCCTGTCGAAATTAAAACCAACAAAGGGAGGGGTGTTAAGACTTCAAAGGGCTATATAGCGGTCTTTGTTTGTCTAGCAACCAAGGCCGTGCACATGGAGTTGGTCTCCGACCTCAGCACTGCGTCCTTCCTCGCATCATTTAGAAGAATGTGCGCCAGGCGTGGGGTACCTAAAAATATATACAGCGATAATGGTTCCAACTTCGTGGGCGGTGCGCGGCTTCTGAAAAGGGAGTTTAAAGAAATCATGGATTCTATCAACCCAGACGTTATTAATGACATCGCCAATATGGGCATCAGTTGGCACTTTAACGCACCAGTTTGGCCCAACGCAGGCGGGTTATGGGAAGCCGCTGTGAAGAGCCTGAAACATCACCTTAAGCGCGTCATTGGTCATCAAAAGTTGACATTTGAAGAATTCACTACACTCTTAAACCAAATAGAGGCCTGTTTGAACTCTAGACCCCTATGCACATTCTCTGAGAGCCCGGATGATTTTTATCTTACTCCTGGACACTTCTTGATTGGTGAATCCCTAATATCAAGGCCGCAGACGGACCCAGACCATATCGATTTATCTATGCGTTGGCAGTTGGTCCAATCCATGAATAAGCAATTTTGGAAGACATGGTCTACAGAGTATCTTCAGCAACTACAGTCAAGATCGAAGTGGCGTACAACTAAGGAAAATCTTAAGGTCGATGATTTAGTCCTTATTAAAGAAGAAAACATGCCACCCGGAAAGTGGGCGATGGCACGGGTTCAAGCCCTTCATCCAGGTCAAGATGGATATGTCCGTGTTGTATCCTTGAAGACTTCAAATAAAATCATTAAACGACCAGTTAACAAACTAATATTGCTACCGGTTCAAGAAGTGAAAAAGGGCAACGGTCCACCCATTCCACCACAAGGTACCCATCAAGAGAAAACCCAGGAGCGGGGCAAGAAAACAAGAGGCGCTAAGAAATCATTTTTTGTCACTGCGTTACTCTTTTTCATGACCTTGATAGCACCAAGCACGCAGCAAACATCAATGGCGTATAATATTACGTCGCTATCCAACAAACAAAACATTTTTTTTGACAAGGTCACTGAACTACAACATATCAGAGATGAGTGGAAGATAATCGTCTTTTACAACATGTCAACTTACTGGCGTGGATTTGCTGACTTAGACAGCTATATCAGAAACTTAGATCAGTTATGCCAAAAATCATGTCTACCGCAAACGAGAATGCCGTACACTGGGATCATGTTGCAACTAGAACACGAGTTAAGTGAAATTCGACATTATAACTCTTTACTGCGGAACCCTAATAAAAGACAAAGGAGAGGATTAGTAAATGGCATCGGTAATGTAGCCAGCTACTTATTCGGAGTCTTGGACGACAAATTTGCACAGCAATACAAGCAGGATATAGAAAAGGTGGCTCAAAATGAAAACCACCTCCAAAACCTTATCAAAAATCAAACTACTATCATAGAGTCGGAATATAATATAATTCGCCGAAATGAAGACATAATGAACAAACAATTTCTGTTCATGAGTCGTCAAATAAAAGGTATACTACATGACGTCAATACAGTGCAAGCTGATACTCAAAACGGATTATACCTAACATCATCGGCGCTAGCGGCAAGTGTAGCTCTAACCAACTTGCGTCGCATTCAACAAACCTTAATTGATTCCATCACCGACATCTACCATGGGCGCATAGACACTCATCTATTTTCGCTCGAACAACTAGAGACTCAAATCAACATAATCACACGAGTGATACCACATGATCTTACGATACCAGTAGATCAAATTAAACACCTTTACAAACTACTGAAAGTTTTTGCTCGAGTCTATGACGACTACTTTATCATGGAGATCACAGTTCCCTTAATAAGTAATGAGGTTTACGAATTGGACAGAATAGTAACTTTACCACGGGAAGCAGACTATCAAGTTACTTCGACGCACCCGTATCTGGCATTCAGCTTACGAAAAGATCAGGTCATCTTTATTACCGAAAAGGATCTACAGGCCTGCCTTCACGCTAGTACCGATAAAATATTATGCCCAGTCGATAAGCCCATTTACAACGTAAAGGCGGGAGAATCAATCTGTGACATAAAAGTAAACAATAGGATGACGTCACCTTGTACTTACAAGCGATCTAAGTGCACCGACATACTGTGGGTCAAGTTACACCGCGCGAACGACTGGCTCTATTCCTGTTGCAAGGAGTGCACAGTGCGCATTTTTCGATCACACTCTACCGAACTGATAACGTTATCGGGCAATGGCATTATCACACTATGTCAAGGTTGTACTTTGCAAGGCGACTCGTATAAAATCTACTCCCATAACAACTACATCCACCAGGTGAACTCACAGCTAGAAGAGTCGCAGGTTCCACAGTTGTCGATTGTCAATGATATTATCAACACTTCCGTCCCTACTGACAACTTTACATTTGTAACAGAAGACCACAGGAATATTTGGGGCCAACTCAAAACGCAGATTGACGAGTTGAAAGAACAATCTACGCAGTCACTTACCGTGCATGATATGCACCAGTACGGTGTGCTGTATTCCCTGGTAAGCGGCGTAGCCGTGACGGGACTCGTCGTGTTATGCTTAACCATTAGAAGACGAAGACAACAACAAAGGATGCAATCAGGGCTAAAGATGGACAACATACAGGTCATACCTAGACCCCAACCTAGGAAGATCTCCAAAGCTGCTTCAGCCCCGAACATTAATTCAATTACTTTTGATATACCTTTAAATGAATGTGATTAGATTAGTTATTCATGTTTTTATCTTAGTTTAATTTGTTTATTTTGTAATCATGTTTTTAAGTAGCTACCCCTTTCTTTGCCCTCGCCAACATGTACAGTCAACTGTACAGTATTTTATATAGCATTACATTGTATAATTAGTACGCGTGTCAGCTATTTCAACTTATAACTAATTTAGTGAAAATAAAGCACTCGTCGCGAGTGGTTGTCGCTTTCCTTGATCATTTTATTATCGTGCAACCTACTTGCCCCTAATATCATCCCATATCACATGTAGGGACGTTACAACCCCTACATACTAGACAGTCGTCTCCACAAGGTCACGAACTCTTTTATGGGTCAATGTATACGTTTCTATAATAAGATTCCCATGTGTATTCAAAATTTACCTTTGGATAAATTTAAGACAGTGGTTAAACAAAAACTTTGCAAAAAGGGCTATTACAAAATTTCTGATTATCTATCAGACAGGCAGCCATGGGAATGAACTGCTCAGCTCTAGAGTTATTTCAGATTTAGTTAAAATTAGTAAATAAGAAATTTGTAATGCGATTTAAAAGAGCAACCTCAGAGTTTCTTGCCTGTTCTTCTCTGAGGAAGACTGCACCTTTGCGAATAGGCGTAGAGTCAGTAGGATCAGAGGTACGAATGCGTATGTATGTATTTAAATCGTTTAATGTATGTTTGTATGTATTTCATTGTAATCTTGACTTGTTTTAAGTGACATCCTGAATGTCCTATAAAATAAAGATTTTTCTATTCTATTCTATTCTATTCTAGTGCTTATACGCTACGCCATCTAGCGGCGGCGGCGAGCGGCACGGCTCTCTCTTCTTACTAGTTCTAATTTTGAACTAGTAACTAGTTTAGATGGCGCTGTTTTGAAAAAGTTTAAATTCGGTAAATCGTTTCACAAATTTTGATTCTGTGATCGTTAGTGTACATTATATATTTAATTTTTGTTTTATTTTCGTTGAATACCCTAGGGTAGGCACTGCTTTTCTGCTTGTATGGAATGCACGCCACTGGTAAACAGTGATGTAAACTTCCCGATCATGGTCTTCGTTGTGTTGTTGTAGTAACGTTGTGTTGTTGTTGTTGCAGACGGGAGCGCGAGCGGCGAGGGCAGCGGCGACGAGCGGGGCGCGTCTCCCCCGCGCGGGCCGCTCCCCGCGCACCCCGCGCGCCCGCTGCCCGCCGCGCACCCCTCCGCCAGCGCCGCCGCCGCCGCCGTGCTCGTCAGTACTATACTACACCACTCTCACACATTATCTTACATATTAGGTTCTCAAAAATTAAGTGAATCAATGTAAATCAACCCTCCACCTATTCCTAAGGAAGCTAACATGATTTTGTTCGTGGAAATCAATAAAAATATTTCGTAAACCAATACTTTACTGTGCCAAGGATAGTTTTATTTTTTCTATGGTGCAAAGACATAGGACTAATGGGAGTAACTGTCATTTGTTCCCTTATTTTTCCCATGACACTGAAAACATTCACAATTAGGTTAATGCATCTTTATTGATCCTAAGTAAGTATAATCTCCCTCTTATAGAACTGTCGTCCGTGGACATTTAAATGACGTAAAATGTTACCGTTTGCCGTTGTGGCATGAAAAGCAGCTGATCCCGTGGTTGTATCTAAACTCTTCACAGGTGAATTGGACGCACCCGAACTCCTGACTGTTAAAAGCATACAAGTTCTAACTAAGGAACCGAAAAGACGTAACAAACTGCAGCTCAGAGCTCCTACAACTAAAAATAATTACACACTCACTTCACTTTTTGATAGGTTATGAATGGCAAGCGGTTCGTTCACAAGCGGTTCGACAGAAAAGAGCTCAAGTAGAAAGAGCCGAAAATTT
>OX465249.1:21943279-22107314 GCA_949987775.1 Aproaerema taeniolella | reverse complement strand
AAAAAAAAGTACTTATTGGGGCTTTTTTTCTCGTAAACCGCGTTTAAAGTAAAACAGTGACTATTGCAGGAGCTTTCCTAGTAGCAATTACTTGGCGAGCGCTGTTATTAAAATTACAACAAACATCCTTAAAAAATGCGCCAAATGCATGAAAATGATCCTAAGGTAAAAACTAACTATTAAATTTCACGCTACATTTCTTGTGGGGTAGGCAGGGTACCACTTTCACTTCTTCTTTTCAGTCTGTGATATTGTCCATTAGGGAGGCATGAATAGCCATGATGTTGTGTGCAGATTGGGTTTTCAAATTACTGATACACTTCACGCTACATTTCTTGTGGGGTAGGTGGACCTCTTGTTTCTGGGAACGCGAAAACTTAATGATGTGGCTGCTTAAGTTTTTAAAAGATCTCGGAAGCTTGTGGAGCGATTTTATTTTTATTTTTTTTCGACTTTAATTTCCTGGACGACTGTGTTCCGGCTCTAATTTTGAACTTTGGTTTAAATATAAACCATGATCCACAAATGCCAAGGTTCTTTTTATTTTTTGTGGTGGTACCTGTTATTGTTACTATCAATTACCGCCAAAAATCATATTCATAAATGATGTATACTGGCCACCTTATGTCCGACAGCTTTAACATGTGTCAACGACTTGACTTTTGAGCTTTGTAAATAAATACATGAATTAACAATTAGTTATTATTTTACGTATATAATATTTTGGCTACGATGTCGTCCACGGAATTAAAAAAGTTAAAGAAAACCCGCGCTTCTTTACGGGGATTACTTACGAAACTAGAAAATTACCTGAACACAGAAGAAAACATTCAATATGAAGAAACAGAGTCGAGAATTGAATCACTACAAAACACCCTGACAAGCTTAAGAAATATTCAACACAATATCGAATTAGAGACTGCAGATGATCAGTTAGAGAGCGAAATGGAAAACAGGTACGATTTCGAGGAAAAATCCACAATCCTCAAAACCAAACTTTTGATTTTACAAAACAGACTTCGCCAACCTATTCTATCTCCTCGAACGCCATCATCACAATGTACTCATATTCAACAAGAACGAACCCCAAAAATTAATTTTCAACCTCTACAAGAAAAGGAAACATTCAAGAACTTCACTAAAAGACTGACAGTATTCTTTTTACTAAACAAAATAACAGATGCTAAAATGAAAGTATACACACTTCTCTCTGCGTTACCACCAGATTTACACGAAAAGCTGCATGATCTGTGCTCACCCGAAGATCCATTAGATATGAACTTTTCAGACCTTACTGAGTTACTAGACGAATACGTTGACCCTAAACCAAGCTTGTGGGCCTTACAACATAAATTTATTTCACGACAACAACGAATTGACGAAACAGTAGCAATGTACGCGGCAGAACTAAAGAAACTTTCCTCAAATTGCGAATTCAAATGCCAACACTGTAAAAAGTCAACATTAGAAAGTTTCTTATCATTGCAATTCATACGAGGCTTGAAAGACACCGATATCAGAACAAAAATTTTACAAGAACGGGACTCCCCATCCTTTACTAAACTCATTCAAATCGCTACATCCATGGAAATGGGAAAATCTGAAAACATAACAATATCTGCAGACGTAAATAAGCATTCAGATACCAACAAAATTTCTAGAGAAACGAAACCACGCGACTCACAACCGTCAACTTCATCTCATGCTAATCAGAGACAACAAAAAGCACCAATCACTGCAAAAGACTTGCGAGGGAAATGCTTCCGATGTGGAAAAGATGACCACCGTTCAAATGAGTGTGGTGCTATTAAAACCACTTGCCTGAAATGCAATAAAACTGGGCATTTAGCTCGCGTGTGCCTTCAAAGAAACCAGAATACGTATCATTTAAACGATAGTGATAACACTGTAACGGACAGTGATGACAGCACGGGAGAAATTCACTTAATTAAAAGCGAAATTTCAGAAAAATTTATGATTCCGATTACGGTAGAGAACAGATTGATTAATATGGAGTTTGATACAGGAGCAACCCTATCATCTATGTCACTTAAATTGTACAAAAACTTGAATATTCCAAACAAAATATTTAAAACAGACATGAAACTAAGAACCTATACGGGTGAGATTATTAAACCGGTAGGAACAGCATTCGTTAAATGCACTTACAAAAACCAGACTTTTAATGGAAAATTGTACATCCAATATTTGGAACAAGACGTAGATCCAATATTTGGAAGAAGTTGGATGAAAGAAATAACAGTGCATTTAGCAGATATACGAACAATACAAACGGCTGAACAATCCTCGAGACTTGACAAATTGTTGAACGAATATTTAAATACGGTATTTAGATCTGATTTAGGAAAGATACCTAACTATCAAGCCCATCTGAATCTTAAGGAAAATACCCAACCAATATTTATAAAACCACGTCGTATACCTTACGCGCTAAAGGAGAAGGTTGATAAAGAAATAGAACGACTTTGTGCAGAAGGAGTCATTACCAAAGTCGACCACTCAGAATGGGGTACTCCAATTGTACCGATTGTGAAACCGAATGGTAGTATACGTTTATGTGCAGATTATAAAGTAACCCTTAACAAAGTTATCCTAGATGAAAAATATCCGATTCCTATAATAGAAGACATATTCGCAGAAATGAGCGGAGGCAAATATTTCTGTACCTTAGATATCACACAAGCCTACCTCAATTTAGTAATGGATGACGAAAGTGCCATGTTACAAACACTGAGCACTCACAAAGGCACATATAAAGTTAATCGCTTGATGTTTGGTGTCAAGGTGGCACCAAGTCTATGGCAGAAGTTCATGGATCAACTTCTTCTTGGAGTAGATGGAGTTAAATGTTTTTTCGATGATATTATCATCCAGGGACCAACGGAAAATCAACTCTTATCTCGACTTCAACAAGTACTACAAAAACTGCAAAAAAGTAACCTTCGTGTCAACAAAGAAAAATGAAATTTTTTTTAAACGTAGTATTAACTATCTTGGGCATACAATCGATGAAAACGGTTTACATAAAAACAAAGATAAAGTAAAAGCTATAATTAACGCAGAAAGACCTACCAACACAAATGAACTACGGACCTTTCTTGGAATGGCAAACTATTACAACAAATTCATACCGAATCTCGCGTCCTTGACAAATCCTTTAAACGAATTATTAAAAAAGGAGAATAAATTTTCTTGGACTTCCAACTCTGAAGATAGCTTTAACAGAATAAAAAAAAGAAATTTCAAGCGATAGAGTTCTTATTCACTTTGATCCGAACAAACCACTGATAATCGCAACTGATGCGTCACCGACGGGTCTAGGAGCTGTTCTATCACATAAACTACCGGATGGCTCAGAAAAACCAATTGCCTTCGCTTCAAGAACGTTATCCGCAAGTGAAAGAAAATACAGTCAAATAGATAAAGAAGCTACCGCCATCTACTGGGGCATAAAAAAATTCTTTCAGTATTGCTATGGACGAAATTTCACACTGATTACGGACCATAAGCCCCTTACATCGATTTTTCACCCACATCGAACACTTCCAGCACTTAGCACGATGCGTTTATTCCATTACGCACATTTTCTATCTGGTTTTGATTACAACGTTGAATACAGAGCAGCATCGAAACATTCAAATGCAGATTACTTATCCAGATTCCCAGTAGACAAAATAGCAGAAACTTCGAAAGACCAACACTACGCGTTTCAACGTGGACAAATAAACATATTAGATATCCGACCTAATATAATTGCCAGAGAAACAAAGAAAGATCAAGAGTTAAATATACTAATAGAAGCCTTAAAATCTGGAAACTCATTACGTCAGTATGGTTACAATGATAATGAATACACTCTTCAAGATGATTGCTTACTTAAAGGAACCAGAGTAGTTGTACCCCAGAGTCTGCGCAAACCAGTGCTCGAAGAACTACATTCCGGCCACATCGGTATTGTTAAGATGAAAGCACTCGCTCGCAGTTATATTTATTGGAAAAATATAGATAACGATATTAAGAACGTTGTACAATCCTGCAGAGCTTGCCGACTGCAACAAAATGAGGCACCGAAAGCACCGCCCCATCATTGGAAGAAACCAAGTGAACCTTGGCAAAGACTACATGTTGATTTTGCGGGGCCTATTCAAGGACATCAACTCTTTATAGTAGTAGATGCTTTCACTAAGTGGGTCGAAGTTTACCCCACAAAAACCACGACCAGTTCGTGGTGCATCAAAACACTGAAAGAACTATTTGTAACATTTGGCACACCTTACATACTAGTATCAGACAATGGACGTCAATTTGTTTCACAAGAGTTTCAAAATTACCTGTCTCATTCTGGAATAACCCATAAAACATCCGCCCCATACCATCCAGTCACCAACGGGCAAGCTGAACGTTTCGTGCAAACAATTAAAAGATCTTTACGCGCAATGGAGGGGGAGAGGGGTAACGGTAACCTTACAGACAAACTTCTAGTCCTTAAGTCTCGACTAAGACGTACCCCAGGATCGGACGGACTGTCACCCTTCGAACGCATGTTCGGTCGAGAAGTCAGGACGGGACTGCACGTAATGTTCCGCAAACCGACGGCTTCCGCTTCTCGTCCTGAAGACACGACGTTGTCAGCCATCCGCTCGTTCGCTCCAGGCAACCGAGTCCAGGCCAGAGCATATGCAGACCCGAGACAGAGGTGGGAGTTTGGGACCGTGTTACGGCGGCTAGGGCGTTTGCACTACGAGGTACAGACGGATGCAGGCGCTACATGGCGCAGACATGTGGACCAGCTCCTCCCAGCTACAGGAGTGCACAGCCAGGAATAGCGTTGGAGGACTGATGTATACTGGCCACCTTATGTCCGACAGCTTTAACATGTATCAACGACTTGACTTTTGAGCTTTGTAAATAAATACATGAATTAACAATTAGTTATTATTTTACGTATATAATAATAAATGTTCACAAGAAAGAGAAAAAAAAATCGATGCCAGGTAGAAATTATGAAAAAAGTAATAAAATGCCTTGTAACTTCTAAACTACAAAAAATCGTAGAACATACATGGAGGTGATTCGGATGCGGTCTAGTCTACCTCAGGACTTCCGCTTGACACTAGTTTTTGGGACACCCATACAATAACAAAAATCTGCATTTCTGGTAGATTAACTTGTTTTTTTCTTTTTAGTTTTTATTACGCAGTCGGGTTTTTTGATTTTTTTTTACATTGTAAAGTTCTAGATTACTTTAGTTTTTAAACCCCGATAAAATGAGAGGTGTTATAAGTTTGACGAGTGTGTATATGTTTATTTGTGTGTCTATCTGTGGTATTGTAGCTTATAAACTAAACGAAGGAACTTTTTTTTTCTTTTTTCTATTATAAAATTTGATAACTCTTGACCTCAATATTGACCAAGGTCATACATGGGGGTCGACGATGGAGCGAGTTAAACCCAGAAAATGCCTATAACGTACTAGTACTCCTACACACCGAAGGCAAACAGCAAGCTGTTTGGCGTCGGACTACGGTACACGAACCAAACGGCCCTTCACAAAGCCATAAGACTTCACCTCAGATTCAGAAAAAATTGAGGTCTTGTTGCCTGGGGTGGATTAATAGGAAGCTGGCTGGTCTCATTTGTGTTTCGTTAGTCGCCTCTTACAACACCCACGGAAAGAGATGGGGTGGTGTTATTCTCAACTGATCACCACACGGACTAATCTTGATGCGTTTTCTTTGATTGAAAGCTGACGTAATCGAGATTTTTCTTACGACCTCGACCCTCGCGCGATTCGTGAACACCCGTGTGTGCAGGCAGGATTTGTATCGCACGGCGCGTAAACAAGCGCGCGACGTGTTAAACAAAATGAATGCAGCCGTTTAAAAGTTACCTATAAACGAATGTCGGGGGTGATATACAATTTTTATTAATTTTATTACTTCATGTCTCACAATGTGACACGGCTTCACTCGCGGAGATTTTACTTCATTGCACATTTTATTTTAAAAAAATATTAATGTAATTTTTAAATAACCATATAGGGCAAATATTTTTTAGTACTCCAACAATAGTAATGGGCCAATAGAAGTTTTGGATCATTATTAGAAAACAAGATCGACTGGAATTAAAAAACTTAGCGTAAAAATTTCCATTTTCTTGCTGACTTTACACTTTTTTAACATCTGTATTGGGGATCAAAATTTCATGATACATTTTTTGATAGTCTGCTAAGGCCGTTTTCGTGTAGAGGGTACTTCTCATTACTGCTTCATCACAAAATACACCAATCTACTCCAACAAACCGTACAGTTAAGTACTAACAAACCGTGAAGCTAAATCTTTTTCTGTTGCAAAAGTTGACTTGACAAAGTCTTTTAACTAAAAATATATCAGAATCTATACTTATTCCGTCATTTCCCTGATCTGAGTGTAATGAAATGACAAGTCACAAGATTTTTTCAGAAAGATTCCGCGATAGACCGTCGATTTTGTGAATCAAGCCGAGGAACTATCGATGATGGTAGCCGAGAAGACTGAAAATTGTTACCTTTAATTTTCTTCTGAGCTCGGTTTAGTAGTGTAATGATTATGATTACTAGTTTTTGTATTAATTATGAGTTTTTATTTTAAATTCTTTATGTTTCAGGGACACCACACTTTTTATAACATAAGTAATGAAAATTCAGTGGAACGTCTGAATTTGCCCTACAAGTTTCCATTTGAAAAAGGAAAAGTTGAAGCATATTTTATGTTAACGGAAACCAGAGAAATATTAGCGGCGTACTATGTGTGTGGAACTATTAAGAATTTAGACACGGGACTGAAAATTAAATCAATTAATTGATCTCATAATTCTGTTCGATTTTTTTAAATTATAATATTCAAAGTATTAGAAATAGCTTAGTAAAAACAGAAACTTCAATTCAGAACATTATTAAGAATAATTTTTCATGTCAGGAAAATTAAAAAATATATTTAAAATCTCTTTTTTATTGAAGTAAGTAGCCAACCTGACAAATAATCGCAGTTTGCAGACCGCAGTATTATAATTATGCTTTGACAACTAAATGAACACAAATAATATAATATTTTTGGAGTAATGGTATTAAGCACAGGAAACAAGGTGAACAATGTGCCGACGATGCCAAAATAGTTCGCCGATTTCTTATTCAATAGCTCAGAAGCCCTGGGCCTGTTGTTGCGAGCCTCTCTCCTTCACAGGGAGTGAGAGAGTTTAGTTTCTATTAGTGTTTCGATAAGAAGTAGCCATTTTTTTATTTTATCAATTTTATTTTATAATAGTTTTATATTCAGTTTCTTTATTGGTAATAGGAAATATTACAGATCAGATTCTTAGTTAATGTAAAGCTATCATAAGTAATAAAAAAGTAGTTCATGTGGCGTCTCCGATCAAAAAATCGTTGAACTACAGAATTGCTTATCAAAAAGCTACTTTACAAATTTAAATTTAAAGGCATGGGTGGACGCTGCATCTTTCACAACGTGCCGGAGGCGGTTATACACTGAAGTACCCAGTACATACGCGGACTGTTCCGACTTAGTCAATTTATGAAACACTAGCTTTCCGCCCGCGGCTCCGCCCGCGTGGACTACAGGTTATATCGTGCCCAACTGTGGGATAAAATGTAGCCTATGTCCTTTCCCAGGCTCTAATCTATCTCTGTACCAAAATTCATCAAAATCGGTTCAGCGGTTTAGGCGTGAAAAGGTAACAGACAGACAGACAGACAGACAGAGTTACTTTCGCATTTATAATATTAGTAGGGACTAGTAGGGATATTAGTAGGGATAGTGACGAGATTTGTCAAAGTTCGCAAATACACACATTCCCACTTGGTATATGAATTCACATGGCAAGGGCAAGATTTTAACGTTGACGGAAATAGGCCTGCACGATTCGTCGTCCCGCGCTCCCACCATGGCTCCCACGGCGCGGTTCCGTAACAGGAACACACGATGTGCGTCCGCGGCTTGTTCGCACTGCTCACATCCATATGTCAGTATGAAGTATACTGTGGCGTAGTAACATGATCTTGCCACTGCTCTGGATGCTGTGCCGGCAAGTCGACGCAAGACGAAGCATGCACAAGCCAGTTTTTACACATTATTGTACATACGAAGCAGTCTATCTCATACATTGATATTAAGTTGCTTCGGAGCCCTGCCATTGAGATTAAATAACATGAAACATGTTTTCTCCCTATTGAGCGCCAGACCATTCAGCTTGAACCAACAGTCAAGTCGATGTCGTTTAATTTGCTTTTTAGTGCTGCTAGCGTGGGTGCCGTGACTGCAGCAGCCACATCATTAGTGTACATGTAGATTTCGGTATCCTCCACTGCAGGTGGCAGGTCGTTTAATAAGATGGTAAATAGTGTATTCCATAGGCAGGATCCTTACGGACCCCCATCTGATTTTTCATATTATTATTGAAAGACACGGCTCCTTCCATCTCCACTAACACTTAAAATCTTTCGGATTAAGTAGTGAGAAAGGGGGGCCGCGTGGTCCGAAGTGGCTTAGCTTGTCGGTTATGAGCGCATGGTTAGCGGTGTCTAAACCGCGCGGCAGGTCGCAGCACGTGCGCGCGTCGTGCAGCCTCTCGCGCGCTCACCACCCGCCACACTACCTCGCGAACCAGGTCCTTTGTGGCGTGTCCAGAGCGATATGCGAACTGCCTGTTTGATAAGGTACTGCCGCTTTCAATAAAGGACAGCAGTCTCTTATTCAGGCCAACTTCGAGAATTTTGCTCACTACATGGCACGTGTGAGATGGGGCGGTACGAACACCTCACATTTTTTACCCTTGTCTTTATAAAGGGGAGATATTTTAACCTTTTTAAGGGTATAGGATAATTGCCAGCGCGGATTCAGGAATTGAACAAATGACTGAGCACACCCTATTGCTGTTATAGCCAGTCGTATAATGCTGGGTATATGTCACAACTATATGTAACTGTGGCCGCTAATCAAGACCACTCATAAAAAACTGCGAATTAAAGAAAAACTTAGAAAGTGACAGATGCCAACTCTCTCTAGGCATACTGTAGGAGCCAGTTATTGGGATGTGAGGGGATCATTGTATTATGGTATTATGGGCGAAAGGCTGTCAACCTATCACCACCACATAATTAATATTCCATCTAATATCTCTCAATATGTATGTCAAACGTGGCGTCAAGAGGTTTAAGAAGCACAAAATGAAGCTCTGCTTTCTCCGTCAGGGATATAAGGCGTGAGCGTATGTATGTATGTTTGTATGACTCTGAAAGTAGATTCTTACACTGCACCGTCATCTCAACAAATATTTTTATCTGTCCCCTTATGAAAACGGTTTATGTGAGTTACAATCGGCGGCGACACGGCGAGATTTATCTTGTTAGTTCGCCGCCTGCATCCGAATCACTCCCTAATATTCACGGAAACTTGTAAACTTTATCGCAACGATTTGTCAGCGACCGCACATTTAATTTAAATATTTCCCTTGCTACTTATTTGGCTTTAGATAAATTTCGTAACGATAAAATATATCGACCCAGTTGCTGTTAGTCTTAGATGAGTTTCCTTTGTCTTGGCTAAAACGATTACGTTCCTTAAGATAGCCCTCAGAAACCTTGAGGTCATTGTTTTGGCCAATACAGTAACAATGAACACACAATTTCAGGAAAATTTAAGGAAGAGTAAGGACTGCCCTTTAGGCAGACCTTAGGTTTATTCAAGAATATAGGTCTAGAGACCTCTTAAACACGGTTTTCAAGATATCTTATAGGTTGATTAATGATCTTGCAAACTTTAGGCATACTGAATAAAAAAGTTTTAAGAATACTCAACTCGGTTTTTTATATTCTTAACTTATTATAAGTACTTAAGTAGAAAAATAAACTGAATGACACTGTTTTTGACTTTATGAAATTCCAGTTTAGATGAAAAAATACATCTATGATGTATTCACTAGCCTTGTTTAGTACTTGGGCCATTCGAATTTTAAGATGACTTCTTTTTGAAAAATTTTGAAAGATATTTATGGATGTAATGACACCAAAGTTGGCCTCCGATTTCCATACATCATGACGCATGCTGGTGAACTCCGGTGCTGAAACACGGTAATGATAACATTACCGTGGCTGAAACGTGCGATTGAGTTTATTTACCTACCAGGGCCATACAGTGCACGATTTAATGTCAATAAAGTTTTACGCGGCCCGCGGACGATGGACGGACGCTCGTAAAATGTTTTCATTTGCGCGACACACTGCACAAAGATACGTTAAAGGAGAATTGTTTATTTTTATATGCAATGCACCGATCAAATAAGAGCGTTAAGGGTTGGCTAAAAATTTTCAATTTGACTTCTGCATTTCTCATGTCCTGGCAGTTCATCGTATTTGATATTCGATTTTGTGTCTCGCTTTTTGCAGTCACACCTTAAGGACTCTTACATTACATGGGGTGAGTTTAAATTAGTTAGTCAAAATTAGGTGGTGATTCTACATTCATTAAGCACAACGTCTTTCCCCATAGGATATTGGTTAAAATATAAAAAAATATATAAGTCGCCTTGAAATACAACTTGTACAAATTGGTACAACTTGATTTATCTTCGTATGAGAAGTTGACATTTCTTTTGAGAATTTTATATAGTTTCCTTGAGAAAGTTATTCAGTTTCGTGAAATTTCACTAACTACTCGAAATAATCTCTAAATCCTTTAACTTTTATTTTTCTTTAGGGAACTATAGCTTGAGGGGATTTCTTCCAGTCTAGGTGCCTGAAAGAAATTCCCTCATGAGATGAGTCTGCCTTTGTTAACTTCCTATTACTGTTAACCTTTCATCCTTTGTATTATCATTGTACAGTACAATCCTTACTTCCTTAATTATTATTATATATGCGAAACTAACTGTTTGTCTGTCTGTCCGTCTTTCACGCCTAAACTACTGAACCGATTTTGATGAAATTTGGTACAAAGATAGATTAGACCTTGGGAAACGCTACATTTTATCACACAGCTGAGCACGATATAACCTACGTAGTCCACGCGGGTGGAGCCGCGGGCGGAAAGTTAGTACTTCATTGTCTCACAATGACAGTGGCTTTTTTTAGCAAACTCACAAATAGAAGAAGTACTGACTTCAGAAAATGCAAAACTTAAACCATAAAGATCACGAAGAAAATGATGGCACAAATACGTACAACTTACAGGAAAACTTAAGATCATGGTCAGTAACCCATAAACCGTCCAAATCGGCTTTAAACGATTTGTTAAAAATATCGAATGAAAATAGTTTTAAGTTACCCAAAGATGGTCGGACATTACTAAGAACGTATGATATTCATACTAAACCTATTGGCCGAGGACATTTTTGGTATAACTGAATAAAAGAAAACTTAGAGAATGTAGTCAACTTTATTAACTTTTATCAAGTTTAGCAAATCGAGATAATTTTTAACGTTTACGGCATGTCTCTATTCAAAAGTACAGCAAAAAGTACCTCTATTCAGAAGTAGTTTAATCTAAATATATAAAAGGAGAAACTGACTGACTGACTGACTGACTGACATATCAACGCACAGCCTAAACGGCTAAACGTAGGCACTTGAAATTTGGAAAGGACGTATTCCCGAAATTCCCATGGGAACGGGAATTAGCGGGAAAATCCTTTTGTATGAAAAATCTAAACCGCTTATGTTAGACGCTTGAAATTTGGCATGCATGTACCTTAGTAAACTTAAAGCTTAATTGCAACAGGATATTGCAGAATTCTCACGGGAACGGGAGTTAGCGGGAAAAATCTTTTGTATGTAAAAATCTAAGTCACGTAAGATCTCAATCTGTGTACTCTGTACAAAAAAAATTAACACGCAAACGAAGTTGCGGGCATCAGCTAGTACAAAATAAAACTATAATTAGTCTGAAATGTTTGGTATGTAGTATTTGTTCAACAAGATAAAGTGTTAAAAATTCAATTTATGCAACCTTGCCAGGAACTACACTTACTTGCTTAAATCCTTTTCCAGAAATATCTGTCAGAATACATTTCGTACATATAAAACCATTTTCAAAAAACTCATACTTTATTTTTAGTAAAAACAATTCAGAATCTCTTGTTTGTGCTATTTTTAAATAAACATCTATAATTCTGTCTATTCTATTCTATGTAATTGCATAAAATAATGGCAATAAATTGTAATTGAATCTCAGTCATGTGACAATGAGACAAAATAGGTATATTAGTCATAAACTAAAGATAAAAAATTAATCCAACTTCAAAAAAAGCAAAAACGAAGGCAATTTCATTTTTAATATAGACCTACTAATCTGTGAAGTCGGTACCAAGCCAAATAAGTTTGATACCGCATTTTAATTTTTTAAAGTAAGTTTAATAATTTTTTTCGAAATATACATACACTCCATTTTAGTGTAAACTAGAATCCCGCTCGGGACTTTGTTCCCGTTGGAATTCGAGAAAATTATGTAGAGCCTATGTTACTCAGGGATAATGTAGCATCCTAATGGTGAAAGAATTTTGAAATCGGTCCAATAGTTTCAGAGCCTATTCGTTACATACAAAAATACTAAAATACAAAAATACAAATCTTTCCTCTTTATAATATTAGTATTTATAATAGAAAGTACTTGAGAAATATTTTTAGTGCCCATTAAATTTGTTGCTCCAAATTCCCTTTGTTTCCATCATCAGATCCTTACTTTGTGACAATGCAATGGCACCATCTCTGGAGTATACTAAACTCATTCCATCGAGAGAAAAATTTTTAAAGTCGGTCTACAAATAGCGGAGAAATCGGAAAAATTACATAAAAAGAAAAGAATACAGTCAAACATAGAACCTTCTCCTTTTTTGAACACGTTTATAAATAGCGGCTGCTACTGAAATAGTCTCAAAAATTATCGAAAGCGCCAGTGCCTGAGCTCCATCCGCTATATAATGCAAGAGAGATGTACCTACTGATATCAGCTGTTTGCTGTTTTAAAAACGTATATTTAATACCACGGATCGTTTATTTTTCTAAAATGCCACCAATTTCATCACTTTGGTAATATCTAGGTACTTAAAATGATTGCACTATTTTGAATATTTTTGTTCGGTATACATTATTTGATACAAAACTTAGTAAAATTAGGATTGTTTCTTTATTAAACAAACACCTTACAAAGCGTGTTCTAAAACAAAATAATTATGGATTTTAATCATATATTCTTTATTGTACACACATAGTTTGATACTTAATTACTAAAAAATGTTACAAAGGCGAGCCTTTTAATTGCCTTTAAAGATAGTTAGCTGTAAATTATGAAAGTAATAAAGGAATCCAGGGACTTTGTTTTCGTAGAAATTACGTAGACTCCTTTCTCCTTACTTGTCCACGTTCCTTTGGACGAGGCGTTACGAGTCAGGGAGTCAGGTCCTAGAGTTTTATATATTCTTCTTTTTATCGTGCAGGTGTATAATCAAGTGTGTGGCGAACTTGGCTAACGCGGCTGGTGTCAGTCTTCAAACCGCACAATGGCCTCTAACTTGGTTTAAACGACTGCAGTCAATCGACAACAGCCGGAACAGACCGCTTAACGTACCCTCCAAAGCACGAAAACGCTCGTGATAAATTGTTACTTAAAAATTATATATTGTGTACTTGCTTTCCACCCGCGGCTCTGCCTGCGTGTACTTCATTGTATGTCGTGCCCACTTGTGGGATAAATGTAGCCTATGTCCTTTCCCAATCTATCTCTGTAACGAATTTCATCAAAATCAGTTCTGTAGTTTAGGTGTAAGAGACGAAAAGACAGACATAGTTACTTTATAATATTAGTAGGGATTAAAATATTAACATGTATTATGAAAGTTCCGGTTTTGCTGTATTGTGGGCGAAAGGATTACAACCTCTCGCCAACTTACAGCATCCTTACTAAATATTATATATATAGGTATTATATAGGGGTTATATAGGTTATTACAAACTTCATCAGCATTTGCAAAATTTGTTTGGGAGATCAAAATTTTTTTTCGTATTTTGACCTATATTCCTTGGGGAAAGTTGTTCAGTTTCATGGACCGATTTAGATTTAGCAGAGGTTGAAAGTGAGATACTTACCTAATGCCCCGTACAACTCTGTGAATTGATGTCAAACGTGGCATCAAGTGGTTTTAAATCCACTGCTGCCCTGCGCACCCCGATAGGGATTATAGGCGTGAGCGTATGTATGTGTGAGTACAGTTTGAAGTGTTTGGTACACTCTGCCGTAGATAAAACGAACCCCCACAGTACAAATAAGTTCATTTGCAGCGCTCTTCGTTCTTTCTGCCCTAGATTCATGCGTTCGATTTCTTTAAATCTGTTGTGGGTGGAATCATTTTATTCAAACCAAGCCACATAATGAAGATATTCGACTAACTTATTGTTAAAACATACGAATATTGAATAAAACCTTAAAAATAATGCCAAATATAAAAAAAAATTACTGATGTCATTCGGCAGGATTTGAAGCCTCGCTTGACTTCTTTGAGCCGAAACTACATGCCACTCAACTAACTGTCTGTACAGGTTATTGTGTTCATAAGGCATCACATTATTTGTGCATCTTATTGATTTACCTATTGATTTAGTGTTAATATTATAATAAGTATAAATTGACATCCAATACTGCAACATAATGGCGCGTTGAAGTGTTTTCCTAAAGGCTAAGATAATAGTGCTCTGGGAACTGAATTAAGGCATTAAGATAAGTCATGAGCATTTTACAAGAATAACTTGTTAAAAACCTTAAACTAAAATATTTATTTTTCTTCAGAGAAACACTGTTCATAGATGGATAAAGAGATGCTAAGACACGGGTGACGTGAAATGCAACCATCAAAGGCGAAGGCCAATTACATATAATAATAAAAATACACGCCGTCGTGAAATTTTCAACCTCCATATTACGGACACTTTCAAAACAACTAGGTAAACAGCAGAGTTATATGTAGTATATTATATCGCTTGAATCAGTGTGAAAACACTTGCATGCTGCGGTGATTCACAATTACAAACCAGCAAATAATTGTCAAGCCAGAATAAGTTTTGCCTCAGAATACTTGAACTTTGATTGGAATAAGTATTGTTTAGATCATGAGAGACGTAAATTGTTATTGAAAGTCATGCGAGAACAAACATGTTTGTTCTCACATGACTAAAATTGTATAAAATGCTTGCCCTATATAATTTTGTTACTAAAATAGGTCGCTTTTTAAATAAACGTTTGTTCCGATTTCACTCTTTTTAATATAACAAGTTTCAAAATAAATCATCCAAAAGAAAATAAAAAGTCATTATACACCGACGGTTCGAACCCGCAGGTTCTATAACCTCTAATATTATGATCCTGGCTCACACACCACTACACAAAACCGTGCTTGTTTTTGGTGGACGAAATATGCGTTCGCAATCCAACCCATAGTAGTTCCATTTTATCACACCAGAGGTCGACTAGAGGGGTTCGTTTTATATACGGCCGTCTGTTCCTATTAAGTATTTGTTATATTAAATAATAAGTGTTAAAAAATTCCATTGATACTACACTAATTTTCTCAAATCCTTTTCCAGAAATATTTTTCAGAAATTTTGTACGTTTTAAAACCAGTTTCAAAAAACGCTTACTGTATTTTTCATAAAAACTATTTAGAACGATTTTTTAGTGCTATTTTTAAATAAAAATGTTACAAATTGTGCTTGATAAGAAGATATCATTATGTCTATTCTATTTGATGCAATGGCATAAAATAATGGCAATAAGCAGATTGGATCTCTCTAATCATTTATATACACTGTGATGTTGTTACTATAACAGAAGAACGCAGGATACATGAAATCATGACACGTTTTTGTTTTTTGGTTGTTTTATTAAACATCCCAGCGTGGATCTCAGCTTACGTAAGTATTATATTTTCATTTTATTTTTTATTATGAGATGGGTTAAGATGAGATAAGACTCCACCTCAGATTGAAAACAAACTGAGGTGTCGTTGCCTAAGATGGATTACTAGGAGGCAGGTCTCATTTGTGTTTTCTTAGTCGCCTCTTACGACACCCACGGAAAGAGAAGGGGTGGTGTTATTCTCAACCAATCAGCACATACTTATTTAGATATTTTTAATGGCAATAACTAGTAATTGGATCTCTCTTATTATTGATGGACACTGTGATGTTGTTATAATAACAAAAGTACCCATTATACAATTATGACACGTTTATGTTTTTTGTTTGTTTTATTAAACATCCCCGCGTGGATCTCAGCTTACGTAAGTATTATATTCAGTAATTTTTAACCCCCAACAAAAAAGTGGTGTTTTAAGTTTAACGTGTGCATCTGTTTATCTGTGCGTCGGTCTGTGGCGTCATAGCTTTTTAACGAATTTGTTTTTTTTTTGTTTGAAAGCTGACGAAATCGAGATTATTCTTAACTATATTTTAATATTCGTTCAGTTGTTATAAGTGTTGAATTTCGGGGGTTACCTCTACTGTGGGTTAGTGGCAGTTGCCCTCAATAATAATAAAAATAAAAAATTATTTTCTGCCACAAACTTTGCCTTATGGTCTAGTTATCTTAACTTCAAAAAAGCACTTTAATTGACAAAATTTTGTGGGAGACGGGTGCCTAAACTAAGTCGAATTTTAGAACACCAGGAACTCAGCAACTCGGAAAAATTTACACTTATATCAATGTTGCCCTCAATGTCATTTGACTTTGTTCCATTTACCCTCATTCCCATTCGCCCTCGATAAAGTTAATACCTATTCTTCTGCGGTGTTTTTTGCTTAACATTGTCCACAAAAAAGTGGTTTGCATTTTTACCTTTTTGGTTTAATATGAAATATTTATCACGAAGATATTATTGTAAATTTATTTTTTGTTGATTTTACATGATTTATACTAGCTCAAATATTGTAACTAAACCAACATTGTAACATATCGTTTTAGTTAGTTGTTGAGTTAAATGACTCGTAGAATTTTTTGCATTGTATCCGATCCTAATCTTTGTTCCGCAGTATTGGCTGATTACACCACAGCGCGCCGGTATTATTCAATTCAATCCCAAATATGTGACAAATGTAATACACAACGTTAGAAGATCTGGGAGAGGACAGCGCTACATCATTAATATCGAGGGAACTAACTTACAAACTTGGGGCGACAACATTACGGTAAACTTACATTAACATGTTAAATCCGTTGCCGATCGTTATGTACAGTCACGTCAGAAACCAGTTCCACTTACCCTAGGGTTAGGTTCATCACCGAGCGTTACCGTGCTTTAGGGGCACGTACCGTTGGACCCCGGCTGGATGACTAATTAATTGTCAAGAATCTATACGACATTTATATTTTTCACCAAAGTTTCAGAACTTGTTCCATCTGATAACTCTCACAATTTGGGTAAAACGTGGCATCAAGTGGTTCGCTAGAACCACTGATGCTCTGCCTAACCAGATCGGGACTACAGGTGTGAGCTTATGTATGTATCTTTTAGAACGGAATAGTCGAAACAAGTCATGGTAATGTTGGTGTTCCTAATCTCAATTACTTTTTAAGGTTGTGTTGATGTCGTGGCCATTTCGTAGATTTGCTCACTTCATGAAATATTCGAGAATTTCATGATATGGTCGCATTTTATGCAATGTTCCACTATCTTTGGTCACATCACGATGTAACTCAGCTGAGCGGAACTGTGACAACCGCTTATCGCAACCACAGTTGTTTCGGCCACTCCGCCGGCCGCTACCGCGGAAGCTCGCTTCGTTCGCTCGGCTCGTGGGTTGCGGGTCGCAGTTCTAACCTAACCTAACCCAACCAAACCTGGACGGGTTGGTTGGGTTAGGCTACTAACGAACCTTTTTTTCGTAATTTTAATATAGCGAAATTTATTATTATTTTAATACAGGTGAGGTTCTTGATGTACGAATACCTGAATAACCAGTACAAACCCAGTTTTGTGGATGTGGAATACAAATTGTGCAAGGTGTTCAAACTTCTTCAACCCTTTTTAAAACCCCTTCAAGAAAAATTCAATTTGACGTGTCCCTATCCCCCGGTAGGTATATTGAGATTTAAGACATTCATTTGACATAAAAAAACACACTACAACCTTTGAATGTGTAGCGTTTATTAATATAATTTAATTTACTCCTCATAACAGTCAAACGTGTCAAACGTGGCATAAAGTGGTTTTCTAGAACCACTGATGCTCTACCTACCCCGTTTGGGATTACAGGCGTGAGCGTATGTATTTATGTATGTAATATGTATAACAGTCACCATAACATTAAGTAATAGTAATTACTCACACTAACATACAGAGCTACACATACCTCACTAGCACAACTACAATTCAATTACTTAGCTTTTTACCCGACTGCGCGACGCAAAGGAGGGTAATGTGTTTATCAGCCTATGTATGTATGGGGGTTTGTACATTTGTTGCACTACTTAGACCAAACTTGTGGGTCGAATTTGACAAAAGACAAGTCAAATGTATTAAAATGCATACACATTTTAAAAAATCGATATGGCCGATTTTTTACGCCATAATGTGAAAAAAAAATGTACTTAAATCAACGAGGTATGTCAAATGAGGTATCATTAAATAGTTCTTTAAAAATCATATTTATGATTCTTATATAGTTTTTCAATCTGAATTCTCATTAAGGATCTACATTGGTTGGTGACAATTCTCACTTATAGGCTTTTTTATGCAAGTGTTTAAAAAAATTATGCAAGTGAGATATACATACATGTATTCAGCTATCAATTAATAAAAAATGAATATCCTACACTAAAAATAGTGAAATAAAATAAATATGGCCGTACCTTTAACGCTTAAATTAATTTAAAAAATCACAAGAAACCCGACTGCGTAATAAAAACTGAAAAGAAAAAAACAAGTTAGTTCACCAGTAGTCGTGATTTTTGTTATTAAATTTTATTAAATAACTATACCTACCATTGAAATAGTTTCGTTATCGATATATTTAACCTCCTGAGGCCCAGAAGTCTTTGGGTCGGCCGATTTCGTTGAAAAATCACAAATGGTTAATTATATGTGTAGAAAAAAATAAAATAAAAAATATACCTTGGAAAACTGTAGTTTTTCCAATGTCGTACATATACGACATCAGCGCTCCATTACTACTGAATATAAAATTTTCTTTAAATGAAAGTATGTTTTTTTAAAGAATTATTAAAATAAAAAACTTTTTTTGAATTCTAATGTAATCATATAAAAATCAACATTTATATACTTTTATGTTTAACACAAAAATCAACTTTAAGTTAGGAACATATACACAGTAGGAATTCAAATCACATTGAGCAGATTAGGCTTAGGTAAGTTATCTTTAAAATATTTCACATTTATACATTTTCTTAAATTAAAATTTAACGTTAATATCACTATCAAAATCCACTTTCAAAGTATATCTGATGTTGAAAAATCTTGCCCTTGTCTTTGAATCTTTGATTATTTTTACTCCGTAATGTTTCGACCACAGTACAATCTAATTTTCGGCAAACTAATAACACCCATGACTTAAAATAAATATTATTATTTATTGTATTCCAATAAATACTTTCAGTTCTTTTAGTGTAATTTTTTTTTCATTTCCTGTTTTTAAAATCAAAGTCCGGTTCGTAGCGTCCACCATCTTTTCCAAAATATCATTGTTAATACCTATATATAGTTGAAAAAAATATTTAGGTTTATATACAACTGATTGTCAATCATAGCTTTTGAAAGATAAGCTTTCCAAAGTATAAAAATTCCCGTTCCAGCCTTTTATGTTTGGCTGTGGTTGCACCGCAGCCGCAGCATTAACACGTCCTCGTCCATCTCTCGTCCTTACTCCGCACCTTTGCTTTGATCGACCACCTCGCATTCTAGCTCCACTTCTCGTTCTTGTGCGCCTAGTGCCCACGACATACTGACTACGAAGTAGATATCTGACAGCGGCCGAGAGTCAGACTCTGACTCCGAAGAGGAACCTGAATCAGAGCCATTTGGGCCATTTTCTCTCGCAACAGATTCTCAAATGTTATAGGTATTCTTGATCATCATCTGACAAAATATCGAGATTTGAATCATCCAGTGCTTCGGTTATCTCTACATCTCTCAAAACTGAAAGAATTACAGAAGAATAGCTCAGTTATTGTTATGTCGTACTGATAATACATCGGGCCTCATGATTAACGGTTCCGAATTGAGACCAAAGGTAAACGACATAAACGAAAATATTCTAATTTACCCAAAGCAATGATCGAAAAAATTTTACAATTATTTCAAAAAACATTTCCGAAACTTGGTTGTGACATCAATAAACTAAACAAAAACTTATTGATTACTCAAAAATAAAACAATTACTTACCACGTGGCGGCGGTCGTGACGACATCGTTCGCTGCATATCGCAAAATGTCAAAAAACAAGCAGATTCTCCACCCAATCGCAGACTAATATGGTGAATCACTATATTATCAGTGATTTAGCGTTAAAGGTACGGCCATAATCTCATAGGTGGCAGCGCTAGATTTAAAAAAAATTCAATGTCGTATATATACGACTCCAGGCCTCAGGAGGTAGAAAAAACATTCTATTAAGGAACAAAACGACTTCAACAATCGGTAGGTATAGTTATTCAATAACAAAAATCTCGACTACTGGTGGACTAACTTGTTTTTTTTTTAATTTTTTTTATTATAAAGTCGGGTTTTTTAATTTTTTACATTGTGTAGAGTTACACATTACAGATTAGATTACTATAGTTTTTAAACTCCGAGAAAAAAAGGGGTTTTATAAGTTTAATGAGTGCGTATTATGTTTATTAGTGTGTCTATCTGTGGTATCGTAGCTCCTGAACTAAACGGAAGGACTGATCCTGATGAGTTTTCTTTTGTTTGAAGGTTGACGTAATCGAGATTTTTTAGCAATATTTAAACAAAATGAATTGAATATAAACGATGAATGTCGGGGGCGATACACTATTTCTATTAACTTTGTTACTTCATGACTCATAAATCATTACGTAACACGGTTTCACTCGCTGAGATTTTACTTCATTGCATTGCACAGATTGATTTAAAAAAAAATATTAACCGACTTCCAAAAAGGAGGAGGTTCTATTATCGACCGTATTTTTTTATGTATGTTCACCGATTTCTCCGCCATTTATAGACCGATTTTCAAAATTATTAACCAGGTAAGGATCTGATGGTGGAATATCAGGGACATCGAGGGAAACCCTCAAATTAAATAGGCACTTACATTGTTTCTCACCTACTTTCCATTATTTACACTAAAAAAATCAGCTACTGATCTGTTTGAAGTCGGTGCTAAGCCAAATAAGTTTGAAAGGCTATAAGTACATTCGCCTTTGCACCGAATTCAAACAGATCAGTAGGTACTGCAAGGTGTCTTTTGGGGGCAAATAATACAACAGCTGGATTCTTCGTTATTTTTGATTATAATTAATAACATTAATTTCTTCGTTATACAATCATTTACTTCACTTATAAAATCACAACTGTAAAACAGACACCTGCTTTAAAAGTGCTATTGCACGCCTATCATCGAATACAATTATACCGCGGGCTAAACACCATTAATCCGCAAGGATCAAATACTCAATACGCCACGATCAAACAATGAATGCCGCCAGACCAGATCTTCAATCATTTCGAATCTTGACATCGAATACCATTTCAAACCTCTGAAATTGATATTCGAATTATCTTCTTCGAAATGATCGAATGAGAAAGAAGTTGCGTTATGCCCGATCCTCCGTGAAGATCTGCATACCACAACTGCCTCCCCCCCACTGAAAAATTTTCGATCGGTCGAAAATTTTTTTCAACAGGCCTACCTAACTTCCTATACGATGGCCCTAAGTTTTTTAATCCATCGGGGTGGCCTTGAAGTAACATCTTTGGCCTTGAAGTAGCATCTCTCTGGGCTGCATTGGATTAGGTGGTCGGGTCGGTCTTCTTTCTTCCATCAGGATAAAGATCTTCTTTGTTCGGATGATGGGGAAATAAGACCGAATATTAATAGCTCCTATCAAACCCGCACCTGTCCCTAACTAAAAATTAAAAGGAGTAAACAAGTGTTAGCTCGACGCTGCACACCCCGGTACTGCCTTTATGAACATGAAGCCAAAGGTCACCAGGTGGTGGTGGACCCTGACCCCAAGTCAAAGACGCGGACTTAAAAAATTTCAAAACCGCACTTTTAACACACGCGCCTAACTTCGAAGCTACGGGTGTCTTCAGCGTCGTTGCTCGAAGTCCATATGACATGAAAAACAAATAAAACAGATCAGAACACAATAACAAAAATCTGAAAACAGAGCATTAGTGAAACTGGGAAAATATTTATATGCATGTGCATATCCTTACATTGCACCTATACTTGCATTCCCATAATGCCCCATATTACCATAATGTCCATATATATATTAATTTTTCAGGTCGGCAAAGGTCTTGCATTGAGATATAATTGTTTTATAAAAGGATAAGGCCGGACCTGCTAGTACAGACTGTATTATAATTAATTTGTGTTCGTCCTCGAGTTTCTTTAGTATACACTGAGCTTCAAATTGGGCTAGAAACTCTTCAATGGAGTCATTAGTGCCATAAAACTTGGTCGACACATCCATATTAAAATAGGTTAATTTTTAATTAATAAAATAAAAATTTTAGGTTTACTTAGCTTGTAATCCTGGGATCATTAAGCGCCTGACACCATTTGCAAGGTGTCTTTTGGGGGCAAATAATACAACAGCTGGATTCTTCGTTATTTTTGATTATAATTAATAACATTAATTTCTTCGTTATACAATCATTTACTTCATTTATAAAATCACAACTGTAAAACAGACACCTGCTTTAAAAGTGCTATTGCACGCCTATCATTGAATACAATTATACCGCGGGCTAAACACCATTAATCCGCAAGGATCAAATACTCAATACGCCACGATCAAACAATGAATGCCGCCAGACCAGATCTTCAATCATTTCGAATCTTGACATCGAATACCATTTCAAACCTTTGAAATTGATATTCGAATTATCTTCTTCGAAATGATCGAATGAGAAAGAAGTTGCGTTATGCCCGATCCTCCGTGAAGGTCTGCATACCACAGTACGTAGCACACTAAATGCAACGTTTTTATTTTTTGTTTTTTCAAGTCGGTTTTCCTTTTTTGTAAAAAGTTATTTAAGTTATTTTTTACTAAGTATATAAGGCAAATATTTTGCGATTTCTGACTTTTTGAGTACTCCAACTACAGTAATGGTCTAATAGAAGATTTGGATCATTATTAGAAGCAAGATCAACTGGATTTCAAAAACTTTGTGTAAAATTGCCATTTTCTTGCTGACTACACTTTTTTAGGGTTCCGTCCCTAAAGGGAAAAAAGGGACCCTATTACTAAGGTTCCGCTGTCCGTCAGTCTGTCACCAGGCTGTATCTCATGAACCGTGACAGTTAGACAGTTGAAATATTCGCAAATGATGTATTTCTATGTGCCTTATAACAACAAATACTAAAAACCAGAATAAAATTAATATTTAAGGGGGCTTTCATACAAAAAACGTGATTTGATTGCTCGTTTTTATAGAAAGTCTATCCGAGGCTGTATCTCATGAACCGTGATAGTTAGACAGTTGAAATTTTCACTGATGATGTATTTCGGTTGCTGCTATAATAATAACCACTAAAAAGTAATATTTTAAATATTAAAGGGGGCTCCCATACAACAAACGTAATTTTTTTGCCGTTTTTATAGAGATAACGGTTTTTATAGGGTCCGACTTGCACTTGCCCGTTTTATTTTAATCTGTATAGGGGTAAAATTTCATGATAGTTTTCTGGATAATCTACGATGACCATTTTCGTGTAACTGCAATACTTAGGGTGCTTCTCATTACTGCTCATCAAAAAGAACATCAATCTACTCCAACAAACCGTACAGTTAAATACTAACGAACCGTAAAGTTAAATCTGTTTCAGTTGCAAAAGTTGACTTGACAAAGTCTGCTTACTCAAAATGCAGCAGAATCTACTTATTCCGTCATTTCCCCGAACTGAGTGTAATAAAATGACAAATCACCAGATTTTTTCAGAAAGATGCCGCAATAGATCGTCGATTACGTTGTGATCGATTCCGGGAATCAAGCCGAGGAACTATCGATGATTAAGGAAACTGACAATTGTTGCCTTTCATTTTCTTCTGAGCTCGGTTTAGTGGTTTAAAGATCTTGTTTTTAAGCTATTGCATAGCTTTTAAGCTATTGCATAGCTTCTATCGCGGGCCTTGAGCGCGGGGACCGAATCCAGAAATTCCGTAACGAAAAAACCTAACGCTCCCCACTCTGACGGGCACGGAGGTGTGGCTTGAAGGCCGTGCATCGTCTAACGTCGTTTCAGTTCGGCAGTCTTCGACACGGTGTTTGTGTGCGTGCAACAACAATAATAATAATATAATAATAATAATCGAATAATAATAATATAATAATAATAATAATAATAATAAAAAATACAGACCTAACTGTAGAACTCAAGACACAATGGAAAGTTCAGACTGTCAAAACGGTACCCATCATTCTCTCATCTACAGGAATCATCCCTCGCACACTTCACACCAGCCTACGACTACTTAAGATACATCGCCTCACATACATTCTTTTACAAAAGGCAGTAATATTAAACACGTGTAGAATAGTTGAGAAGTTTCTCTCTCTGAATATGTAAAAAATAAAACAAAAAACTCCCCTATCGTTTTGGCCGCAAGCCCGCGATAGAGGCGAAATCCCCAGAAATGGGAGAAGAAAATGGTTTTTCTCCAATAATATAATAATAATAACACAGCGGCGAGTAAACAATGTTAGAACTGTACCTATCGTACTATCCACAACAGGTGTTATCCCCAAAACTTATGCAGAAAGTTGTGATCCTTAATACGTGTCGTGTGGTCCGAAAATTTTTATCACTGACAACGTAATAGCACTTGGCTTCGGCCCGTGCAAATCTACCTCCACGGAGAGAATATGTTTAAGATACATCAGACATAATAATAATAATAAAATGAAGTTGCTCCGATCCGGACGAAAATCGGTATCTGGGGGGTTTGGGAGTCAATGATTCCGAATATCGGGTCAGTTTTTCGATTCCACCATTTTCCAAGATGGCCGCCATACAAGGAGTGGTGAGGTGAGGCCGCAGGCCGAGTGTGTATTAATTATGAGTTTTATTTTAAATTCCTTATTTTTCAGGGACACCACACTTTTAATAACATAAGTGTAGAAAATTCATTGGAACAGATGAATACTCCCTACAAGTTACCATTTGAAGAAGGAAAACTTGAAACATATTATATGTTAACGGAAACCAGAGAAATAATAGTGGCGATTTATGCGTGTGGAACTTTTAAGAATTTAGTGGCGAGACCGAGAAGAAAACCAAAAAATTGATTTCATAATTCTGTTTGTTTTGTCTTTTATTAATTAAAAGAATTAGGGACAGTTTTTAGCAAAAACGAAAATCCTGAATTCAGTTTAGTATTCTGAATGATTTTTCATGTTGCATATGTACCTATTTCTCAGGAAAATTAAAAATAATATTTAATATTTCTTTTTTATTGAAGTAAGTACCCGACGAATAATCGCAGTTTGCAGACAGTAGTATTATAATAATTACGGCTTTACAACTAAATTAACACAAATAATAACATATTGGATCGTAGCAAAAGTAGTTTCGGAGCCTATTCAATGCAAACAAACAAACAATCAAATCTTTCCTCTTTATAATATGTATAATATATATATATATATATAAAATATAAAAAAATTTGGATCATTATTAATGATTAAATCGATTTGATAGATAACGGCTTAATTTCAGCTTATGTAACGTGTTAACCTCATTAAAATACTCACAAAACATATAAACGTTCGGTTGTATAAAGTTCACGGTCGGTTTAGTGGGTAATCACAGGAAGCCGCTCCCGGGGCGACGCTGTGACGGACATGTGCTGGGAAGATTATCTCATAACACTAGTGGCGGCGGGAGCCGGAGACTCGGAGCACAATGAAGGAAAGAAAAAAATCTACACATAAGATTGGCTTTTAGGTTGGCTTTTAATGGGAATAAAATGGTCTGTTATAGAGACAGTTTGGGTTTGAAATAAATAGGCAATTGGATTGTGCCAATTGAATATTTGGGCTCGCCATTGGCTACAGAGCCTATAATGGTTTGGCCTGAGTTTAACGAGAAACCATATTTAAACATTTCTTTATGGGAGTTATGTCCCAGAATAGTAATTCCGCTACCGCTGTCTAGCAGTCCAAAATCGTCACGTAAGGTCTATTATCTGACTGGGTTTTAGCTATCGACAAGAGAGATATTGTGGGATCCAAGAAATAATTTAAAAATTTTTGGACGTTTTTTTTTATAGATAATGGGTTTGCTCTTGACCACAATCTAGCCCAGAGGCGGAGATGTGGTCGAGGATGTAGCAAGCTCACCCAGAAGATGCCTATTCACGCGAACTTTAAAGAGATTCGGTTTATATGTGCCCGGAAATACAGACGCAGGCAG
Source organism: Aproaerema taeniolella (assembly GCA_949987775.1). NCBI lineage: Eukaryota > Metazoa > Arthropoda > Insecta > Lepidoptera > Gelechiidae > Aproaerema > Aproaerema taeniolella. The sequence continues at coordinate 22,080,630 of OX465249.1, read as the reverse complement.
AGAATTCCATTCCTTAGCGGTGCGCAATATAAAAGATGAAGAAAAGCGCTCAGTACGGAACATGTAGGGCAGGTTGTGTAGGTATTTGTAACCCTTTTTACCGCAGCGGAACTACACTTTATCTGTATTGGTGCACGCTTGTAGAGTATGGTTGTTTGTCCTACAGCGGGGACATGTAAATCGAGGTTGTACTGGCTTAGGGGTAGTGTTTTGTGTTTTTTTACTGACGGTGGCGATACCGGTGTTAGAGAAAGGGAATTCGTTATTTTTTAGGAAAGCGTTATTTTGTTTAGAACAGTTGGCTCACGTTGGGCGCCAGTGCGCCGGCTGGCAGCGGGAGCCGGAGACTTGGAGCACGATGAAGGAAAAAAACACCAGTTAAGCAGGACTGGAGCGTTTATTGAATTACATCAATCACTTATTATATAAACTTTTAACGTTAACTTATTTTACAAATGCATAAAAACAGTATGTTAGTATCGTTAGTACAGTAGGTTGGTATGAGCTGGCGTGCGCCTGCAACAGAAATTCAATTGGGTCTGTCATCTCAGCGAATGACGGTTAGAATTGTTCAATTTCGAATTGAAGAGTGAAAATGTCGCAAAAAGAGAATGGAGAAGGAGGATGAAGACATGCCGCCTTTTTACAATGTGAAATGATATTTTGTAGTTTACTTATCAACCATGCATAATTAAGTTTCTTTAAAACAGTTTTGAGTATTTCTGAAAAGTATTAATTATTCAAATAATGTTTGATTATATAAGCAGTACGAGATATTTCTGAACAATTGTATTACACGTTATAAAAAACGATATGTGGAATCACAGTAGTCTGTTACTGTTAGGATTTATCACAAAAACATCTCTATGTTATCCAGTCGGTTCCTTGAGTCATTTCTTATCACCAGCGTCCACAAGTGGAGATGAGTCAAGAAAATTTACTGTACTACCTCATCTAGTGTCACGAAGGGGATTTAGACCATAGACCATTACGCTGGCCCAATACGGGTTACTGGACAGGTTACCTTTCAAAAACAGTTTTTCTTAGACGTGCATGTTTCAAAACGATTTTTTCCTTCGCCGCTGAGCTCGCAACCAAGTTTGGATTATTACCAAATAGGCTGTGACCGCTATTCTGTCACAAGTCAAAGAGACAGAATATTAGTCATAGAGACTAATGACATTCATGTGTCAAAGAGACAAGTCATAAACTTTAAAAAAATATTAAACCGTCTTCAAAAAAGCGAACAAAAGACAATATTAATTTTAATGTGCTAAGCGGTACCTATTGGTCTGTTTAACGTCGTTGCGAAGGTACCTACTTCAAACAGATCAGTAGGTACTCCTTAGCACATTAAAAATGTTATCTTTTTATTTCGCTTTTTTGAAATCGGTTTAATATTTTTTCTAAAAACTAAAAACATTAATATTTTTTCTAAAAAAAAACACTCACAAATATTCCATTTCAGTGTAAATAATATAAAATACATGAGAATCATTGTAAGTGCCTATTAAATTCAAGGGTTGCTCCAAATCCCTTTGGTTCCATCATCAGATCCTGACTTGGTGTCAATGGGACCATCTCTGGAGTATACTCTTTCGAGCGAACGAAGAATTTTTAAAGTCGGTCCACAAATGGCACAGAAATCCGTGAACATAACTACATAAAAAAAAGAAAAATACGTGCAGTTAAACATAAAACCTCCTTCTTTTTTGAAGTCGGTTAAGAATGGTCTCAAAAATGTGTCAAAAGCGCAAGTGCCTAAGCTCCATCCGCTGTATAATGCTAGAGAGATGTAATCAAATCATAAACTGCTTGCTCTTTTGAAAAACGTATATTTAATACCAAGGATCATTAAGTTTTCTAAAATGCCACCAATTTCATCACTTTGGTAATATCTAGGTACTTAAAATTATTGCACTGTTTTAAAATATTTTCGGTATAAATAAGTTGATGCGAAAATTGGATTGGTTAAATTAAGATTGTTTCTTTACTAAACAAACCACCACATAGCGTGTTCTAAATTAGTTTTTTATTGCTCTTCAACCTCCTTTAAAGATAATAAATAGATGTAAAATTATGAAAGTACTAGAGTAATCCCGGGACTTGGTTCCCGTATAAATTACGTGAAATCCTGTCTCATTACTTGTCTACGTTCCTTTGAGTGGGGCGTTGATGAATCAAGAAGTCAGGACCTACAATTTTATAATTATGTATTAAATTATTTATATGCAAATATTAATATATAAAAATAAATATTGTATATTGTATGAAATAAAAGTTTAATTTAATTGAACTTGAATTATATGTGTTATGAAAGTTCCAAATGTTTGGTATTTATTTAATATAATAAACAGTAAACACTTCATACAAGAATATGATATTTCCTCTCTCAAATTCTTCCCTAAGGTTGCCTGGAAGAAATCGCTGAAAGCGATAAGGCCGCCTTATTGTATATGCCTTGGGTTTATGTAAATGTATTCTTATTTTTAGTTATTTTTCTGTTTGTGTGTACAATAAAGTATATTTGAATTGAAGATAAAGTGTTAAAAAATTTAATTTATTCAACCTAGGTACTAGGTACACTTATTTGCTCAAATCCTTCTCCAAAAATATCCGTCTGAAGCGTAGGTACATATAAAACCTTTATCAAAAAAACTCGTACTGTATTTTTAATAAAATCAATTTATTTTTTGTGATATTTTTAAATAAACATGTTATATAAATTTGTGCTTGTTAGGAATATATAATTCTATCTATTGTATTCAATTTAATTGCATAAAATAATGGTAATAAGTAGAAATTGGATCTATCTAATAATTTATGGACACCGTGATGTTGTTACTATAACAAAAGAATACATAATACAATCATGACACGTTTATGTATTTTGTTTTTTTTATTAAACATCCCAGCGTGGATCTCAGCTTACGTAAGTATTATATTTAGATATTGTAAACCTTTGACAAAAAAGTAGTGTGTTTTAAATTTAACGTGAGTATCTGTTTATCTGTGTGCCTATCTGTGGTATCATAAAGCTGGCGAAATCTAGATGGTTCTTAGCTACATTTAATCAAAATTTGTTCAGCCGTTACAGGCAATGAATGTCGAGGATTAAATAAAATGTTTAGTTTTAGAGTCAGTTGTCCCGTAGAATGTTTCGCATTGTATCCGATCTCAATCTTGTTTCACAGTATTGGTTGATTACACCAGAGCGCGCCGGTCTTATTCAAGCCAATCCCAAATATGTGACAAATGCAAAAGTAAACGTTAGAAGATATGGGAGAGGACAGCGCTACGTCGTTAATGTAGAGAGAACTACCTTACATACTTGGGGCGACAACGTTACGGTAAATTTTACATTAACATGTTAAATCCGTTGACCAATCTTTATGTACAGAAGCGTGCTAACCCTAGGGTCAGGTTTATCACCGAGCGTTACCATGCCCTAGAGGGCACGTACCGTTGGACCCTGGATGGATGATTGATGAAAAGTGTCAACAATTTATACGAAATTTTATAATTTTTACTATCGTTCTAGAACTTCTTCCATCTAATTACCTTCACATTTTTGGTCAAAGTGGCGTCAAGTAGTTGGCTAGAATAACTGATGCTCTGCCTACCCCGATAGGGATTACAGGTGTGAGCGTATGTTTGTGTGTTTTAGAACGGAACAGTCGAGACAAGTCACGGTATTGTTAGTGTTAATAATCTCAATTTCATATAGTTGTGTTAAAAATGTTAAAATGGTATTTATTCTGAACGAAATTACTTTCAATAGATTTATGAGAGTCATTGGGAATCAATAGATTTGAAGTTTTGGACGAACTATTTTAATAAAGCGAAATATGATTATTATTTGCACACAGGTGAAGCTCGTGGTGTATGAATACCTGCATAACGAGTACAGACCCAGTTTTGTGGAAGTGGAACACAAATTATGCAAGATGTACAAACTTATTCTACCCTATATAAAGCCCCATTTAATTCAATTCAACTTAACGTGCCCCGTTCTCTCGGTAGGTATATTGACATTCAATATATTAATTTGACATAAAAAATAAGACTATGCAACCTTTAAATGTGTAGTATTTATTTATTTTACTCCTCACAACAGTCAACATAGCAGTAACGAATATAGTAATTCTTCACACCAACACACAGAGCGACACATTCTTTCACTAGCACAACATAATTATACACTAGTTAGAATTCAATTATTTACATTGCATAACTCTAGGTTACTTTAGTTTTTAAACCCTGACAAAAAAGAGTGGTGTTATAAGTGTATGTTAAAAGAGTTCGAAGACAATTACCGAGTGTGTATCTGTATATCTGTGGTATCGTAGCTCCTCAACTAATCGGAAGGACTGATCTTGATGTGTTTTCTTTTGTTTGAAAGCTGACGTAATTGAGATTTTTTAAACTAAATTTAAATAAAGTCAGAAACTGTGAATATTGGGGGTAATACAGAATTGTATGAACAGTGTCGCGGCGTGACTCACAATGTAACGCGGTTGTGATCCGGGTGTTTTTACTTCATTGCACATTTTGATTTAAAAAATTAATTAATTAATAATACAGAATTGTATGAACAGTATTGCGGCATGACTCACAATGTAACGCGGTTGTAATCCGGGTGTTTTTACTTCATTGCACATTTTGATTTAAAAAATTAATTAATTAATGTAATTTTTTAAATTACCAATGGGGAAAATAATTTGTAATTTTTTTTTAGTTGACTTGACTTTTTTAGTACTCCAACGACAGTTGGTCCAATTTAAGTTTTTGATCAGTATTGGAAATAGGATCGATTGGAGTTAAAAAACTTTGTGAAAATTGCCATTTCTTGCTAATTGTTCACTTTTTTAAAATCTGTATTGAAATGAAATGAAAAAATTAAAATTTATTTATTTTACATTTTCTCTTGAGGCCAGCCCAGTAAGCATTAATTTGCTTGTGTTGGGTATGCCTCGCTCATTCCCAGTTAATAACAAAATTTTTTTTTACAAATAATCAAAAACAAAACAAAAAGATATCTAATTTAACTTAAATCATAAGAGTGTGCAGATGTGTATATGTGTACATGCGTGTGTGTGTGTGTATGTGCGCAGGTGTGTATGTATGTGTGCGTGCGGTAGCCCTACGATGTGATATCTTGGGATCGGAAGTTGTGCCAACGACAACTTCCACTAACGAATGTGTAAGATAAATATATATATAAATAGAAATAAAACTGCATGTAAAATTATCGCTGATAGGAGAAAACGTGCAGACTATTCCATTCGTTTCAAAAGGTTTTCGACCTCTTCGTATGTTACACCCTTCAGCCATTCCACTATAGCCTTTTTGCAGGCATACTTCAACATTGTATTTATTTTTAGCACCCTATTTAGAGTATTATACAATTAAATCGATTGATTGTTATATTGGCTTCTAGCAGATGATGTTCTAATAGATTGAATATGGGATTACCTCTATCCTTCTTTTTCTATTTTGAGCTTGCTGAGTCGGTAAACTTTTGTGTCTATGTATAAAGAGTCATATTAGTATATATAGTTTTCGTACTGACATAAGGTCCCTGCGTTTGTCGAGAACCGAAATGGTTTAAAATACATAACTTTTATCAGTGATCTTTGGGCTCTCTCAACATCAAGGAATTTTGTAGTTGCAGCGCCGCCCCATACAGGTATGCAATAAGTGATAACTGATTGAGCAAGAAAAATATAGATTTTGTTTAAAAGTTTAGCATCCATTACATGTCTAAGAGTTTTAAAGATCCAGATCAATTTTCCTATTCGACTTATAATCTGATCAAGATGCACCATGATAATCTTTGGTCGACAACAACTCCCAAGTGCTTAGTAGAAGTAAGCTTATTAATAGGTTCACAAGTACAACCCTGTTGTTCGGACTCTAAACAGGTGTGAATTTTTATCTCAAAGTTATTTTAAGGTTGAGAACTAATATTAGGTAAAAAACAAATGTAGCATGTTTTTGGGATGAGCATTTCACGAAAAATTATTAATAGTCTGCTAAGACCATTTTCATGTATCTGCAATAGTGAGGGTACTTCCCGTTACTGCTTCATCAAGTTTCCATCCTGTGTAATTCAAAAAATACACCACTCCTACTCTAACAAACCGTACAGTAAAGCTAAATCTGTTGCAAAAGTTGACTGACTATGACTAGATACGTCTGCTCACTCAAAATGTATCAGAATCTACTTATTCCGTCATTTTCCTGAACTGAGTATAATAAAATGACAAGTCACCAGATTTTTTAAAAAAGATGCTGTAATAGAACGTCAATTACATTTTCATCGATTCCGGGAATCAAGCCGAGGATCTATCGATGATGGTAGCCGAGAAGACTAACAATTGTTGCCTTGTATTCTCTTCTGAGCTTGGTTCAGTAGTGAAAAATGGACTTATTGTTTGTGCAAATTATGTTTTTTTTATTCTTACTTTCCAGGGACACCAAACTTATTTTAACATAAGTTTTGAAAATTCAGTGGAACGTCTGAATTTGCCCTACAAGTTTCCAGTTGAAACAGGAAAAGTTGAACTAAATTTTATGTTAACAGAAACCAGAGAAATAATATGGGCGTTCTATGTGTGTGGAACTATTAAGAATTTAGTGACGAGACCGAAAATAAAATCAATTAATTGATCTCTTATTGCTGTTCGAAGTTTTTCTAATTATATTATTAAAAGTGTTAGAGACACTTCTTAGCAAAAACAGAAATCTTTAATTGAGACCATTATTCTAAATGTTTTTTTCATGTTGAATTATATTTATAATATTGAATTATATTAAAAATTATATTTAAAATCTGTTTTTTATTGAACTAAGTAGCCAACCTGACAAATGATGCAGACCGCAGAATCATAATGCGGTTTTACAACTAAATTAACACAAATAATAACATATTTGGGGCTTGATATAAGCACAGGGAAGTTAATTGTGAACAAAGTGCCGACGATACCAGATAGGTTGCCGATTTTTTTCTTAGTCGCTCCGAAGCTCTGGCCGGTTGTTGCGAGCCTCTCTCCTTCACAGGGAGTGAAACAGTTGAGTGTTTCAATTAGAAGTAGCTAGTTCACAGCTAATCAGGACCACTCATAAAAAGCTTCTTACGTAATTCTTATTGAATAAATCGATTTGCTAAAGGCTTCATTTTTTTATTTTTTTTATTAAAATAAATAATTACAAGTACAAATTACATTGTTTTAAATACAGTATAACATAAACTCAATAGGTTTTTCCGTATACTGCTTTTAAGTAACAATATTCGTCTATAAAACTATAAATAATAGAAAAAGAAAGATACTTACACGAAACAGTGAATCAATCATAAATATACATAGATACTCGTACCTATAACAGTTCAGTTGAGCGCGTCTCAGTGTTTGCGCTAACACAGGTGGCACTGTCGTAGTTGAGAGAAATAAAACCGGCCAAGTGCGAGTTGGACTCGCGCACGAAGAATTCCGTACCATTGCCTATTAAACCGGCTAAGTGCGAGTCGGATTCTATAAAAACCATTATCTCTATAAAAGCGGCAAAAAAATCACGTTTGTTGTATGGGAGCCCTCTTAAATATTTAACTTATTCTACATTTTAGTATTTTTGTTATAGCTGAAACCAAAATACATCATCTGTGAAAATTTCAACCGTCTAACTATACAGCCTCGGACAGACTTTCTATAAAAACGAGCAAAAAAATCACTTTTTTGTGTGGAAGCTCCCTTAAATATTTATTTTAGTACTTGTTGTTATAGGACCAATAGAAATATATCATTCAAATATTATAACTGTCTTAACTATCACGGTTCATGAGATACAGCCTGGTGAAGGACGGACGGACGGACGCACGGACGGACAGCGGAGCCTTTGTAAGAGGGTCTCGTTTTTTCCCTTTGGGAACGGAACCCTAATAACTCAATGTACAGAACATTACAAGCGTCTACAATCTACATGTTGCCTTTATCAATATCGAGCAATAAAATCACGTTTATTTTACGAAAGCCCCCCTTAAATATTTGTTTTATTTTAATTTAATTATTTATTTTTAAAATGAATATAATACCAAATATTCTGTGAATATTTCAAGCGTCTACCTGTTGCCGTTATAAATATCGACTAAAATATGTTACAAAACAATGACGAGTAAAATATTTTTCCACAGTTGAGGCAAAGGCTAAGTAAATAAAATGCTAAAAATCAAATTTGTTTTATTAAAAAAGTAAAATAAATACTTTATTTACTTTTATATTTTATATTACTGAAAATCAAGATCTTCGTCAGAAATAATTATTTTGTCAAGCTTTCTATACAGCCAGTATGAAGCTTTATAAAAAAGGTAATACTCTTACTTGTCAAAAGTGTCACTGAGTTATCAAATCAGCTACTTGCGTCATACATTTTTGTAAGTAACTGCATTGTGAAATATTTAATTTATTCTTCTTTTTAGTATTTGTTATTATAGCTACAAACAAAATACATCATCTGTGAAAATTTAAACTGTCTTACTATCACTGTTCATGAGATACAGCCTCGGAGAAACTTTCTATAAATCAAGCAAAAAAATCACTTTTTTGTATGGGAGCCCCCTTAAATATTTATTTTATTCTGGTTTTTAGTATTTGTTGTTATAGGGCACAATGAAATACCTCATCTGCAAAAATTTAAACTGTCTAACTATCACGGTTCATGAGATTTTTTCCCTTTGGGAACGGAACCCTAAAAATGACTGATATCATTCGGCAGGATTTAAAACCTCGCTTGACATCTTTGAGCCGACACTACATGCCACTCGACCAACTGTCTGTACAGGTTATTGTGTTCATAAAGCATAACATTATTTGTGCATCTTATTGATTTACCTATTGATTTAGTGTTATATTATAATAATAAATTGACATCCAATACTTCAACATAATGGCGCGTTGAAGTGTTTTCCTAAAGGCTAATATAATAGTGCTCTGGGAACAGAATTAAGGCATTAAGATAACTCATGAGCATTTTACAAGAATAACTTGTTAAAAACCTTAAACTAAAATATTTATTTTTCTACAGAGAAATACTGTTCGTAGATGGATAAAGAGATACTAAGAGACGGGTGACGTGAAATGCCACCGACAACGGCGAAGGCCCATTACATAATAATGATAAAAATCCACGCCATCGTGCAAATTTCAACCTCCATATTACGGACACTTTCAAAACAACTATGTAAACAGCTGAGTTATATATTATATCGCTTGAATCAGTGTGAAAACACTTGCATGCTGCGGTGATTCACAATTACAAATTAGCAAATAAAATTAAACTATCCGAAGAGCATTGTCAAGCCAGAATAAGTTTCGCCACAGAATACTTATTTAAACTTTGATTGGAAAAGCCACATTGTTATATGTATTTACCGACGAAAAATGTTTTATAAAAATGTGTGAAAATGCTAATGTTTTGTGTAAACAAAATAAAAAATAAATGAACGCTTCACACTCAAAGGCCCACATTAAGGCGACTACAGCACCCAATAAAGGCAGCATACAAAGGAATAGTGCCATCTCCGTCTTTCAACAGGCCTGGGCCGGCAGTGCGAACAGTGTCGACACACGAAGTTTACGGACTATGAAAGCGTGCGTGCGTAAAAACATGTTCGAAAGTTAGAAAAATGAGATTTATGGAAAGGTAACAGCTTAAATCGAAAAATGCGTGACTACTTATCGAGAGTGTTCAATCACGAACATTTTGATAGCAAATTCAAGTTCCTGTGTGCATTTTACTATCGTTTTTACAGCTTAAAAGATACACAATATTGGGTATTTAGAGGTGACTTTGTGAGCTTTTTCTGTCGAACCAAAAGTGCTGAATCATGTTTTCAGCATACTACTTATCTAGTTTATGTCCTGAATATTACCGTAGTATTTTTTTCTTCGATTTGATGCAGTGCGTCATGCTTATCTACGCATCATAAAATCGTAATTTAGGTGCTGTAGTCGCCTTAAGGTTTTCCCTTGTGCTGTGGGTCCCTTGGAACACACAAAGACAGACACAAACACCCATGACCCGAGAACAAACATCTGCTTTTTACACAAATATTTTCCCTGACTGGGAATCTAACCCAGGACCCGCCGATCAAGAGGCAGCGTCACTACCACTCGACCAAACAGGCCGACAACTGGCGGCGGCGGCCGGCCGGGTGTAACTATTGTTTAGACGTAAATTGTTATTGAAAGATAACATGTTTGTTCTCACATGACTAAAATTGTATAAAATGCTTGCCCTATATAATTTTGTTACTAAATAGTAAGTCGCTTTTCAAAAAACGTTTGTTCCGATTTCACTCTTTTTAATATAACAAGTTTCAAAATAAATCATCAAAAATAAAATAAAAAATCATTAACACCACGGTTCGAGCCCGCAGTCATATATCCTCTAGTATTATGATCCTGGCTCACATACCACTACACCAAACCGTGCTTGTTTATGATGACCGAAATATGCGTTCACAATCCAATCCATAGTAGTTCCATTTTATCGAGGAACTCAGTAGCACCAGAAGCGGCTGTCATATAGGTGGCGAATGCCTAAACAATATTAGCTACGCCGATGACATGGTGCTGCTGAGTCCCTCGCCCTCCGTAATCTCATAAGTATATGTGAAGTATATGCTAAAAAAATTGTTTAAAATATAATGTAAATAAAACTGAACTTATGTTGTTTAGGAGTTGTGATGATCCGAGTAAGGTTTCCGCTATCTCCTTATGTGGAACTCCATTAAAATTTGTAACAAATTTCAAATAGTTGGGTCACCTACGAAACTTTTAATGATCATGATGACCTTGAACGGCAAAGGAGAAGTTTAGCAATGAAAAGTAACATGTTAGCAGGACGTTTTTCCAGAAGCTCTGATCAAGTTAAAATAACCTTATTCAAGGCCTTCTGTCAGTCGTTCTATACGCCCGGACTCTGGTATAGATATAATAAGTACAACTATAACACCATACGAGTTCAGTATAGTAATGCCTTTCGAGCTATGCTAGGGCTGCCGTGGCGCTGTAGCGCGACTGGTATGTTTAGTAACTATAAAGTGGAAGGTTTTCAGTAAGATATCTTTTCACAAAAGGCTTTAGCAATATGATAACACAATAGTTTCAGCTGTATTTGGAACAATATGTGTTTACGACAGTAACTTTATAATAAGTGGCTAAGTAAAAGTATGTCTACTTGTCGGTGGAGGTACCTAAGTACTACAACACCTCTTCCGAGGGCAATGAATAAAATACGTAGCTCTTCTGTGAGGTGTATATTTACGAACTAGCTGATGCCCGCAACTTTGTCTGCGTGTTGTATGTATTTTTATAGACCGAGTTTGTACACTGACACAACTACAGATACATGAATTGCCGTTTTTTATTAAAGCAACTATTTTGTTCATATTTTCGTTTATTGATAACTAAGGAACAGCAATTTCTAAAAATATTTTTTAACTTGAAAACTTGGCTAACTATGTCATATTAGGTTGATACTTAATACATTACTTCGGATCTGAAAACAAAGCTCAAACATAGTTGTTTCCTCTATCGCTTATATTTTCTATACCATTGTTACACTTGCTGCCTTTGATAGATTAAGGTCCGTATTACAGAACACGACTCAGACTCTGATCTATACTTAAGTAGCAGTCGTTTTTGTTATTTTGATATTGAGAGAGATAGACAATCAACACTTAACTCTACACTTGAGTCTCCCTTAGTGGTGCCTCTAAAACTTCTTTAAAAAGTTTTATGTTGTCTTAACAATCTCACAAAAAGTGGTTAATATTGTATTTTGCGTTTCTGTGAAAAACGTAAAGATTTTGTATAGAAAATCAATTTGGATATAATAAAAATATGTGGAGTAAAAATTTTACGAAAATTGTATGTTGAGAGACTATTACTTATAGTTCAGTCTAGATGTAAATCCGTGCTTGCAAAAGGTCGGGTCATTCTGATTTTTTTATATGTTGTTAAGACCTAAACCAATATTAAAAAACCAGATTTGCAATTTCCAAAGTGCTGTGCGAGCGGCGGTGTGACCAAAAAACCATGAAATTTTCGGATTTTTTTCAGTTTTTGCTCAATATCTTAGTGAAGGAAGGGTCTGATCAGTATAGTCACTATAAATACCTTTAAAGTATAGTAAATTTGCTACAATTTGAGATCAAGGCGAGCTCTCTACAGCTATTGGTTCCCAAGTTACAGTTCTTCGAAAACATGATTTTTTGCAAAAGTGTTTTTTTTCGGAACGTTCACTTATTTTGTAAAATTGCATCCCACCATCAAATGTTAATTTGTAATAAATTTAATTAGCTTTCATTTGAGATCAAACTAGTATCTGTATACTCAGTGGTTTAAACAACAGCTACCTAAAGTAACATAACCTGACAGTACCTCTAAGAAAAGTAATATAAATCATGTAGGTAATGTGTTTTGGTTGCCAAATTATGCCTTTCTTTTCATCTTTGATGACCCAGGTTTGGGTTCGTATGAAGATGGTTCCTCGTCGACAGTGATGGACGCTGGGAGAGGCCCCCAGTCTGTATTCGGGTCATCTTCATCATCCGAGCATTTCAGCTCCACTTCCGGGACGTTAGTGCGCAATTTGCAACCGCATGACTGGCAAAGGACTGAGCAGCGGAGCCCAGCCTTTCTGCACGAGCAGCTCCCAGAGCACCCTTTCTTGCATTTACAGGATATTTTTCGCAGAAGGGCAGGAGGTGCGGGATCCATGGTGGTGGGGATGGGGATGAGTCCCTGAGAAGACATCTTCCACCCCCAATCAGTGGGATTCAAGTTGACTTCCCGCCACTTCTGCACTTGGAGGTAGCACCTTGCTGCATGGTGGCCTGTGGCATCTTCTGTCGTTGGCAAACGGGCTAGGTTTATGCTCATTGAAGTGACAAATGTCTTATACCTGAGGAAATTCAAAGAGTCCCTCGCGATGTCACCCCCATATAGAGCCACAAAGCACTTGATGCCGGCTTGTGGGGTGGAGTCTGGCCGAAGGAAGACCTCCACTTGCTCAGCAAGTGGTTCATTCTTACTCAGGAGCGTGGTGATTTTGGTCTTTCCTTGGCCAAACGGTGCTGAGGTGGTATCGCACCCGGTAAAGGCGTGGGTGAACAGTACCGTCCCGGTTTGTTTTCGAAGAACTGTATCTTGGGAACCAATAACTGTTGAGAGCTCGCCTTGGTCTCAAATTGTAGCAAATTTACTATACTTTAAAAGTATTTATAGTGACTATACTGATCAGACCCTTCCTTCACTAAGATATTGAGCAAAAACTGAAAAAAATCCGAAAATTTCATGGTTTTTTGGTCACACCGCCGCTCGCACAGCACTTTGGAAATTGCAAATCTGGTTTTTTAATATTGGTTTAGGTCTTAACAACATATAAAAAAATCAGAATGACCCGACCTTTTGCAAGCACGACCCCCTAATAATATTTAACTTGACTGAGCTATTAGGTAAGTACAATAAATGACACACGAATTCCTAAGTGCTGATTACAGACTTATTTTTTATTTTCAGTGGAAAAAAAGTTTCTAAAACAGGTCATCTATGTCAGTATCTAAGACAACCCCCGTGCATTTGAGATTTCAGCTAGCATGCTGCTTTTATTTTGCGTTAATTGTGTAAAAATTATTCAATACAAATTTAAAAAGTTAGAAATGACTAAGCTATTCCCTTAATGGACATTTGTAGAAATAAGCAAAGGTAGTACTTGATCCAAACTAAGAAACTTATAGCATAGTAATATATTATTATATTTATCCATGGCTTAACTATATACGCAATACTACGCTAAAATCAATAAATAGCTCTTATTTCATGTCAGAACATCAAAGCCATAGATCAAACCTATATAGACCATATTAAAATACTTACTTCATTTTCAATTTCGTTCTTATTAACACTGTATTAAGTATTTAGTTTTGGTTCGTTAAAAAAGTGCAGAATGGCCGAACTATTAATGGGGAAGCTGAAAAAAGTCTCGATATCTTAGATATTATACGCCTATAATCCTTGTTTGGGTAAGCAGGATATTAAATGTTTCTATAGTCACATAACTTTACATTTCATGAAAATTTCAAAAATGCCATATTGTATATGAGTATTTGATACGTTGTCTAAATTTTGCAATATACGGACGGCCCCAACTCAGGTTACCACACGCGTGCACTCTGTGCTGTTGTGATAAGAGCGGTTTTACAATGAAAATGGAGTAACCTGATGCGCTGGCCTCTGTACCAAGAATGAAATGTATTTGGTTGGCAGCTGGCACATTCTAAATTTTTTGTTCAGTGCTAGTTCAGCACAGAAGTTTTTTTTTTTATATTTGTGGGTCAGTTGCTATAATTTTAATTTCTTCCGACTCACTTATTGTAATGCCACCTGAAGGGAAAGTACTCTTAATACTGTAGATAGAAAATTGTACTCAAAGAATACATTCCTTTATTTTTGAAAAGAAAGAAAACTGCATTCAAGGATTTTTGAAAATTCGTTTACCACACCCGGGAATTGAACCGACTAAAATCTGTAAGAATTACACCCTGTACTTTTAATGCATCGATCGTTAGGGTCAATTATAAGAATGAAATTTCTCTGACAAACTTGGTAAATTAAACGAAAGGAAAACTATGAAATCTTAAATTAAACCATTGAATTTAGCATGTTGGATTTCACAGATTTAATGGTTTTTCTTTTATTTAATTTACCAAGTTTGTTAGAAAGATTTCATCCTTATAATTGATAAACAAAACACTATCGGCTTATGGAGATTGAGAGGAGTGAAGAAATAAATTGAAGACATAGCTAAGAAATACATATATTGAAGACCTGGCTGTATGGACACAGATTCCTTTGCCTGTCTCGAAAGAGATAAATTTAAAAAACAACATGCCCATGCTTTTAGCCCATGTATGTCAACAATACGTTGATCTCTATGGTATGAGTTAAATGTACTGAAAAACACCTAGCTTTGAATTTTTTTAGGGGTTTTTGTTGTTGGTTTTTTATTTACTGGCTAAATTTCGAGATTTTATGTAGCCTAAATGTTGACCGGGGATATAAGGTACCACAAAATTTTATTTAAATCGGTCCAACAGTTTCGGAGATTAGCCCGTTAACAGACAAACAGAGAAAAAAAATTTTTTTAAAATCGGAATTTGTTTTATTTCTCTTCTTACATCCCCCTGACTCGGTATTTATCTTTTTTTTTCTATGTACAGAAATTCGACCTCTACAGTTTTATTATATGTATAGATAACAAACGGGCACTTCTATACAACTTCTTTTACACTTATAATTCACTTTATAAGAATACGCCTGGAAAAGTGTTATTTGCACGCCTATGATCGCATACATGAAATTACTTCGCGAGCTCTCTACAACGAATGGCGGAAGGCCAGATCTTCAATCATTTCGAATCCTGACATCGAATACAATTTCAAATCTTTTAAAATGAAATTCGAATAATCTTCTTCGAAATGACCGATTGGGAAAGGAGTTGCGTTATGCCAGATCCTCCATGAAGGTCTGCATACCACAGTGCCTACCTAAGGACTGGCTAAAATCAAAATTATTTTTTTAACATTTTTGACGATTAATACATATTAAGAACTATACTTTAACATTGTAATTTAATATTTTAAATTAATTTAATACTTAATTTATTGTATTATATTATTCTTATGGGACTACAAATGTAAAATTTTTGTTGTGTGCCTGAAATAAAAATAAAAAAATTATTTATTATTTTACCACACCAGAGGTCGACTAGAGGGGTTCGTTTAATATACGTCTGTTCCCATTGAGTATTTGTATAAAGTATTTATTATATTAAATAATAAGTATTAAAAAAATCTATTGAAATTGAAATCATTTATTGTCAGGTACTAGCCCCATAGTCACAATACAAATATTATTAAAATTAAATAAGAACTGAAGTTAAATTATGAATAATTTAAAATTTAATTAAAATTAAATCATATACAAATAATCAAATTAAATAAATAATATAAAAATAAAATTAAATCAAAACATTAAATAAATTACCAATTTTTATCAAATAAACAAAATTAACTTTATTTATTTAGAAATATTTGTCTAAATAAATTTCGTACCTATAGGTAAAACCAAGTTTCAAAAAACTCGTACTGTGTTTTTCATAAAAACTATTTAGTAACATTTTTTGTGCTATTTTTAAATGTAAATATTATATAAATTGTGCTTGATAAGAAGATATAATTATGTCTATCCTGTTTGATGCAATGGCATAAAATATTGGCAATAAGCAGATTGGATCTCTCTAATCATTTATATACACTGTGATGTTGTTACTTTATCAGAAGAACGCAGGATACATGAAATCATGAGACGTTTTTGTTTTTTGTTTGTTTTATTAAACATCCCATCGTGGACCTCAGCTTACGTAAGTACAATATTTTTATTTAATTTTTTATAGGTTTACTCTTGACCCAAATCTTCACCAAGGTCATAGATGAGGTCGACGATGGAGCGAGTTAACCAAAAAAATGACAATTAAGGCACTGGTACTCCCACGCACCGACGGAACACAGCAAGCTGTTTGGCGTCGGACTTCGCTAGGAGGGTGGTCGCAAACCTTTACAGAGCCTACCACACCGCATGAGACCAAGACGCCACCTCAGATTGAAAACAAACTGAGGTGTAGTTGCCTAAGATGGGTAACTAGGAGGAAGGTCTCATTAGTGTTTCCTTAGTCGCCTCTTACGACACCCACGGAAAGAGATGGGGTGGTGTTATTCTCAACCGATCACCACATATTTAGATATTTTTAACGCCCCCCCCCAAAAGTGATGTTTTAAGTTTAACGTGTGTATCTGTTTATCTGTGTGTCTGTCTGTGGCATCATAAAGCTGGCGAATCGAGATGGTTTTTAGCAATATTTAATCAAAGGGGTTCGAACATTTTTGTATGAAGGCTGGCTTGCCTAAAGTTGCAAGTACATACAAGTACATAAAAAGTCGCGTTTTGATGTACATGTATGAAACATATGCCAATCGACAGAGAAAATAATTACAAACAACAAATACTGATTGACAAAATGTCGTAAGTGATATACTTTCTGAGTAATTTCAGTTTGAAAATGTAAAATATAATTAAAAGAAAATCGCCTTTTAAATTGATTTAAAAGTCCATTATCATCATTTTAAAGAATCCCGCGTCACGGCTAGCATTGAATTCGCGGATTAGCGGATTCTCGTAATACTAAAACAATAGGACAAAATGTAAAAAATATGTAAAATATGTTTTCGGTGAAATCAGCATCAAACAAAATTCTTACAAGCCTGAGTCATACATCAGTACTTAAAATATCCCATAGAACTCATATGGCGCGAAGGGTATGGGGTGAGGGGATAAGTGTCACGAGCCGCATCTCTTCCCGTCCCCCTCTTTACCATTGTCAAACACGCACAGAGCTGTTCTTTACCGCGCCAGCAGCAGCAGGGTGTAACTGAGCAAGCTCAGCCAGAAAAAGCCTATTCAATTGAACTTTAAAGATATTCATGAGCTCCGAAATACAGACGCAGGCAGGGAATTCCATTCCTTGGCAGTGTACAATATAAAAGATGATAAAAAGCGCTCAGTGCGAATCCGCGGGATTTCAACAAGATAAGGGTGGTGGTTCTGGATGTCCGATAAAGAAGGGGGCAGGCGGCATGAGCTCATGCAGCTCCTGTGCACACTCTCCGAAGTATATCTTGTAAAAAACACATAGGCAAGCAACTTTGCGTCTATGAGCTAGGCTTTATAGTTTATTCTTTACCAGCTTCTGGTTCCAGATGAGTCTTCTGGCTCTGCGATCCACTGAGTCCAATGTGGCTAGCAGGTATTTGGCTAAACCATCCCAAAGGTGGCTGCCATACTCCATGCACGATCGTACCTGTGCCTTATAAAGGGACAGCAGTTGATTGGACGTAAAATATCGCTTAACCTTATTAAGGATGCCTAGCTTTTTGGCCACGGTTCTGGCTTTGAACTTGATGGAGGTGCCGAAGTTGATGTTGGCAGACAACTTTATACCAAGAAGTTCAAGCTTACCGGTTAAAGGAACAGATGTACCTCGAAAAGTAGGAGTCAAGTTAAGCAGACTTTTTTCCTACTTTTTGTTTTAATAAAGAATGAATAGACAGCATACTTAGAGAAGCTTTGTCACTGCGCTTATGTTAGACGTGCAGGTTGACTCAGTCAGTTTGTCACTGTGACTTGCACCTTGCACAAGCGTTCTCGTTGCTGTAGAAGAAGTTTAAGTTGTTATCATTTGTGAAGATTTTGTTGTTGACATTAATGTTATTTCTTGACTATTACCGTTAGCCGTTAGCTGTTTTATCTATTATTATTGACATTTACGCGATGTTACCTCTACCAGTGGGGCCACAAGGATTATTTAGTCTTGGTATCCTGTAGTAGATCAAATGGGACAAGAGGACTTATCAGTACTTATTGCTCCACTCATTTTGTTGAAATCCTAGCCATTTCTCAGTTCTTATGCTGTTATTTATATAAAGTCAAAATAAAAGTCAGTGTCCTAACCAAACCTAACTTTTTTGACATATGTTTTTGCATTTTATCCTACTATTTTAGTATAACACGAATCCAATTTAATGCTAGTCGTAACGCGGGATGCTTTAAAATGATGATAATGGACTTTTAAATCAATTTAAAAGGCGATTTTCTTTTAATTATATTTTACATTTTCAAACTGAAATTACTCAGAAAGTATATCACTTACGACATTTTGTCAATCAGTATTTGTTGTTTGTAATTATTTTTTCTGTCGATTGGCATATGTTTCATACATGTACATCAAAACGCGACTTTTTATGTACTTGAATGTACTTATAACTTTAGGCATGCCACCGAGGTTCGATGCTCTTTGTGCAACCGTTACAAGCGATGAATCTGGGATTATACAAAATGTTTAGTTTCAAAGTAACTTTAATATTAATCGTCAGAAAATAATTAAATTGGAATACAACATTAGTCTTAAATACTTAATCTAACTTTAGTCAAATAGAATTAGATGTCAGAGTTAGATATCTCGTAGAATGTTTCGCATTGCATCCGATCCCAATCTTTGTTCCGCAGTATTGGTTGGTTACACCAGAGCGCGCCGGTCTTATTCAAGTCAATCCCAAATATGCAACAAATGTAAAAGTAAAGAAGAGGACAGCGTTATGTTATAAATCTCGAGGGAACTACCTTACATACTTGGAACGACAACGTTACGGTAAATGTTACATTAACATGTTAAATCCGTTCACCGATCTTTATATACAGTAACGTCAGAAATTAGTTTCACTAACCCTAGGGTCAGGTTCATCACCGAGCGTTACCGTGCTCTAGGGGCACGTACCGTTGCACCCTGGCTGGATGACTTATGATAAGTGTCAATAATATATAAGCAATTTTTAATTTTCACCAACTTTTTAGAACTTGTACCGTCTAATAACCCTCACATTTTAGGTCAAAGTGGCATCAAGTGGTTGGCTAGAATCACTGATGCTCTGCCTACCCCGATAGGGATTACAGGCGTGAGCGTATGTATGTATAATTTAGAACGGAATAGCCAAGACAAGTTATGGTATTGTCAGTGTTCCTAATCTCAATTACTTTTTTGGGCTGTGTTGACATGAAGTAATTGGGAATAAATAGATTTTTGTTTCTGGAAAAACTTTTTTATTAAAGCGAAATAAGATTATTATTTACTCACAGGTGAAGCTCGTGGTGTATGAATACCTGCATAACGAGTACAGACTCAGTTTTGTGGAAGTGGAACACAAATTGTGCAAGATGTACAAACTTGTTCTACCTTATATAGGACCCCTTTTAAAAAACGTCACGTGCCCTGTTCCCCCGGTAAATATATTGAAATTCAAGACATTAATTTGAAGTATAAAATATTTTTAACAAAAAATTGACCCGCCTTCAAAAAGGGTGAAATAATTTTTTAAAGCTATGTTCATGAGTAAATAGTGGTTACGGGTAAAACAGCAAATAGGTGAATTCATAGCGGAATATGGTAAATAGAGGGGAATGTTTTTTTTTTTGACGTCGGCGCCGAACAATTACTCGCAAGGCATAATTAGCTTAGTATTTATACTGACAAAATAAGCTTGTGTGAATACTTATTTCATTAAACTTGGTCTTGTTCAAGCCGGCACCGACGTCAAAAAAAACATTCCTCTCTATTTACCATAATCCGCTATGAATTCACCTATTTGCTGTTTTACCCGTAACCACTACTTACTCGTGAAAATAGCTTTAAAAAATTATTTCACCCTTTTTGAAGGCGGGTCAATTTTTTGTTAAAAATATTTTATTATATTATTTTTAAAGGTTATCATTTATCTATATTCATGTTATAAATAGGAAAGATTTGTATTTTTGTATGTAACGAATAGGCTCCGAAACTACTGGATCGATTTGAAAAATTATTTCACCATTAGGATGCTACATTATCCCTGAGTAACATAGGCTACATAATTTTCACGAATTTCCACGAAAACGAAGTCCCGAGCGGGATGCTAGTCATTCATAACTCCCTCGTAGATTTATTATAAATCACTCGAGATGAAAGAGCGATATAGTGATAAATTATTTTCACCCCACGGAAAGATATGAGGTGGTAATATTCATAACCAGTCGCAACATGCCAAGAAAGATACGGGGTAGTACAATTCTCAAACCGATCGCCAGATGGCATGAAAGAATGGGGCGATATTATCAACCGATCACCAGACGGCCGGAAAGATGTGTGGTGGTCACTAAACGGTGAGCGGTAGAGTAGGTAGCCCCAGGACACAAAGGAGCCCTAAAAATTACTTAAAAGTCTCAGGGAACAACTTCGCTTTTGCTTCGTTTACATTGATGACCTATTATCATCCACATATAAGACCGTAAATTTCATTTTTTTTGACCTAAACTACTGAAGCGATTTTGATACAATTTTTATGGGACCAATCTGGAAGTAGATGCTACCGAACTAATAAAAAATTTTTGAAATCGGTCTACAAATGAAGGAGTTTTGAGGTAACAAACATAAAAAAAACACCCGAATTGAGAACCTCCTCCTTTTTTTTGAAGTCGGTTAAAAAAAATAATAAAAACCTTTGTATGTGTAGCGTTTATTAATTTATTTGGCTCCTCCGTCATTTGCTGACCGATTTTAGTTCGGAAGCATCTACTTCCAGATTGGTGCCATAATTTTTTTTTCGAAATCGGTTCAGTAGTTTAGTTAAAAATTAAAAAAATTGAGAGATTTACGGTCTTAGGTCCCGTCAATTTGACAATATCGTCTGGCCAGCCTGATGGTCAGACGATTTCGTTAAACTGACGGGACCTCTATGGATAAGTTTAGCACATGACCGTGACGATTGGCGCTACAGAGAAGAGGCCTATACTCAGTAGTGGGTCGATGTGGGCTGAGTATGATGATGATGATATACAAATACATATACTCGTATGTGGATGATAATAGGTCATCAATGTAAACGAAGCCAAAACGAAGTTGTTCCCTGAGACTTTTAAGTTGTTTTTTTTGACGTCGGCGCCGCTCCGGTTTGAACAGGACCTAGTTTAGTGAAATGAATACTTATTTCACTAAACTAAGCTGTTTTTGCAGTATAAGGCAGACAATTTTAATAGCCATGCGAGTAATTGTATGGCGCCGACGTCAAAACTGACAAAGTCTGCTCACTCAAAATGTATCAGAATCTACTTATTCCGTCATTTCCCTGAACTGAGTGTAATGAAATAACAAGTCACCAGATTTTTTCAGAAAGATACTGCAATAGATCGTCGATTACGTTGTCATCGATTTCGGGAATCAAGCCGAGGAACTATCGATGATGGTAGCCGAGAAAACTGACAATTGTTGCTTTTTATTTTCCTCTGAGCTCCGTTTAGTAGAGTAAATGACCTTGTTTTTAATGTTAATTTTAAGTATTTTTTTCAAATTCCTTGTCTTTCAGGGACACGATACTTTTTATAACTTCAGTATGGAAAATACAGTGGAACGTCTGAATTTGCCCTACAAGTTTCCAGTTGAAAAAGGAAAGATTGAAGAATATTTTATGTTAACGGAAACCAGAGAAATAATAGCGGCGTACTATGTGTGTGCAACTGCTCAGAATTTAGTGACGAGACCGAAAACCAAATCAATTAATTGATCTCATAATTCTGTTCACTTTTTCTGATTATATGTATTATTCAAAGTGTGAGGGACAGTTCATAGCAAAAACAGAAACCTTGAATTCGGACCATTATTCTGAATGATATTGAATCTTTCTCAGGAAAATTAAAAATTATATTTAAAATCTCTTTTTTATTGAAGTAAGTAGCCGACCTGACAAATGATCGCAGTTTCCAGACCGCATTATTATAATTAAGATTTTACAACTCAATTAACACAAATAATAACACATTGGATCGTGGTAAGTGACAATCTGTGGTCTCTGCCCATCCCAATGGGACAACGGTGTGAACTTATATATGAGCATATAATAACATATTTCGGGCTTCATATTAAACATAGGGAAGTGAGTGGTGAAGAAGGTGCTGATGATGCCAGAATAGTTCGCCGATTTCTTTCTCAATCGCTCTGAAGCCCTGGCCGATTATTGCGAGCAGTATCCTTTGCAGGGAGTGAGACAGTTTATTTTCTATTAGAGTTGCAATTAAAGGTAGCTGGGACGGACATGTGCTGGGAAGATTACCTCATGAATACATACTTGTACTCCAATGGGCCTTTTTATATTTCGGAAACGGCATGGTAAAATTATATTACCATTGCCTCCTATGTATTAGTGATACTACTCGTAGAAGCTGAGAACACAAACAGGAAGCAATGGTAATACAAATTCAGCCTTACCAGCTACCAACTCTTCCTAGGCATACTGTAGGAGCCATTTATTGGGATGTGAGGGGATTATTGTATTATGGGCGAAAGGCTGACAACCTATCACCTCTATATTTAAGTTCCATCTAATAACTCTCGGAATGTATATCAAATGTGGCGTCAAGAGGTTTAAGAACCACAATACAAAGCTCTGCCTACCCCAATACGGATATAAGGCGTGAGCGTGTGTATGTAAATTTGTATGACTCTGAAAGTTGGTTCTCACACTGCACCGTCATCTTAACAAATATTTTTATCTGTCCCCGTAGGAGAACGGTTTGAGTGAGTTAAGATCGGCGGTGACACGGCGAGTGGCGCGACTCCTGCGATTTATCGCGTTAGTTCACTGCCTGCATCCGAATCGCTTCCTAATATTCACGGAAACTTGTAAACTTTATCGCGACCATATATTTGTCAGCGACCGCATATATAATTTAAATATTTCCCTTGCTAGTTATGTGACGTGAGATAAATTATATAAAGATAATCGACCCAGTTGCTGTTAGTCTTACATGAGTTTCTGTTGTCTTGGCTAAAACGATTACGTTTCATAAGATAGCCCTCAGTAATCTTGATATAATCGTTTTGGCCAATACAGTAATAAAGGGCACACAATTTTAGGAAAATTTAAGGAAGAGTAAGGACTGCCCTTTAGGCACATCTTAGGTCTATTCAAGAATATAGGTCTAGAGACCTCTTAAACACGGTTTTCAAGATATCTTATAGGTTGACTTAATTTATTTAAGAGTTTTTAATAGTTTTGATTTACTAACTAATAAGTACATATGGTCTTGTAGAAAGAAAATATTGAATAACACCATTTTTGGCTTTATGAATTTAAATTTAGATAAAAAAATACTGTATGAATTAACATAATATCCTTATTTAGTACATGGCCCATTTATTATATTAAGATTGCAAAGTTACAAAAGATATTTATATATATATAATAACCTCAAATCAAATCAAATCAAAAATACTTTATTTTCATAGAACATACAAAGTGTTTCTTGAAAACGTCATAAAAATACATTAGCAAAATCAATGTAAATCATTGAGCAAAATAGTGTATCACTTTAGCATTTTTGACTTGGCGCCTATTCGCAAAGGTGCAGTCTTCCTCAGGAGAAGAATAGCCAAGAAACTCCGAGGGTTGCTCTTTTTAAGTCAATCATATAAATTTTCTTACTTCTAATTTTAATAGACTTAATATCTGAATAACTCGGAGCTGAGCAATTTATTCCCGTGGTTGCTTGTCTAACAGATCAGAAATGCTGTAATAGCCCTTTTTACAAAGTTTTTGTTTAATTATCGTCTTTAATTTTTCTAAAGGTAGGTTTTGAATACACATGGGAATCTTATTGTAAAAAAAAAAAAAATAAAAAAAAAAAATAAATTAATTTATTTGCAAGAATACAGTATGATTGATTTTAAACAAAGTAGGTGCTCCGTGCATTCAACCGGCAAGGTGTGCAAATGTTAACTTAAAAATACATAATCAACAATTAAAAGTACAATAAAAACATGTCAAAAATATCCAGCTAACAAACCAGAATATGTCTAAATTATTATTGTAATTCATAAATTATACTTAATGTCAAGAATAATCTAATCCAAAACCGAATGTCAAAATAAAATAATATAATAATAAGTCAATTTAAATCATTATACAAATTCCATAAACTCCTTGAGACTATAAAATGTGTGTTCCATGAGCCATGCAACTAATTGAGTCTTAAAATTACGACAGTCTAACATTTTCAAGTTGTCAGGGAGTTTATTATGGACCGTTATGCACATATTAAAAACGTTATTTTTATAAATATAAGCATTACAAGGTGGATGGTGCAACAAGATAATATATTGGCTCCTTATCTGTCTTCGACTAACTTCAACCTGCGATTTAAAATAGGCTGGATGTGCTTTAACAAAAACACAGACATCTCGTATATACATACAGGGCAGTGGAAAAACACGATGCCGCTGAAAAAGTGGCCTGCAACTATCCAGGTACCATGCATTACATATCGCTCTCATACACTTCTTTTGTAAAATAAAAGCCCTATTAAAATCAACAGAATTACCCCAAAGTAATATCCCGTAGCTTAAAACTGATGACACATATCCGTGATATGCCACAAGTGCAGCATCTACAGACACAGTTTCTCTTAATCTCTTTAGAACGAAGACATACCTATCTAATTTTTTGCAAATCATATCGATGTGGTACTTCCAGTTGAGATGGCTATCCAACATAATTCCTAAAAATTTAAAATTACTGACTTCTTCAATATTGATATCTTTATATTTAATGTCCAGTTGTAGGGCTTTCGAATTATATGAGAAAAATTGTAACATTTTCGTTTTGTCAATGTTGATTTTCAAATTGTTCCATGTCATCCAGCTTATTATGTCACTCAGTGCTTTTTCGATAATTATATTTGTCTCAGTTAGCTTATGCCTATCACTCTTTATTAGGATAGTCGTGTCGTCCGCAAACAGAATACATTTGTGAGGAACCGTCTGTGGCAGGTCGTTGATATAAAGTAAAAAAAGCAATGGTCCCAACACACTGCCTTGCGGAACACCTGTATTATTATTCTGTAATTGAGACCTATACCTCTTCTTAATGTATACATTGCGAACTTGCGTAATTTTTGTTAGCTCAATACATTGCAATCTTCCAGATAAGTAGCTACATATCCAGTCTAACGCTTTGCCTCTTATACCGTATCTTTTAAGTTTTATCATCAAAATTCTATGATCAACATAATCAAAGGCTTTGCTCATATCCAAAAGGAGCGAAACCATTGGAATTTTACTATTCAAAGAGCAAGTTATAGTTCTAATCAAGTCAAAGGAAGGTAGCGTGGTGGAACATGCTTTACGAAATCCATATTACATACAAAGCGTATATATTGACCCATAAAAGAGTTTGTTACTTTGTAGAGACGACTGTCTAGTATATCCAAGTTATGTATGCTTCTAGTGTTTACATTGTGCCTATCACAATTATTCTTGAACAATTGTTCATTTTTACAATACAATACAATACTCTTTATTGCACACAAAAAAAACATAAAACATAACATTAAACAAAAACAAATGTTAATGTTTTTTTCTTTACATTATAAAAGATTATTAAATATATACTGGGATGCAAATGTCGAAATATCTATTTCCTTAAATCTATTTCTAAGAGACATTCCAGGTCTCATTTGATAAATCGCGCGAACAGCCCTTTTCTGCAGGACAAAGATCTTATTGATGTCGGCACCATTACCTCACAGTAACCTTTAACATTACCCGACATCTTATTGATGTCGGCAGCATTACCCACAATCCACATGCCTCTTTTACAAGAAAAGGCAAGTACACGAGAAACAAGAATGGTCCTAAAATTGAACCCTGTGGGACGCCCATACAGATTGTGGACCCAGGTGATCTAGTGCTGTTCACTTCAACCTTCTGGATCTTATTACACAAATAAGATTCCAGAAGCCTAAGTGCGTTTCCTCTTATGCCATAGTGATGCAATTTTCTGATTAAGAGTCTCATAGTGAACACAGTCAAAAGCCATGGACAAATCACAGAAGACTCCAAGAACATAATGTGAATCCTCCCAGGCCTCAAAAATGTGACGAATGAGCTCAACACCGGCATCGGTTGTTGAGCGACCCCGCGAGAATCCAAATTGTTTAAAATTCATAAGTTTATTAGCGTAGAAGTGAGTAGTTATTTGACCAAGGATAATTTTTTCAAAAAATTTTGCTAAGTAATAGTAGTATTGATATTAGTCTAAAGTTGGTGGGGTCAGATGTACTACCAGCTTTAAACAGAGGAATAACTTTACTATGTTTCATCAAATCAGGAAACACACCACCATTCACACAACTATTGAAAATAAACAATAAATGCGGAGCATTACAATCTATTATGCAATTTATTACTGTTAACAAAAGACCATCAAGGTCCGTAGTCTTTTTCATGTTTAACATTTTAAACGTTTTAAGAATTTCAACAATTCTAATGTGTGAAAAACTGAAATGAAATTTACTTTTGTCTCATTTTGCTTGAGTAACGATTCAGCGAGAGCGGGAGATTAGCCAAGTGATTGAGTAGTAGAGACTGGAATGTCAGTGAAAAACCTTTCAAACTCTGCAGCAATAGCTACATCGGATGTTAGGATTTTGTTATTAATATTGAGCTTAAAATCAAAGTTGCGAAAGTGGGCCTCCGATTTTCATACATCATAACCATGACGCATGAACTCCGGTGCTGAAAACGAGGGAGTTTATTTACGAGGGCTTGCAAATACAGTGCACGTCGGATGAAGATTTAATGTCAATAAAGTTTTACGCGGCCCGCGGACGATGGACGGACGCTCGTAAAATATTTTCATTTGCGCGACATACTGAACAAAGACCTACTGATCTGTTTGAAGTAGGTACCAAGCCAAATAAGTTTGATAGGCCACCTTCGCAACGCATTTTACTTTTTTGAAGTCACTTTAATTCATTTCTATTCTATTCTATTATATTCTTGTCTAAACATTATTTCCATCATCAGATCCTGATTTGGTGACAATGGGACCACCTCTGGACTCTGGAATAAATTTTTTTCGAGCTAGTGAAGAATTTTTTTAAATCACGTTCACAATGACAGAGAAATATGTGGACGTACATAAAAGAAAAGAAAGATTCAAACAGTCTGTTAGGACTAATTGTCTCATAGACAAGTCCATTAATATTAGGCATTATAATGT
Source organism: Aproaerema taeniolella (assembly GCA_949987775.1). NCBI lineage: Eukaryota > Metazoa > Arthropoda > Insecta > Lepidoptera > Gelechiidae > Aproaerema > Aproaerema taeniolella. The sequence goes on along the minus strand of OX465249.1, from coordinate 22,052,870 downwards.
AAGTAGCTTGTGGCATGTCATGTATAAATAAAACCGGCCAAGTGCGAGTTGGACTCGCGCATGAAAGGTTCTGTACCATTACCTATAAAACCGGCCAAGTGCGAGTCGGACTCTATAAAAACCATTATCTCTATAAAAGCGGCAAAAAAATCACGTTTGTTGTATAGGAGCTCCCTTAAATATTTAATTTATTCAACTTTTTAGTATTTGTTGTTATAGCAGAAACCAAAATACATCATCTGTGAAAATTTTAACTGTCTAACTATCACATTACATGAAATGTGACCTCGGACAGACTTATCTATAAAACGAGCAAAAAAATCACGTTTTTCGTATGGGAGCCCCCTTAACCCTTTTAGTGCCAACGTCGTTATATCATAAACTTAAACGTCGGTTATATCAGACTTTGGCGGTGAAAAGGTTAAATATTTATTTTATTCTAGTTTTTAGTATTTGTTGTTATAGGACCAATAGAAATACATCATCTGCAAAAATGTCAACTGTCTATCACGGTTCATGAGATACAGCCTGGTGACGGACGGGCAGTGGAGCCTTAGTAATAGGGTCTCATTTTTTCCTTTTGGGAAAGGAACCCTAAAAACAGCATTTTAATTAATGTAGCAATAAGAAAAGATAATTCAATGGTCTCTGTAATGTTCTGTGAATATTACAAGCGTCTACATGTTGCCGTTATCAATATCGAGCAAAAAAATCACGTTTATTTTATGGATTATTTTAAATATTTGTTTTATTTTAATTTAATTATTTATATTTAAATTGAATATAGTACCAAATATTCTGTGAATATTTCAAGCGTCTACCTGTTGCCGTTGTAAATACAGTGGCGGGGCAAGACCATAACTTGATGTGGGCAAGATACATTTAACGAGACCCTCTGGTGGCGCAAGAAGCAATGTTTTAAATAAATTTAAAAACCGTTGAAATATACCTTTTTACTTTTTTACTATAGTAAAGACAACTATTTCATGTTCTAATATTAAAGCTAAACCATAAGGGAAATCCCCAAGTCTGGTCACTATGGGTTCCCCGTGATAGCAACGCATTGCCAACGAACATTGCTAGCCTAAAGAAAACAAATTTCGCATTTCAATTTATTTATTATTTTGTAAGGAATACATTTGTACGTCACGTTGTATTAGAGGCGCGAGGCCCCTTGGACCGCGAGGCCGTAGGCGGTGGCCCACGTCGCCCACGCCTAACGCCGCCTCTGTGTAAATATCAACTAAAATATGTGTACAAAACAATGACGAGCAAAATATTTTTCCACAATTATGAGGCAAAGGCTAAGTACCTAATAAAATGCCAATTACGCCTACAGAAATTATTAAATAGTTCAATTATTTGTTAAAAATAAAATAATTTGTTTTATTGAAAAAGTAAAATAAATACGTAATTTACTTTTATATTTTATTTCATTGAAAATCAAGATTTTCGTCAGAAATATTTATTTTGTCAGGCTTAAAAAACTCTTTGCTATCATTTTATACAGCCAATATGAAGCTTTATAAAAAAAGGTAATACTCTCACTTGTCAAAAGGGTCACTGAATTATCAAACCAGCTACTTGCGTCATACATTTTTGTAAGTAACTGCATTGTAATAGTATATTGTGCAACTCGGGAATAAAAGACGGATTTTAAACGAGGGCCAAAGTTGGATCACGAGCAAAACGCGAGTGATTCAAGTGTTAGAATTCTGAATGACGCGAGTGATTCATAGCCCTCGATGAAAATACGTTTTATTCAAGAGTTGCACATTATATTTTATACCATGACCTCGAGAAAAAGAAAGATTTAAGCGGAAAATAAACATTTAATCAAGAAAAAAGGAATGTTACATTAATGAAAATGTACAGAGGCCAGCGCATCAGGTTACCCCATTTTCGTCTTATCGCAACGGCACAGAGTGCACGCTTGTGGTAACCTGATGTGCGGCCCTCTGTACATTCAAATTTGAACAACTAGTAAAGTTTAGAGTAATTTTCTTGTTGTTGTCTGTTGTTGTCGATAGGGTGATCAATCTGTGACAAGATACGAGATATTTATTTCTTGTCGACGTATTACTAATTAATGACGCAAGGAACACACATTTTTATTTTAAATTTTTAAATCTGTCGAAAATGTTGACCATTCAATATTGAAGAGTTACTGCGCAAGGAGTTTGAATTTCGAATATTCTTTGCGATGGAGGTCGTATATCTATACATTGGAGTGTTCGAAATTTAAACACCAAAATTGACAAAAAAGTGCTCTTTTTTTAAGTGTTTTGCAGGAGAAAAAGAATCTTTTTAGGGTTCTAAATTCAAATATCAAATTGTGACTAAAAGAGCTTTTATCCCCAATTTTCAGTGAAAAAAAGAAGCTTTATAGAGGGGGAATGGTATAAAATATTTAATTTATCCTACTTTTTAGTATTTTTTGTTATTATAGCTGCAACCAAAATACATAATCTGTGAAAATTTCAACTGTCATCACAGTTCATGAGATACAGCCTCGGAGAGACTTTCTATAAATCAAGCAAAAAATCACTTTTTTGTATGGGAGCCCCCTTAAATATTTATTTTATTCTGGTTTTTAGTATTTTTTGTTATAGGGCACAAAGAAATATCTCATCTGCGAAAATTTCAACTGTCTAACTATCACGTTTCATGAGATACAGCCTGGTGACAGATGGACGAACGGACTGACGGACGGACGGATAGACAGACGGACGGACAGACAGACAGCGGAGCCTCAGTAATAGGGTCCCGTTTTTTCCCTTTGGGAACGGAACCCTAGAAAGATTGTCTGTGCTGTCTTTATAAGGTTTGAGATTTCAAGAAATAAAAATCCAAGATAATCAGTACAATTAAAGTGTCTTCATAAAAGTAATGATCTGCATTACTTTTATTAAAACTACAGTTTTATAGAAAAATATAACTTCTTTAAAACTGTAGTTCGTCCGTGATTTTTATGTGTTGTAGTTCGTGATTTTTAATGTATTTTAATTAAAAATCATTTAAAATGTAAACCAATTGTATACTGTAAAGAAATAAGCTTAACTGATATTTTTGAATGTAGCGGAATTGAGGTTCTAGATCTTAAATTAATTATTATCAACATATATCGAATACCTAAGGATGTATTAAAAAAATCATTTCTTCTTCGGCTAGAAATGTTACTGTATTTCTTAACAGTGACTTCTAAGAGATATAAAAAATATAAAATTGTACTCTGCGGTGACTGGAATTTTAATATTTTAGAGAAAACAAATCGCAATCTAGAATTAATGAGTTTATTAGAAAACTACAATTTAAAGGCTCATATCAATACACCAACAAGAGGGACTTCGTGTATTGATCAAATAGCGAGCAATATAAAAAGTGTTACTTCTGAGGTACTAGAATTGGAACTCTCTGATCATGAGACAGCACAAATAATTTCTTTTAAAACTAAATACAGAACATTAAAATCATATTATGTACAAAGAAGGGATTATAGTGATGAAAACATTAAAAAGTTTTGTGACTACATCTACTCTATTTCTTTTTCGGACGTGCTTAGTAACACTAACACTAATGCAGCTTTTTGCGAATTTCATGATCTTCTAGTATTGTTCTACGAATTGTGTTTCCCTTGGGTAAAAGTAAAAATAAAGAATAAAAGTATAAGAAGTAGATGGCTATCACGAGGCATAAGACTATCGTGTATTCATAAAAGAAAACTTCATGTTAAAAGCTCTCGTCAGAGTTTAAACAGGACTTTGAACAAAATGCATTACAGCAAATATAAACTACTGCTAAGAAGATGTATTAACAGTGCAAAGAAGAAATACAACAAAATTAGACTAGTTAAGGCTAAAAACAAAGGTAGAGCTATTTGGCAAATAATTAATGACTGTCCCGATTCTGAACCAAATGTTATCACTAGTATTGAGAAGGATAAAATTATCTATGACAACCCAGTGGCAATAGCTGAACTATTTAATAATTTCTTCATAGAGTCTACTAGTAAATCTAATAATGAAATGTATAATAGATCTTTTTCCCTAAAGAATTGTTCGCATACTATTTTCCTTCAACCGTATGACTGTATAGAAACATATAATATTATTATGTCATTGAAAAACTCATTCTCTGTAGGAGTCGATGGTATCAGCACAAAAATTATAAAAGCATGTGCAAACTCATTAGTTGTACCACTGACTCACATCATAAATTTATCTTTTGTAGAGGGAGTGTTTCCTGAAGCCCTGAAATACTCAATAGTGAAACCACTTCATAAGAAGGACAGTAAAACTTCTATGGATAATTATAGACCAATTACGTTGGTTCCAATTATTTCAAAGATATTTGAAAGGGCTATGTTTGCACGACTTTCAAAATTTTTCGACAATAATAACATATTAAACGCAAATCAATTCGGATTTAGAAAAGGGAGCTCTACAACCCTAGCTTGTTATAATCTAGTTAAGATTATTACTGAAGCAGTGGATAAAAAATATGCAGTGGCATCAATTCTATTAGATCTATCTAAGGCTTTTGATTGTGTTGACCATAGAATACTGTTAGCTAAACTAGATAACTATGGGATCAGAGGAAATGCTCACAGTTGGATAAAAACTTTTTTAGAAAACAGACAGCAATGTACTGAAATTAATAAAATTGTAAATTCGGAACTAATCTCTTACAGATCTGAGTTCAATCGTAATCGATGTGGAGTGCCTCAGGGGAGCATTTTGGGGCCACTCCTCTTTCTAGCCTATGTGAATGATCTGCCAAATCACTTGAGGGATAGCTGTATCATGTTTGCTGATGACATTACTCTGGTCATTAAATCTAAGGACTTTTGCACCTTATCTGTATCTATTTCACAAGCTCTGGAAACGGTTATTAGATGGCTAGAGGAAAATAAACTAAAATTAAATATAAAAAAAACTAAACTAATTCAATTCCGGACATATAAAGCAAAGGACATAGTGTTAGATATTAAGTACCTTAGTAATAATGTTGACGAAGTTGAATATACAAAATTTCTTGGTATATATATAGATAAGTTCTGCAGTTGGAAATTTCACATACAAAAGGTCTGTGAACGGCTGGATAAATATGTATTCGCTCTACGTAGGTTACACAATACAGCCTCTAAGGAAATAGCTCTTACAGCCTATCATGGATACGTTTCCTCAATACTCAGCTACGGATTAATTGTCTGGGGCAATTCGGTAGATGCAAGCAAGGCTTTCTTAGTTCAGAAAAAATGTGTACGAGCAGTTTGTGGCGCTCACTTTTTAGAACCATGCACACCTCTTTTTAAAGGTACAAAAATTATGACTCTACCGTGCATGTACATTCAACAAATTTCCATATTTGTGAGGGAGCACCCTGAGTACTTTGAAAAACTACCTCAAAGGCCTTCTAGAAATGCAAAAAATTTTATCCTTTTTAAAGTGCCGAGATCAAGGGTAGACATCTACGGAAAAAATGTCCATTGTATGGCCGTAAAAATTTTTAACAAGTTGCCTAACGAAATAAAACTAAGTCCAACAAATAAATTTAAAACTTTACTTAAGAACTGGCTCTTAGAAAAATGTTTTTACTCCATTAAAAATTTTTTTGAATATAAATGTTAAATTGCAATGGAAATTATTGTTATTACTTTTTTTTTTTACCTCGTTACCAATCTAATATTTTCAATTTATAAATTATTATTCTTATTTTATAAATTATTAATTTTGCATTTTTTTTGTTTGACATTTTTCATTTTGACATTTTTCTTGTGACCAATTAAAAAAAAAACCTGTTTTATTTATCAATTTAATTTTTTTTCCTATTTTATTTGTGTTAATTTGTGTACTTCATTAAATTTTGCATGCCTATGGTGGTAAAACATTAGATACTATATTATTATTGTAAGACCTGATTAATTACTATGTTTTTAAGCAAATAAATTGATTGATTGATTGATTGATTGTCCTTTTTCGAAGTTAGGTAAAAACAGCGGCTTCTGCTAAAATTGTCTCAAAAAGTGTCAAAAGATCCAGTGCCTGAGCTGCATCCTCTGTATAATGCAAGAGAGATGTACCTACTGATATCCACTGTTTGCTGTTTGAAAAACTTTGTTTAATACCACGGATCGTTTAGTTTTCCCAAATCCCACCGATTTCATCACTTTGGTAATATTTAGGTACTTAAATTTATTGCACTGTTTTAAAATATATTTTTTGTACATTAGTTGATGCGAAACTTAGATTGGTTAACTTATGATTGTTCCTTTATTAAACCACGTGTTCTAAAACAAAATATCTACGAGTATCGATCTATGGAGGGGACGTCCGTCAGGCACAGGCGGGTGATCAGTCCAGTTATTTGGGACCATTTCACCCTAATAAAATAAGTTAAGTTTTTTTATTGCTCATCAACCACCTTCAAAGATAATTAGCTGTAAAATTATGAAAGTACTAGAGAAATCCCGAGACTTTGTTCCCGTAGAAATTACGTGAAATCTTTTCTCATTACTTGCCTACGTTCCTTTGAGCGGAGCGTTGATGAATCAGGAAGTCAGGACCTACAATTTTATATAGTATGTATTTTTGCCGTGTGGTGATCGGTTGAGAATAACACCACCCCATTTATTTCCATGGGTGTCGTAAGAGGCGACTAAGAAAACACAAATGAGACCTGCCTCCTATTAATCCACCCCAGGCAACGACACCTCAATTTGTTCTGAATCTGAGGTATCGTCCTATGGTCTCATGCGGTGTGGTAGGCTTTGTGAAGGGCCGTCTGGTTCGCGACCACCCTCCTACCGAAGTAGGACGCCAAACAGCTTGCTGTGTTCCGTCGGTCTGTAGGAGTACTAGTACCTTATAGGCATTTTCTGGGTTAACTTGCTCCATTGTCGAACTTTGTCAATCTTATAAAATATCTTATAAAAATACATATATTATGTCGAACTTACGGAAACGCCAGCGCCATCTACTGGTGCTCGACGGAGTCAACGATGCAAGCGCAGCCGGCCGATGAGTCAGTCGACGTTCGGTTGGCATAGTGGTAACATGCACCTAGAAACTGTCTCGCGTTCCTAACTTCAGCCATTTCTGTGTACTTGCTGATTGTAGTAATTATCGTGATTAAAGCTGTGAACATTATTTCGTGTTTTGACCGACTTACCCTATAATAGCCCACATACACTAATACAATGAGTTATAACGGAGACGTTCCTCCGTTACATATATTTATATTAATATAATAAAATAAATATTGTATATCTCAAATAAACATTGAATTGAAATGAAATTAAATTGATTTAATATGTTGTATTATGAAAATTCCAAATGTTTAGTATGAAGTTTTTATATGAAATATTAATTATTTAATATAATTAACAATTCAGACCACAAAATAAAGTGTTAAAAATATTATATTGACGGCCGGTTTGGTCGAGTGGTAGTGACGCTCCCTCTTGATCGGTGGGTCCTGGGTTCGATCCCCAGTCGGGGCAAACATTTGTGTAAAAAGCAGATGTTTGTTCTCGGGTCTTGAGTGTAGTGTTTGTCTTTATGTGTGTTCCAAGGGACCCAAGACACAAGGGAAAACCTTAGTGTGGGCCTTTGAGTGTGCAGCGTTATATGTTATATATTAATTTATAAAACCTAGGTACTACACTTATTTGCTCAAATCCTTCTCCAGAAATAACTGTCAGAATAACTTTCGTACATATAAAACCTTTTTCAAAAAACTCGAACTGTATTTTAATAAAAACAATTTAGAATTATTTTTTTGTACAATTTTTAAATAAAAATTTGATATAAATTGTGCTTGTAAGTAATGTATTATTCTGTTCGATGTAATTGTATAAAATTATGGTAATAAGTAGTAATTGGATCTCTCTAATCATTTATCGACACTGACATGTTGTTACGAGATAACAGAAGTACGCAAAATACTTGAAATCATGACACGTTTATGTTTTTTGTTTGTTTTATTAAACATCCCAGCGTTTGTCGCAGCTTATGTAAGTATTATGTTTAGATATATTTAATCCCCTACAAAAAAGTAGTGTTTTAAGTTAAACATGTGTATCTGTTTATGTGTGTGTCTGTCTGTGGCATAATAAAGCTAACGAAATCGAGATGGTTATTAGCTATATTTAATCAAAATTTGTTCAGCCGTTACCAACGATGACTGTCGGGGGTTATACAAAATGTTAAGTTTTAGAGTCAGATATCTTGTAGAATGTTTCGCGTTGTATCGGATCCCAATCTTTGTTTTGCAGTATTGGTTGATTACACCACAGCGCGCCGGTATTATTGAAGTCAATCCCAAATATGTGACAAATGCAAAAGTAAATATTAGAAGATATGGGAGAGGACAGCGCTACGTCATTAATGTAGAGGGAACTAACTTACATACTTGGAGCGACAACGTTACGGTAAATTTACATTAACATGTTAAATCCGTTGACCGATCTTTATGTACGGCCACGTCAGGAACCCATTTCACCAACCCTAGGGTCAGGTTCATCACCGAGCGTTACCATGCTTTATGGGCACGTACCGTTGGAGTCTGGATGACTGTTGTGATGACAAGTGTCCGTAATTTATAAGAAATTTTTAATTTTTACCATAATTTTAGAACATGTTCCATCTAAAAACCCTCACATTTTAGGTCAAAGTGGCATCAAGTAGTTGGCTAGAATCACTGATGCTCTGCCTACCCCGATAGGGATTACAGGCGTGAGCGTATGTTTGTATAATTTAGAATGGAACAGTCGAGTCAAGTCATGGTATTGTTGGTGTTTCTTATCTCAATTTATTAGGGTTGTGTTGACATGGCATTGATTCTGAACGAAATCACTTTTTGGAGTCATTGGTAATCAATTGATTTGAATTTTTGGACAAACTTTTTAAATTAAGCGAAATATGATTATTATTTGCACACAGGTAAAGGACGTCGTATATGAATACCTACATAACGAGTACAGACCCAGTTTTGTGGAAGTGGAACGCAAATTGTGCCAGATGATCAAACTTATTCTACCTTATGGAAGACCCCTTTTAAATAAATTTAACTTAACGTGCCCCGTTCCCCCGGTAGGTATATTGAGATTCAAGATATTAATTTGACATAAAAAAATCACACTACAACCTTTGAATGTGTAGCATAATTTATTCATTTATTTATTTTACTTCTCACAACAGTCAACGTAGCAGTTACGAATAGTAATTACTCACACTAACACATAGAGCGACACATTCCCTCACTAGCACAAAACAACAATACACTGGTTCGAAGACAATTATTTAGCATTTTAACATTGTACTTGTACCTTTAGATTACTTCAATTTTTAAGCCCTGACTAAATAGAGGGGTGTTAGAAATTTGACGAGAGTGTTTCTGTATTTTTGTGTGTCTATCTGTGGTATGGTAGCTCCTAAACGGAAGGACTGATCTTGATGTGTTTTTTTTTGTTTGAAAGCTGACGTAATTGAGATTTTTTTGACTATATTTAAACAAAATTATTTCAGCATTTTAAAGTTATAAACTGTTAATGTCGGAGGTGATATAAAATTTTATGAACTGTATTACGACATGACTCACAATTTAACACGGTTCTTTTTCGAGTGTTTATACTTCATTACACATTTTGATTTATAAATAAATAAATGTTATTTTTTAAATTACCAATGGGGAAAATCATTAAAAAAATTGCGATTTCTGACTTTTTTAGTACTCCAACTACAATAAAAGTTTTTGATCAGTATTAGAAACAGGATCGATTGGAGTTAAAAAAAAATTGTGTAAAATTGCCATTTTCTTGCTAACTGTTCACTTTTTTAAAATCTGTACTGGGATCAGAATTTCACGAAATATTATTGATAGTCTGCTGAGACCATTTTCGTGTATCTGCAATAGTGAGGGTACTTCCTATTATACTGCTTTATCTAGTTTCCATACCGTATAATTCAAAAATACACTACTTCTACTATAACAAACCGTACAGATAATACTAACGAACCGTAAATTTAAATGTATCGCAAAAGTTGACTGACTACGTCTGCTCACTCAAAATGTATCAGAATCTACTTATTCCGTCATTTCCCTGAACTGAGTGTAATGACAAGTCACCAGATTTTTTCAGAAAGATGCCGCAATACGTTGTAATCGATTCCGGGAATCAAGCCGAGGAACTATCGATGATGGTAGTCGAGAAGACTAACAATTGTTGCCTTTTATTCTCTTCTAAGCTCAGCGAAGTAGTTACACTACAAACTTTTTTGATTTTTTTTTTCAAACTCATTATTTTTCAGAGACACCAGACTTTTGATAACATAAGTTTTGAAAATTCGTTGGAACAACTGAATTTGCCCTACAAATTTCCATTTGAAGAAGGAAAGCTTGAAGTATATTTTATGTTAACGGAAACCAGAGAAATATTAGCGGCGTTTTATGTGTGTGGAACTCTTAAAAATTTAGTGACGAGACCGAAAATAAAATCAATTACATTATTCTAAATAATTTTTCGTGTCGCATTTTTCTCAGTAAAATTTAAAATTAAATTCTAAAACGGGTCTAAATTCGCGTATATAGGTTTACTTACCTATTCCCGACGTTTTGACGCGGTTGCACTCGCCGTGGTCACGGGTAGACTGTTGTTGTCTCAGCAAGATGTCATCGGAGTGGGAATAGGTAAATAAATATATATACGCGAATTCAGACCCGTTTTAGAATTTAATTATGTGTACAAATTGCGAAAGTTTAAAGTGTTAAATAAAAAATTATATTTAAAATCTCGTTTATATTGAAGTAAGTAGCCAGCTGATGATCGCAGTTTGCAGACCGCAATATTATAATTACGGTTTTACAACTAAATTAACGCAGATAATAAAATATTTGGCAGGAAAGTAAGTGAGGAACAAAGTGCCGACGATGCCAGAACAGTTCGCCGATTTCTTTCTCAATCGCTCTGAAGCCCTGGCCGGTTGTTGCGAGCCTCTCTCCTTCACAGGGAGTGAGGCAGTTTATTTTTTATGAGTGTTTCAATTAGAAGTAGCCAGTCTTTTTTTTTTAATAATTACCTATGTGTAACTGTGGCCGCTAATAAGGACCACTCATAAAAAGCTTTATAAGTTAGGCTAACGTCATTATCTTTACTAATATTTTAAAGAGGAAAGATTTGTATTTTTGTATGTAACGAATAGGCACTACTGCATCATCAGCCATGCATCATCAGCCTGTATCAGTCCACTGCTGGTCATAGGCCTCTCCTATGGCACGCCACTGAGCTCGGTCTTCAGCTCTCCTCCTCCAACCACTGCCCGCTACTTTACGAATATCGTCACCCCACCTAGTAACAGGGCGCCCTACGCTACGTTTGCCGATTCGTGGTCTCCATTCTAGAACTTTTCTGCCCCAACGGCCATCGGTTCTATGATAGATATGACCAGCCCACTGCCACTTAAGTTTGCTAATTCGCCGGGCTATGTCGGTAACTTTGGTTTTCTGACGGATTATTTCGTTTCGAATCCGATACCTCAAAGAAATACCGAGCATAGCCCTTTCCATAGCTCGCTGAGCGACCTTAAATTGGTAGACTAGTCTCGGCTCCGTATGTCATCACGGGTAGGACGCACTGATTGAAAACTTTCGTTTTCAGGCTTTGAGTAATGGGTGACGTGAAGACTCGGCGGAGTTTCCCAAACGCTGCCCAGCCCAGCTGTATCCGTCTCTTAGCTTCCCCATCGAAGCTGTTTTTACCTACTCGGAGCATCTGTCCCAGGTACACATATTCAGAAACAACCTCGAGGGGGACTCCGTTTACCGCGACCGGCCCCGGGTCAACATGTTCGTTGAACATGACTTTGGTTTTATCCAAGTTCATCCGGAGCCCTGTACGCTAAGACGCATTAGCTAGACTGTCCAGCATCCGTTGAAGATCCTGCAGCGTTTCAGCCATAATGACGATGTCGTCTGCAAATCGTAGGTGCGAGATGTGTTCACCGTTTATATTGATGCCGTACTTTTTCCAGTCCAGCGTCTTGAACATATCCTCCAGAGCGTTAGTGAACAGTTTCGGTGATATGACATCACCCTGTCGCACTCCTCGACGCAGGTGGATATGTTTGGTCTGCTGATTCAGTATTTGGACGGTCATCGTTGCGGCTTCATAAAGACATCTCAGCACGTCGATGTATCGCCAGTCTACTTGGCATCGCTGCAGAGATTCCAGAACAGACCAGGTTTCGATTGTGTCAAAAGCCTTCTCATAGTCCACAAAAGCTAGACACAGGGGCCGATTGTACTCTTCAGTTTTCTGTACAACCTGGCGCACTGTGTGGATGTGGTCTATGGTTCCGTATCCACTACGAAATCCGGCCTGTTCGGGAGGTTGAAACTCGTCGAGTCTTCTCGCAAGACGATTCGTGATGACCCTTGAAAACAGCTTATATACGTGGCTCAAGAGCGATATCGGCCTGTAGTTTTTCAATAAGGTTTTGTCACCTTTCTTGAAAAACAAGATGACAACGCTCTTGTTCCACGCACGCGGAGTTCTCCCGATAAAGAGAACGGTGTTAAATAGCTCCTGGAGCTCCCTCAGTACGGGAATTCCCCCTGCCTTAAGAAGCTTAGTTGTTATACCGTCCTCACCTGGGGCTTTTCCATTTTTAAGCTGTTTAAGGGCCAGCTCGATCTCGTTCAGGCTGATTTCGGGCAGGTCTTCTGTGAAGTGGCGTGTGAGGGTAGCTCGGTGGTCGCTATTTTGAGATTCAGGTCGAGGTGCGTAAGAGGCGTAGAGCTGGCTGTAGAAGTTTTTAACTTCCGAGAGGATCTCCAGCTTTGAGGTGACCTTCATCCCCGTGGCTGTGGTCAACTTCGTCAGGTGGCTTCTCCCAAGTGACTGGACGAACACTTTCGACCCCTGGTTTTGCTCAATTGCTTTTTCAACCAAGAGCGTATTGAAAGCTCGGAGGTCACGTCGTACCAGTTTCGTGATTTGTTTGTTGAGCGCCCGGTGTTCTGACAAAGTTAACGGGGGATTTTCTCGTCTTTTACTCATTAGCTCTAAAGTCCCTCTCGAAAGTTTTGACTTCTTGCCTGTACGCCTCATTTGGGAGAGCTTTGTGCCTTCCTCTCGAAGAGTGCTCAGTACTTGATCGAGCTTCTGGTCAACATCACCTGTGGTTTCAAAGGCAGCGAATCGGTTTTCCAGTTTTATCCGGAACAGTTCGGAGCCCATCACGGTTTGGAGCGTATTTGGTCGGAGCCTAAACTTCATCAAGCGGGTTCTTTCGCGTTTGAAATCGATATTCAGAGTGCTCCGGACAAGTCGGTGATCGCTTCCGGTTTTAAACCTAACAATCACTGAGACATCTCTGAATATGCGCCTTTTATCCGTCATGATGAAGTCAATCTCATTTTTAGTTTGACCATCGGGGCTCTGCCACGTCCACTTCCTTTGGGGCTGTTTCTTAAAGAACGAGTTCATCATAAAGAGCCCCTCTTTTTCGAGGAAGTTAACAAGCATTTGCCTCCGGTCATTTCTGCTCCCATAACCATGCGGTCCAATTGAGCGTTCGCTGCCGGACTTTGTTCCTACTTTGGAGTTAAAATCTCCCATGACAACGTTGTAGTGGGCCCTGGAGGTGTTATGCAGGGCCTTTGATATGTCTTCGTAGAGAATCTCCACATCCTCATCCGAGTGTGTCGAAGTCGATGCGTAGGCCTGCACGACTTTGAGGGTGTACCTTTCAGTCAGCTTAATAATTATGTACGCAACCCTTGTCGATACACTGGATACTTCGACAACATTGTCAACGAGAGTTCTATGGACTAGAAACCCGACCCCGCCCTGGGAAAGTCGATCCCCTTCTCTGAAATACATAAGATGGCCCGATTCTAAAGTTACGGTGTCCTCTCCCTCTCTTCGGACTTCACTTAGTCCCAGAACGCCCCATTTTATGCATTTCAGTTCCTCTTCCAACTGTAGAAGGTGCTCGTCGAGTCGCAGCGTGCGTCCGTTGTACGTAGCCAGGGTCAATTGTTCATGGAGGTGGCGGCCTACCGTAACCCGGGGATTCTTAGCACCCCCTACCCCGCCGTAACCATGACCGCCGCCTTGGTCAGGAATAGCGGGGCGGCCGGGAACTGGGGGCTTTGGTAAATGTGCGCTTGCCATAAGAGGTTATGCCTATAATCGCCACGCTGGGCAACGCGGGTTGGCGATCGCAGGGCGTAGCTTCTCGCACCAGTGATACTGCTGCCCATCACTGGTCTGTTGCATTTAGCCACGCTATTTGAATGGATATACCGCCATTGTTTCGGTCGTCAGAGCCTCGTTCGTTGATCAGCAGGATGCGCCACGAGCAGGAGAGGTTGACTTGGGGCACTGAGATGGTGAGCGTACCCCCTTACTACTGCACCGATTTCAAAATCAAAATCGATTTTTTTTTGAAATCGATGATAATGATAACGATGATAATGTTTGGAATAATGATCCCTGAGTAACATAGGCTACATAATTTTCCCGAATTCCCACGGGAACGAAGTCCCGAGCGGGATGCTAGTTAATGAATAAATCGATTAGATAGAAGCTTCATTTCGGCTTATGTAACAATGTCAACCTCATTCAAAGACTCACATATTTCACATATGGGTTTTTCGGCAGTTGAGACGTTCGATTGTAAAGTTCACGGTCGGTTTAATAAGAAATGACAGGGAGCCGCTCCCGGGGCGACGCTGGGTTGGACAAGTGCTGGGAAGATTATCTCATAAATACATATTTATACTTCATTCACAGTGTGCTGTTTAGCTATTATGTTTGTGTATATCTCTGCTGTGGCCAATATAAAGTGTAATCATAATCAGTAAACGGATTTCTTGAAATAATCTACTGGAATCAAATTCTTATTTGTGTTTTTTTATGCAAAGTGAAAGCGATGTTGACGAGTGCGGTATGTAGAGTACATAGAGTATATCGAGCAGTGAGTTGTGTTTCATCTCACGTAAGGAGATTAACATCAATATTGGAGAGAGCGCTACGACCGTGAGGATTTCTATTCTCTCTATGCTGGACTGGGGGTTAAAGAAAAACTTAGAATGTGCCAGCTACCAACTCTTCCTAGGAATACTGTAGGATTCAGTTATTGGGATGTGAGGGAATTATTCAATTATGGGCGAAAGGCTGACAACCTACCACCACTACATTTACGTTCCATCTAATGACTCTCAGAATGCATGTGAAACATGGCGTCAAAAGGTTTAAAAACGTCAAGAGTTTGTCTAACTGTGTATGTTTGTATAACTCTGAAAGTTGATTCTTAAACTGCACCGTCATCTCAACAAATGTTTTTATTTGTCCCCGTATTAAGTAAATTTAATAAAAGGTCCCAATCAGTCGCACCGCCGCCACCTCCGCCGGTAGAGGGCGCCGTGAATCAATCCGCACATCTATTGCCGTGCTATTGCCGATGCAGTCGCTGGCTGGGCTTTGGATTCGTGCTCTGAGTCACAAGAGGCTACACAACACTAGTAATGAATGAAAAGGCAGATGCAGTGGGCTCCTTTCCAGAGTATAGCAAATCTTGGCTAATCGGTGATATGCTGTAATTGAGTGATAGTTTAAATTCGTCCCCTATTTTAGGTCGCTCAGATCATTATCATTAGATAACTTCGCTCAGATCATTATCATTAGATAACGCACCCGCAAGGCCTTGAGTCAAAGTTTTATTGAAGGACTTTAATACATACATAAAAAAGCTCACGACTTTGTCCCGTTGGGATAGGCAGAGACCACGGACCACAGGACCTTAATGTTATCTTTTAACAGTAAAACACTGCTTGAATACCAATTTTCAGTGCAACTTTTTTTTCCTGTGTAAAACTACATGAAATGTTAACGCACAAATCGGTCAAAGACCAAAAATTAATCTACTCTCAGAAACTTTAAAACTCGTGTCTCCATAGAATTAGTTGTTTTGTTTTTCCAAAATGTTTTCTGATCCAACCCCTTAGCTGAAATTTTATTGCCACAAACATTTCCTTCGTAAACTTGTAAAATCAAAACTTTCTGGAAACTTTATATGAAGACGGTATGAATCATGGGGTGCGAGTGACGACGAAACCCGCCGAACGGACGCGTCGGATGGCTCACCCTCGTAAACTGAGGGTGAATCTAACTCACTGACACCATATAAACTTGTTCAGTTTTATAGCCCTGTCCCGAGGTATACTTTTGAAAAATAGTCTCTTTTGATAGTCATTTCTAAAACTTGGAAACTGGTATTTGAAAAATAAAGAACGTCCAATAGGTAATAATTGGTTTAGATATCATCTGAAAACAATTTAGAATTATTTTTTGTGCAATTTTTAAATAAAATTTTGATACAAATTGTGCTTGTAAGTAACTTATTATTCTGTTCGATGTAATTGCATAAAATTATGGTAATAAGTAGTAATTGGATCTTTCTAATCATTTATCGATACTGACATGTTGTTACTATAACAGAAGTACGCAGAATACTTGAAATCATGACACGTTTATGTTTTTTGTTTGTTTTATTAAACATCCCAGCGTGGATCGCAGCTTATGTAAGTATTATGTTAAGATATATTAAATCCAAAAAAGTAGTGTTTTAAGTCAAACATGTTTATCTGTGTGTCTGTCTGTGGCATAATAAAGCTAACGAAATCGAGATGGTTATTAGCTATATTTAATCGGGGGTTATACAAAATGTTAAGTTTTAGAGTTAAATATCTTGTAGAATGTTTTGCATTGTACCGGATCCCAATCTTTGTTTTGCAGTATTGGTTGGTTACACCAGAGCGCGCCGGTATTATTGAAGTCAATCCCAAATATGTGACAAATGCAAAAGTAAACGTTAGAAGATATGGGAGAGGACAGCGCTACGTCGTTAATGTAGAGAGAACTACCTTACATACTTGGGGCGACAACGTTACGGTAAATTTACATTAACATGTTAAATCAGTTGAACGATCTTTTTGTACAATCACGTCAGGAACCAATTTCACTAACCCTAGGGTCAGGTTCATCACCGAGCGTTACCATGCTTTATGGGCACGCACCGTTGGAGTCTGGATGACTGATGTTATGACAAGTGTCCGTAATTTATAAGAAATTTTTAATTTTTACCATAATTTTAGAACATGTTCCATCTAAAAACCCTCACATTTTAGGTCAAAGTGGCATCAAGTGGTTGGCTAGAATCACTGATGCTCTGCCTACCCCGATAGGGATTACAGGCGTGAGCGTATGTATGTATAATTTAGAACGGAACAGTCGAGACAAGTCATGGTATTGTTGGTGTTTCTTATCTCAATTTATTAGGGTCGTGTTGACATGGCATTGATTCTGAACGAAATCACTTTTTGGAGTCATTGGTAATCAATTGATTTGAATTTTTTGACAAACTTTTTAAATTAAGCGAAATATGATTATTATTTGCACACAGATTAAGGTCGTCGTATATGAATACCTGCATAACGAGTACAGACCCAGTTTTGTGGAAGTGGAACACAAATTGTGCAAGATGTACAAACTTATTCTACCTTATGGAAGACCCATTTTAAATAAATTCAACTTAACGTGCCCCGTTCCCCCGGTAGGTATATTGAGATTCAAGATATTAATTTGACATAAAAAAATCACACTACAACCTTTGAATGTGTAGCATTTATTCATTTATTTATTTTACTTCTCACAACAGTCAACGTAGCAGTTACGAATAGTAATTACTCACACTAACACACAGAGCGACACATTCCCTCACTAGCACAAAACAACAATACACTGGTTCGAAGACAATTACTTAGCATTTTAACATTGTACTTGTACCTTTAGATTACTTCAATTTTTAAGCCCTGACTAAATAGAGGGGTGTTAGAAATTTGACGAGAGTGTTTCTGTATTTCTGTGGTATGGTAGCTCCTAAACGAAAGGACTGATCTTGACGTGTTTTTTTTTTGTTTGAAAGCTGACGTAATTGAGATTTTTTTGACTATATTTAAACAAAATTATTTCAGCATTTTAAAGTTATAAACTGTTAATGTCGGAGGTGATATATAATTTTATGAACTGTATTACGACATGACTCACAATTTAACACGGTTCTCTTCCGAATGTTTATACTTCATTACACATTTTTATTTATAAAAACAATAAATGTTTTTTAAATTACCAATGGGGAAAAAAACTTTGTGTAAAATTGCCATTTTCTTGCTAACTGTTCACTTTTTTAAAATCTGTACTGGGATCAGAATTTCACGAAATATTATTGATAGTCTGCTGAGACCAATTTCGTGTATCTGCAATAGTGAGGGTACTTCCTATAATACTGCTTTATCTAGTTTCCATACCGTATAATTCAAAAATACACTTCTCCTACTCTAACAAACCGTTTCCGGCGGTAACAAACCGGCTCCTTTCCAGAGTATAGCAAATCTTGGCTAATCGGTGATATGCTGTAATTGAGTGATAGTTTAAATTTGTCCCCTATTTTAGGTCGCATGTTATATTATAAAATTTCATTTTATGAAAAATTCAGTATTTGCAAAATTTTTAGGCATTCATTGTTACGGGCAATTTAATTTACTCTGATTTCGCAATTTTTCTGTAAAATGAAGTTCAACACCACCGATTAACCAAGTTTTGCCTCATCATCATCATCATATCAGCCTATTGCAGTCCACTAGGCCACCCATAGGCCACCCCCAAGGTGTGCCACTTTGCACGATCCTCCGTTGTTTTCATCCAGCCACTACCCGCTATCTTCTTTAGGTCATCTGACCATCTGGCTGGGGGGCGTCCTACACTACGTTTGCCTAGACGTGGTCTCCATTCGAGAACCTGTCTACTCCAACGCTCGTCGGTTCTGCGACAGACATAGCCAGCCCACTGCCACTTCAGCTTGCTACACTTTTGGATAATATCCATCACTCCGGTTTTCTGTCGGATGACCTCGTTTCGGATTCTATCCCTTAGCGAGATCCCGAGCATGGAGCGCTCCATTGCTCGCTGAACGACGTGCAATCGGTGGGCCAACCTCACTGTCATGTTCCACGTTTCGGCTCCGTAGGTCATGACTGGTAGGACGCATTGATTGAAGACCTTGGTCTTTAGACACTGCGGGAGTGGCGACGAAAAGATATGACGCAGCTTCCCAAACGCCGCCCAGCCAAGCTGCACTCTTCTGGTGATTTCCCGCTCGAAGTTGTCTCTACCTAACTGCAACGCTTGCCCGAGGTATATGTATTCCTGAACAACATCGAGCGTAACACCGTCAACAGAGATCGGCCTGGACACGACATTATCATTGAACATGACCTTGGTCTTGTCCAAGTTCATCCCAAGGCCGACACGTCTCGAGGCAGCGTTAAGGCTGTGCAGCATTTCTTGCAGGATTTGTGGTGTTTCTGCCAATATTATTATGTCGTCAGCGAAGCGGAGGCGCGATAGAAATTTGCCGTTGACATTAATGCCCAGTCCATTCCAATCTAGCGTCTTAAAGACGTCCTCTAGAGCATTGTTAAACAGTTTCGGGGATATGACATCCCCCTGTCTAACACCTCTGAGCAATTGGATTGGTCTTGTACGGTGGTTTTGTAAATTTACATTAACATGTTAAATCCGTTGACCAATCTGGTCAAAGTGGCATCAAGTGGTTGGCTGGAATCACTGATGCTCTGCCTACCCCGATAAGGATATGTATGTGTGTTTTAGAACGGTCGAGTCAAGTCATGGTATTGTTGGTGTTTCTTATCTCAATTTATTAGGGTTGTGTTGACATGGCATTGATTCTGAACGAAATCACTTTTTGGAGTCATTAGTAATCAATTGATTTGAATATTTGGACAAACTTTTTTTATTAAGCGAAATATGATTATTATTTGCACACAGATAAAGGTCGTCTTATATGAATACCTGCATAACGAGTACAGACCCAGTTTCGTGGAAGTGGAACACAAATTGTGCAAGATGTACAAACTTATTCTACCTTATGGAAGACCCCTTTTAAATAGATTCAACTTAACGTGCCCCGTTCCCCCGGTAGGTATATTGAGATTCAAGATATTAATTTGACATAAAAAAATCACACTACAACCTTTGAATGAGTAGCATTTATTCATTTATTTATTTTACTTCTCACAACAGTCAACGTAGCAGTTACGAATAGTAATTACTCACACTAACACACAGAGCGACACATTCCCTCACTAGCACAAAACAACAATACACTGGTTCGAAGACAATTACTTAGCATTTTAACATTGTACTTGTACCTTTAGATTACTCCAATTTTTAAGCCCCGACTAAATAGAGGGGTGTTAGAAATTTGTCGAGAGTGTTTCTGTATTTCTGTGTCTATCTGTGGTATGGTAGCTCCTAAACGGAAGGACTGATCTTGATGCGTTTTTTTTTGTTTGAAAGCTGACGTAATTTTTTAACTATTTCAGCATTTTTAAGCTATAAACTGTTAATGTCGGAGGTGATATAGAATTTTATGAACTGTATTACGACATGACTCACAATTTAACACGGTTCTTTTCCGAGTGTTTATACTTCATTACACATTTTGATTTATAAAAACAATAAATGTAATTTTTTAAATTACCAATGGGGAAAATCATTAAAAAAATGCGATTTCTGACTTTTTTAGTACTCCAACTACAATAGAAGTTTTTGATCAGTGTTATAAACAGGATCGATTGGAGTTAAAAAACTTTGTGTAAAATCGCCATTTTCTTGCTAACTGTTCACTTTTTTAAAATCTGTACTGGGATCAGAATTTCACGAAATATTATTGATAGTCTGCTGAGACCATTTTCGTGTATCTGCAATAGTGAGGGTACTTCCTATTACTACTTTATCTATAATTCAAAAATACACTATTCCTACTCTAACAAACCGTATAAATAATACTAACGAACCGTAAAGCTAAATATATCGCAAAAGTTGACTGACTACGTCTGCTCACTGAAAATGTATCAGAATCTACTTATTCCGTCATTTCCCTGAACTGAGTGTAATGACAAGTCACCAGATTTTTTCAGAAAGATGCCGCAATAGATCGTCGGTTACGTTGTGATCGATTCCGGGAATCAAGCCGAGGAACTATCGATGATGGTAGCCGAGGAAACTGACAATTGTTGCCTTTTATTCTCTTCTAAGCTCAGCAAAGTAGTTACACTACACTTTTTACACTTACACCTACATTTTTTGAGTTTCTTTTTCAAACTCCTTATTTTTCAGAGACACCAGACTTTTGATAACATAAGTTTTGAAAATTCATTGGAACAACTAAATTTGCCCTACAAGTTACCATTTGAAGAAGGAAAGCTTGAATTACATTTTATGTTAACGGAAACCAGAGAAATATTAGCGGCGTTTTACGTGTGTGGAACTGTTAAAAATTTAGTGACGAGACCGAAAATAAAATCAATTACATTATTCTAAATGATTTTTCGTGTTGCATTTTTCTCAGTAAAATTAAAAATTAAATTCTAAAACGGGTCTAAATTCGCGTATATATACTAATGTACCTATTCCCGACGTTTTGACGCGGTTGCACGCGCCGTGGTCACGGGTAGACTGTTGTTGTCTCAGCAAGATGTCATAGAAGTGGGAATAGGTAAATAAATATATATACGCGAATTTAGACCCGTTTTAGAATTTAATTATGTGTACAAATTGCGAAAGTTTAAAGTGTTAAAATAAAAATTATATTTAAAATCTCGTTTATATTGAAGTAAGTAGCCACCCTAACGAATGATCGCAGTTTGCAGACCGCAATATTATAATTACGGTTTTACAACTAAATTAACACAAATAATAAAATATTGGGCAGGAAAGTAAGTGGTAAGCAAAGTGCCGACAATGCCAGAACAGTTCGCCGATTTCTTTCTCAATCGCTTTGAAGCCCTGGCCGGTTGTTGCGAGCCTCTCTCCTTCACAGGGAGTGAGGCAGTTTAGTTTTTATGAGTGTTTCAATTAGAAGTAGCCAGTTTTTTTGTTTAATAATTACCTATGTGTAACTGTGGCCGCTAATAAGGACCACTCATAAAAAGCTTTATAAGTTAGGCTAACGTCATTATCTTTACTAATATTTTAAAGAGGAAAGATTTGTATTTTTGTATGTATAACGAATAGGCTCCGAAACTACTGAACCGATTTCAAAAACTCGTTCACCGTTAGGATGCTACATTATCCCTGAGTAACATAGGCTACATAATTTTCCCGAATTCCCACGGGAACGAAGTCCCGAGTGGGATGCTAGTTATTGAATAAATCGATTAGATAGAGGCTTCATTTCGGCTTATTTAACATTGTCAACCTCATTAAAAGACTAACATATTTTACATATGGGTTTTCGGCAGTTGAGACGTTCGATTGTAAAGTTCACGGTTGGTTTAATGAGAAATGACAGGGAGCCGCTCCCGGGGCGACGCTGGGATGACATGTGCTGGGAAGATTATCTCAAAAATACATATTTATACTTCATTCACAGTGTGCTGTTTAGCTATTATGTTTGTATATATCTCTGCTGTGGCCAATATAAAGTGTAATCATAATCAGTAAACGGATTTCTTAAAATAATCCACTGGAATCAAATTATTATTTGTGATTTTTTTATGCAAAGTGAAAGCGATGTTGACGAGTGCGGTATGTAGAGTACATAGAGTATATCGAGCAGTGAGTTGTGTTTCATCTCACGTAAGGAGATTAACATCAATATTGGAGAGAGCGCTACGACCGCGAGGATTTCTATTCTCTCTATGCTGGACTGGGGGCTAAAGAAAAACTTAAAATGTGCCAGCTACCAACTCTTCCTAGGAATACTGTAGGATTCAGTTATTGGGATGTGAGGGAATTATTGAATTATGGGCGAAAGGCTGACAACCTACCACCACTACATTTACGTTCCATCTAATGACTCTCAGAATGCATGTGAAACATGGCGTCATGAGGTTTAAAAACGTCAAGAGGTGTCTGTGTATGTTTGTATGACTCTGAAAGTTGATTCTTAAACTGCACCGTCATCTCAACAAATGTTTTTATTTGTCCCCGTATTAAGTAAATTTAATAAAAGGTCCCAATCAGTCGCACCGCCGCCGCCTCCGCCGGTAGTGGGCGCCGTGAATCAATCCGCACATCTATTGCCGTGCTATTGCCGATGCAGTCGCTGGCTGGGCTTTGGATTCGTGCTCTGAGTCACAAGAGGCTACACAACACTAGTAATGAATGAAAAGGCGGATGCAGTGGGCTCCTTCCTAGAGTATAACAAATCTTGGCTAATCGGTGATATGCTGTAATTGAGTGATAGTTTAAATTCGTCCTCTATTTTAGGTCGAATGTTATATTATAAAATTTTATTTTATGAAAAGTTTAGTATTTGCAAAATTTTTAGGCATTTATTGTTGCGGGCAATTTAATTTACTTGACTTCGCAATTTTTCTGTAAAATAAAGTTCAACACCACCGATTAACCAAGTTTTGCCTAATGTAATGATATTAATTTTGTATCTTACTAATCAACCGAACTTAATTAAGTCGCTTTAAAAAAAATTTGAGTATTCCGAAATGTCTAACTTCATCATTAATTGAGGATCCGAATTAGAAGCGATTATTGCCCATTGATATTCGTAAAGTAGCGGGCAGTGGTTGGAGGAGGAGAGCTGAAGACCGAGCTCAGTGGCGTGCCATAGGAGAGGCCTATGTCCAGCAGTGGACTGATACAGGCTGATGATGATGATGATGATTGCCCATTGAAAAGTATTTTATATTAAATTTTGTATGTTAAACAATACAGGGCTTTAGACATCTCTCTTTCAACCTCTCGGGTGGTAAATCAGTCCATGAAACTGAGCAACTTCCCCAAGGAACATAGGGAAAAATATGAAAAAAAATGTTGAGTTCCCATACAAACTTCATGAGCATAAAGCCCTGTATATTGCGAGAGGGTTGCATGATATTGTACTAGTGAGGGTCACATAGTACCATTTGTTGCTGAGAGTTACTGACAAACATATTGTTGAGATCGATCGTGATATTTCAAATGTTCTGATTTAATGACAAACGCAAATTATACAGGGTGAAAAAAACCTCCTAGTTGTATTCAATATCCTGAACCAGTATCACTTGTAAGTGATACTGGTTCAGTGTTCTGTAGAACACTTTTCATTTTTTTTTCCTAAACGTAGATACCACTCGAGTGCACCCCCCGAGCGCTACCCGCACATAAATGTGTTCTTTGAGTGATACTGGTTCAGGATTTTGAATATAGCTCGGAGGTTTTTTATCACCTTGTATACAGACGCAAAGTAAAGGTAGTTATATACAAATCATTCATACACTACTTATGATATAGAATAAATTGCTTATGAGAGGAGAAAAAAAACATTTGTAAATGCATCAGTATGCAGTGCAGCAACGATCGCATTCGATCCCCGGCCACAATCAGCAGTTTCCTGCGGTCGATTAGTGCACCCCGCACGCCGCACCCCATGCCCCGCGCCGTGCCGGCCAAAAACTGGGCAGCATTTTAATTGGATGCATATTTAAACCACACCGCGTCAAATTGAGAGCTGAAGCTAACGAGTTCGAATTGGAAAACATTGATTAGTCCGGCATTTGTACAAATTAGTAGAATTTTTTACTAGTTCTTTGTAAATGAGTAGGTCTCTAATACCTACGCTTCGTTGTACTCAGCAAATACGAGTACCCACATGTGTGTGCTCCTCCTGAGTTCCTATCATTTGTATGTATGTAGAAGTACCAAATATATTTGTAACCTCACGTGTTGTGGTACTAGTTTAATGTGAAATAAACCTATATCTCTTTCTGTAGAAAGGGGTAAATATTTTGTATTTAAAATTAAATAAAAACTTGGAAACCTCTCAACAACGCAAGCCAAGCAGGTCTTCCATAATACGACGATGATTTTTTTAAATATTATGACATGGGTTAACCCTGACCCCAATCTTAGGTCATAGATGAGGTCGACGATGGAGCGAGTTAACCCAAAAAATGCCTATTAAGGCACTGGTACTCCCTTAAGCACCGACGGAACACAGCAAGCTGTTTGGCGTAACACTTCAGCAGGAGGGTGGTCACGAACTAGACTGCCCTTCACAAAGCCAACCACACCGCACGAGACCATAAGATGCCACCTCAGATTGAAAACAAACTGAGGTCTCGTTGCC
The DNA here is from genome assembly GCA_949987775.1 of Aproaerema taeniolella. Taxonomy (NCBI): domain Eukaryota; kingdom Metazoa; phylum Arthropoda; class Insecta; order Lepidoptera; family Gelechiidae; genus Aproaerema; species Aproaerema taeniolella. The sequence continues at coordinate 22,027,656 of OX465249.1, read as the reverse complement.
TAAGATGGATTACTAGGAGGCAAGTCTAATTTTTGTTTCCTTAGTCGCCTCTTACGACACCAACGGAAAGAGATAGGGTGGTGTTATTCTCAACCGATCACCACACGGCGGCGGTAAGATTGTATGATTGTAAAGATTACGATGATTCAATAAACCAAGAACAATTTGATCTGATCTTCATCGTAGTCTTCTTCTTAATTTACGACCGCGCTCTTAACGGTGCAATGAACGCCATGTAGGTACATTTGGTGATTTGCCCTCTCGATACCATAAGACTTCAACCTGATCATAAAGTCAGAAAGTATGAAGAAACTTTGAAATCTGTTGGTGCTGATGAAGCACCCTTCGCATTTCTAGCAAATACAGTAAGTATAGGTATATAGTATGAGAAGTATTTAGTGTATCATTAGCCGACCTGTGTCTGGTGCGTCGAGTTGCCAGAACAAACAATCGGGGCAAGTGGCGTGTTGTCGGACGTCCTGCCTCTGTCGGCGAGTGAGGACGTGCCAGGGTTGCGACGGTTCAAGATCTCCTGGGAAAATGCTTCCTTCGTTGGAGGAGTCTTTTCACATAAAAACTGGTTGACGATAAAGACTGCGAAATTGTGAATTCAATGAATTAAGAAATTAGGTGTGACACTATGATGTGAAGCATTGTCACCGTTATATTGTCAGACCTGAAATTTTGTAATTTTACTTATTATGATTACAGTCACTCACTACTATACGAGCTGCCTCTTTTTTTTCACATTGATGGACTTTTTTTAAATATCAATGCAACCTAACTGAACCGAACCTAAAAAAGCTTAAATTAAAAAGCTAAATTTTTTTTTTGATTCGATGAAATGCTGCATTTTAGAAAAATAAAAGAGAAAAATAATAAAAACGTCAAAAATTCCGTAATTTTCAAATTAAACTCATTTAGGAGGATTATTGAATTAGTACTTTTCCTCGAAGAAATCGTGTTACGATATCCGACCACAATATGTGTATAATATCCTACAGCCCTAGTACTTTGTGTGTACATTGCTGATTGAATTGTCTGACAAATAACCCCCTCCCCCATGCCGCGCCCTGCCTTCACCCCCGCGGCTCATCAAGTACAGCATTAACCATGTAAACGTAGCCGATGAGATTTCAAAGTCAATGTTTGCCTTTTCAGCGATACGTAGAAGTCTATGGCCTCCACCCTCCGTGTCCTTGTCTGTGTGTTCATTAGATGTTAGGTGGTTCTAGGTATCTGTTTCACAAGTGAGATTGTTTTACTTATATTTTTTTTAAATGGCATTACGGACGGGTCGCGAGTAAATCTGTATCATGTTAGAGAAGCAACCGAAACACATGACAGAAAAATAGGTGGGGTTTTGGGGTTAGATTCCCGGTCGAGGTAAATGTTGTTGTAAAATATGTGTTTGTACTCCGGTCTATGTCTGTGACTCAAAGAACCCACAATACTGAGGAAAACTTTATATGGGATTTGTAGAGGAGCTACGCTTACTTACTTATGAATGAAATACTGAAGTTATACTCAATTTTAGTTAGAACGTAATGTAATTATTGCTTCAGAGAGAGAACATTACAAACGACGGTTTAATCCGTAGATGATCCTAACAGTAACACGACTGAACCGGACCGGATGCGGCAATCAATCAGCCGGAGCGGATCTATCCGGATACACCCGGGTGATTAGTGCCACTCAGATCATTATCATTAGATAACGCACCCGCAAGGCCTTGAGTCAAAGTTTTATTGAAGGACTAATACATACAAAAAAAAATAGGTAAAAAAACTTTTTAAGTTAAACGGTTTAATGTTAAACATACATTGCAATGTTTAAGATAAATGTACTAAAAACCAAAAAATAATAAAATAGATACAGTCGTGGGAATTATAAACATATGCATAGACTAGACTAAAATAAAACCGTGGGGCACGTCAATTGTCTACAAATTATCGACTTAATGTGCCCCACGGTTTTATTTTAGTCTAGTCTATGCATATGTTTATAATTCCTACGACTGTATCTATTTTATTATTTTTTGATTTTTAGTACATTTATCTTAAACATTGCAATGTATGTTTAACATAAAACCGTTTAACTTAAAAAGTTTTTTTACCTATTTTTATTTTCTAGTTTTTAGTTTTTATTAAAAACATACATTTGGTAGCGGCGGCCATCTTGTATTTCAATTTTTTATAGTATATTGTATTCTGCTTGTTGAGCCCTTTCATTTGATACCCATATTGATGGGATTGATAAAACCTACGTTATCCGCCATTTTGTAGCGGCCGCCATCTTGGATTTCAATTTTTTATAGTATATTGTATTCTGCTTGTTGAGCCCTTTCATTTGATACCCATATTGATGGGATTAATAAAACATAAATTATCCGCCATTTTGTAGCGGCGGCCGTCTTGAATTTATAATGATAATGAATAAACATAATTGTATTGTCACCAAAATCCAAAGTATATACAAAATTTCAGATTAATCGGTTGACAGGAAGAGGGTGAAATTTGATTTACTAAATTTGACCCAAGAATAATAAATAAAACAAACGGGGTGAGCTAAATAAAACCGTTTAAAAAAGCTCACACCTTTGTCCCGTTGGGATAAGCAGAGACCACGGACCACAGGACCTTATTGTTATCTTTTAACAGTAAAACACTGCTTGAATTCCAATTTTCAGTGCAACTTTTTTTTCCTGCGTAAAACTACATGAAATGTTAACGCACAAATCGGTCAAAGACCAAAAATTAATCTACTCTCAGACACTTTAAAACCCGTGTCTTCATAGAATTAGTTGTTTTGTTTTTCCCAAAATATTTTCTGATCCGACCCCTTAGCTAAAATTTTATTGCCACAAACATTTCCTTCGTAAACTTGTAAAATCAAAACTTGGTGGAAACTTTATATGAAGAGGGTATGAATCATGGGGTGCGAGTGACGACGAAACCCGCCGAACGGTCGCGTCGGATGGCTCACCCTCGTAAACTGAGGGTGAATCTAACTCACTGACACCATATAAACTTGTTCAGTTTTATAGCCCTGTCCCGAGGTATACTTTTGAAAAATAGTCTCTTTTGATAGTCATTTCTAAAACTTAGAAACTGGTATTTGAAAAATAAAGAACGTCCGATAGGTAATAATTGGTTTAGATATCATCTGAAAACAAGGACAGACATTAATTTTTGTACTCACAAACTAAATTTATCTTATTACGTGGTTTGGTAAATCAGTGTCATTATGTTTGATTTTTATCAAGCATCCATATAGCCATTGACTGTTGTTGTTTAATTATCTACTAGCTATGAAAGATAAGATCGCTATACAATGATATGTCTGCGTTACAACTACGTACTTTCTGTGTTTTATAGTCCATTTTTTTTAGCCAGCCTATTTACGTCCCCACCGAGGGGCACGGGCCTTCCTTCGATAGGCGAAGAGGATTTAGGCCAATGCGGGTTGGTGGACCGCTCGTCTTTCGAAAATGAATTTTCTTGGGCGGACAGATTTCATCACGATGTTTTCCTTTACCGTTGAGCAAGTGATAATAAGAAATCCGTACGTAAATCCGAAAAGACGAATTCAGTGATAAAGGCCCGCTAGGATTTGAACCCGCAACCTTCCGATTACAAGGCTGGCTTGTTACCAACTGGGCTATCACCGCTATTGTTAAATTATCTACAGCTATAAAAGATAAGATCGCTACAGTGATTTGTCTGCGTTACAACTACGTACTTTCTGTGCGCTATAGTCCATATCTCATTTTAATTGCTTACGCATTATTCAGTAGTTTAGTCACGTTCAGTGATTTAATTTGTAATGCGCTGTTATCAAACTGACATTAATTTGCATGCGGAGTGTGCGCGAATAGAAATTAACCAATTTAACATCCTACGCATAAATCTCACAGAAAATTCAACCGCTTTTCATAAACGAAGCCAGTCACTTCAGAAGATAATCACAATAAGGTGTTCTTAGATGTGATGAAACCATTTTGATTAATTAAGAATCTAGCAGCACGTCACGATGTAATTAAGTGAATGACTCTCGAGCATTGATTGTCATTTATAAGCCTTCTTCATGTGCACCTTGAATAAGATAATGGGCCTTTTTATAATGCTTAAACGAGGTACGGTAAAATTGTATTACCATTGCCTCCTAAGTATGCGCTAGTGACACTAGAAGCTGGCAACATAAGGGGCAGTGGTAAAACAAATTCTGCTGTGCCGTCTGAATTATAAAAAGGCCCAATCAAATCAGTTTTTCTTCCTTGCTCGTTCTCATAATTCTTCATCCGATGACCTAATGTCACGAGTAACAAACAATAATGACTCAATAATCCTAATTTATAACCAGTTTTACCTAATACTTGTAGGTTTCTGTGCATCCAAATAATGAAATTGACTTGCAATAAAATTAGTAGTACCAGGTAGGTACCTAGTTAATCGAGCCCTGTTTCCTCTCGCCCCTCATTTCACACCACATTGACCACCGCACTGCCCTTTGCCCGTTTTCAACCGCCTCAACCGCAGATCAGCCAACCTGCACCTCCACCACAGAAATCAAATCTAATCGATTCAACCAAGAATATTCAGTTAGAAGTTCTAACTGAACGACCATTGGAATTGCATTAGATGAATAAACATGAATAAGCACGGCGAATAAGCTTAGAAATCTGAATAACTGTCAATAAAGTGAACGTTTTGGCTACCCCAACAAAGACTATAAGCTTCATATAAATGAAAATTGAAAGCAAATGATTCATTTTTTTAATTTAAAAAATCTTATTAAAACTAGATAGTTCTAGAATGTAAGTACAGTGTCAAACTGCTGAATATTTAATGAATTTCAAAGGGCCCTTAAAATTAAATCGGTTAAACTTCAAAATGTAATCAACTAATCACGATCGGCCGGAGAAACAATTAAATCTATTGGAGTTATTTACCGGTAGCCGCGCGCTGATAAATTGTTTAGTGGTTTGATTATTTCGGTCGCGGTCGTGTTTAATTTCGTTCACCGGACACTTGTGTTTCAATAAATTGAACTAAAGTTCCAACTAATGATCTAATTGATTGATTGCTATTTAAGATGGTATCTTTCTATTTCTGGTATCTTTCTATGAAAGAAGTTTGATTTAATTACGAATTTGTTTATGTATTTTACTGAATCAAATATGGTTATTCTGGAGCGTTTAGGTTAATCTAGGAACTGAAAAGGCAAATAAATAAATAAATCTGATTTAAACAGCTACCTACTATATTTTATTTTATTCATTCCTACTATGATAATGTCCTTTATTAACTAGAATACATATAGGTATAACACAAGGGATCAAACTTTTCAGAGTACCTAGCAATGTAGTATAATTTTTTACAGCGAGGTGTGCAAATCTTGAGCGAAATAAATTGTATAATACGTTTATTAAAACGTTGAGTTATTTAATGTCCCTCATTATTAGCAGTTTATCTCAAGGCATCATCATTTAATGGGTGGTATTGTTGGTGACAATTTACTTGCGAGTAATAAAGTCGGTCTTTATTCTGGTAATGGTCAATTTGCGTCGCGGCGGCGGCGGCGCGGCGGTGCTAATGTCGGCGCTAAATCTTCGATTGTGTAGCGCCAGCAGCCGCCGACTGAATGCCGGCTAATGTCCACACATCCGTCACATCTGTCCTCGACATCCACCACTTATTTTAATCGTCGTTTATTTTCCCGCATAATAATTTTTCTACAATGTTTAGTTAACTGGGTCGAGCGATGAACCAACAAAATGAGTCTGAGTCCTCAGAGAGCTTTTGCTTTCTCCGTCTTTATTTAGATAAATAACAAGCGTCTCTTACCCTTCCCCTCCCCCTGCCCCTACCCCGCTGTAATCCTTCGTTAAAATAGTATAATTGTGACAGAGAGCGGGCGCGGGGACAAACGGCGCTAACTAGCTCTCAATGGCAATAAATAACACTAATCTCAGGATTACTCGGGACCGGAGCGGAGCCGCGTGAAATTAACTAGCTAGGGGCCACCTTGGACGCTACCTACGAATTTCAAAAGTAATATTGAAACAACAATTAGATAGAGTTCATCAAAGAACCGAAAGCGTAACAAATGAGATCCATTCCAGTACATCCTTACTGATATTATAAATGTGAAAGTAGGGGTTTGATACGCTTTCACGCAAAAACTACTCAACCGGTCATCATGAAACTTTGTACACATATTCTCGGAGGTACTAGAAGTAACATATGATACTTTTTATTTTAAAAAAATTTGAAAGTCCACGCGGGCGGAAAGCTAATATACTATAATATCATGAAACATTGTCAATCGATTATATGATAATTTACTGTATTTCACTGGGGGAGCTAAATATATGGTAAACAAACGTTCTTAGTAGATGTAAACTAAAATAACAAGCTTCCACTTTTCCATGTATTCGAGACAATACTATATGTATAACTAGCATTCCGCTCGGGACTTAATTCCCGTGGGAATTCAGGAAAATGATGTAGCCTGTGTCCATTGGGGATAATGTAGCTTTCTTATGGTGAAAGAATTTTTCAAATCGGTCCAGTAGTTTCGGAGCCTATTCAATGCAAACAAACAAACAAAATTCAAACGAAAATTTCAAATTTTCCGCTCGGGACTTCGTTCCCGTGAGAATTCGGGAAAATCATGTACCCTATGTCCATCACGGATAATGTAGGATTCTAATGGTGAAAGAATTTTTCAAATCGTTCCAGTAGTTTCGGAGCCTATTCAATGCAAACAAACAAACAAACAATCAAATCTTTCCTCTTTATAATATGTATAAAAGATAGATATAGATAAAAGATATAATATATAGAAGATATAGATGGATAATTGTGAGAAAAATTCGAAGCTTATTGGTTACATATGTACTAGTTTTCCGCCCCCGATTTCTTTGGCATGGAAAAGTCCAACTTGTTTCTCTTCAGTTTTCCATCTGAGTAAACTGTCACGTCAACTCGCTGCTCGCCTACGATGTGAAGGAAGGACAAACAAAGTTTAACATTTTTAATGCAGTGTAAGAATTAGTTAGGATAATTAAAATAATCATATCTGTAGTACACACTTTATACACCTAACTGTATATAGTTCTATTCTTATTGTTAAAATGTTTTTGAGAAATGTCTTTTTAATCCAAGCCGCCACGTGGTAGAGGCGCAGTGCGTTGTAATTTGTACTCCCGCCATGTGTTAGAGGCGCAGTGCGTTATATTTTTCTAAGATGTCAAATAAGTCGGGGGCGGAGTTGTTATGAGTGGTGGGATTTACGAGCCCAGACCAGTCGGTAATAATACGAGCGCAGAGACATAGCGCCGCCGCGCCGTCGTCGCTGTGACTTATCGGCACTGCTACAGCTGGTATTACTTGTTATTTATTGGAATTTTAATAAAAACTACTTAATTACGAGCCGTAATAACTTTATTTTAATCACGATCAGAGTTTTATCTATATTTTTTTATATCTAGAATAGAATATTTATATCTTATTGTACCTTACTCATTTCTACGCTGTTTAAATGTACACTTTGCGGCCAACAGTTTTGGTAGATAGTTGTTGACGTTGTTGTGTAAGTATAACATGCAACAGTGTTGTATTTTAAGACAATAATTCACGAGCTCACATTGTCAGTTTAATGTGTTGCAATAAAAATAATGTGAACCGCAATGATATAACGACCACGACCGTCGACCATACAGCAAACATGTCTACGACCTACACTGGCAAGATACTAGATAGACTGACACACCAACATCTACAGGCACTAGTTAGTTGCATCTCCTTACAATACGAAACATTCTCACACTCAAACCAACTTATTTGAAACTTGTCATCGCGATCGAAATTCGATTGCGTTACTATGTAATTTGTGATTTAAATTCTCTTTGTATAAAGCAGATATCGCGTTGGCTAACGCTCTCTATCCTTGTCTCCTAACTAATAAAAGAAATCCCCTTGTGGGATAAGTCCGCCTTTGTACTGTGTTTCTTATGTCTCTTGTGTAACTTCTGCTCATGTGCAATAAAGAATAAATACATACTTAGATACAAACGCGAAAATTTGTAAGAATGGATATATGGATGTTTGTTCCTCTTTCACGCTCAAACGGCTGGATCAATTTAGATAAAATTTGGCATGGAGGTAACTGACACATTAACCAAATAATTTTCTCAAATTTACACGGGAACGAAGTCCCGGGCGGAAAACTATTTAAGTATGTAATAATCATCTGTTCAAAAGATTTTAAAAATAAAAAACACAAGTATGAGCTTAAAGCTCAAAATATTTTAGGAAATAGGAATATGTGATATAAAGGACGATTACTGTGGATCATAAGCAGTGCATTCACATTACCACTATATGTAATGATGACATTGCGGCGAGTGCAACGCGGCGCAGTGTCGGTGCACGCCGGACGGCGGCAGACGTTAATATCAGCCGTATGACCTCCGCCATTTAATTGCACCAAGAGCTTCGCATTAAGAAGCCATCTCCGCTATTAAACCGTCCCTGCAAATTCCACCCTTTCCCATCAGTAACTACAGTCTGAATTCAAGTGTAAAGAAACACGTTTTAATCTAGACCAAGAGGCGCTTTTTGCCATCGCAATTAGGCCCGCGACAAAGTGGGAAAGAGATTTCAAAGGATTAAATGTTTCTATTACACGGCCTTTTGTCAGCTGGAAAAATATTTTTACAATTTTCTTTTCCGAAAAGAGCCTCCTTTTATGTTTACTCAGTTTGGTTTTAGATGCTTTGAGCTCATGTTACCATGTTTTTCCTGTTGTTTTTTACCAAAATAGTCAACACACAGTCACCGCCAAAATGGTGTTTCATTTAAGCTACTTTTACTTTTGGTTTCTGTGTTTTATTCCTTGTTTTTTTTCCTAGCGACTCTTTTACAAATAACTCTTTTTATGAGTAAAATTCCGATAAGTAAAAATATTCAAAACTTCTACAGCAATATATCTTATTTCACACAGCTGTTAACAAGAGTACTTTATGTCCAAGTAATGTTCTTCTATTTAACGAGCGCCTTTTTTTGTTTCAGGTATGACGTACAGCAAAATAAACTAAAGCATGCAAAACATAAGTAACAAAAAACTTTCTCCAACGCAACGTTTCCAATAAGCTCGGTGAGTTATACAAATCTTCAATAAATCCATTTTACGAAATTAAAACAGAAAATCTCCATCTGAGTAAAAACAAGGAACTGTTGACAGAACGCGACTTGAAGGCGAAATAAGTGAAATTTATGAAGAGATCGAAAACGAATTGGAAGAGAGCAGATAAATCAGGAGCGAAGGAAGATGCGAACCATTTGGCGGACCCTTGCAGTCGCGAGGAGACGCGGCCGCGGCCGGCGCTAGACGGGACGACTTGTTTACTTTTTTAATAAAATAACTATATAACTAACTATATTAACTATATATTTTCACGTTTAAGCATAAATTAATGATAATTTTCTGTTAAATTTTAATGATTTAGTAAATATTAAACTATTTTATTTACAAACAGTTTGATATTTACACTTAAATTTAAATATAAAATAAGGTCGGATCTCTTTGCTGAAATTTAGAAAAAAAAACCATTACGTACTTGTGCTTTATTTTTATTACTCACGGGCTGGGTAATACATATCATTATGAACCTTAAAACAATGACATAAGACCCACTTTATGAGCAAATGTGTTGAAAAACAGTCTTATAAAGCTATACTAACTAATTTAATAGACAAATATAATGCGTTGATAGCGACCGTAGTTTTGGAGCTTTTTTGGCGCAGTCTGTCCTGGTTCATTTGTTATACAGCGCGATAATGGGCATTTTTGCATTGGAAACTTCAATAAGTAAATCAAACACGTGAAAGGTGGCAATCGAACAGAGTCTAAGATTTTGACAGAAATAAGCAGTAGACACCCCTACCTGCGTCCCCGCGGCGATCCATCACACAGCTCCGCCACATTCGTGTCTGCTTGATGTGCTCGCTCCTGTTGCTGTGATTACTTTTTGATGACGACTCACACATCTGCTACATTACCGTTAAAAATCAAGATTAATTAAATGATTATGCAAATAGACATAAAATCTGCTTATCCTAGCAGATTTTAAAAATCCGATGTTTACGATCATAATTACTGATGTACTTAGTTACATTTGCATTTGATTTGTAGTAAATTTATCCAAATTTTTAATGTTTGTAGAAAATTTATCGGTTACAATGGAAATTCTTTACATCTTCTGAAATAAAATGAATTCTAAAGTAAAAATCGACTGTAGTAAAATGTTTACTTTATTAACAAATGACAACAATTCGTGTGCTCTTGGATTCATTTACATTATTCCAAAATTCTAGGCACTTTGCTCGCAACACAAAATGCGAAGCGGATTTATCAACATCCACTTTTCTAACTAAGAATAATATGAAATTACAAACGAACTAGTAGGAAAATAGTTAAAATATATTTAAGGATTATTATTCACGACGAGCTGAAATAACGCTGCTTGTTCAAGAATGATCATAATTATATGCAGTTCCCACTTTATATAGACTCATTTACGCATCCTTCTTTTTAGGCCGGTTCTAGATTAGCCAATGACCTTTATACAATATACAGTTCAAATAAAACTAAATAACGCCAAATTTCATCAAGTAAGTAAGATTCAACTCCATCTCAATGAAACCCAACACATCAATCAAAGTGAGAGAAGAGTGGCAGGTCGTGAGCGAAGCGCGGCTGGACATAAGAACGTCTGCGGCTAATGCGGCGATTAGTCCACTTCATTGTCGCCATCAGTCACACCACACCCTTACCCCTCCCCGCAGCACACGTCACCACAGATCAACATACTGCGATACATGACCAGCATATCAATAAACAAATCTTTTGAGGGTGTTATCCAAGTGCTAGAAAAAGGAAGGAAGACATTTTAATGCTCTTTTGAGACAAATACATCCTTAAACACTAAAAAAATAATTCAAATTAATTTAACTATGTAGAAGTATAACAAACGAATTTAGTTTATTCAAAGCTATTCTAACTTTTAATACGTAACTTGATACTAGAATCTGGGAACATAGGGGGCAATAGTAGTAAAAAAATACCGTGTAGTGCCGTTTGAATTATAAAAAGGCCCAATCTATGTAGTACATGTAGAATTTGAAAACTATATTGATAAAGTTGTGGCCTTTTTTTATATCATAAATGCAAAAGTTTACATACATACGTACGCTCATGCCTATTATCCCTAATAGAGTAGGCAGAGCATTTACTGGTTCGAAAACCACAAGATGCTACGTGTGACCCAAATTGTGATGGGTATCAAATGGAACGAGTTGTATAATGGTGAGAGGTGGTCAGCCTTTCGCCCATTATACAGCAAAACCCTCGCATCCCTCTTACAGACTTTTACTGTATACCTGGGAAGAGTAGGTAACTGGCAGATTCTTAGTTTTTCTTTCATTCCAGTCCAGCATGGGAGAAAAAAAATGCAAAAGTTTGTTCGATCATATTCCTTCTACGTCGAAATGGAGGCATGGATCGAACTGTTTATTTACACAACAACAGTTTGAGAGCTAATTCTTATAAAAATCTCTGTTGACACGAATTAAGATCATAACATATTCACATCCATGTATTGTTTCATCAGTTTCTTTTTGTGTTGCGAAACAGAGTGAATGTTATGGCAGATCTTTCCCCTGATACAGAGAGTAACTTATGTTCGAGTACCTATTTACTTCAACGCTTACTGTAGCTTATTTTTTTCCTTTCTGGAACGGTTGTCTGTCTATTGCGCGCAACCTGTCCACTACTACCGACAAGTCAGTCCCCTGGGCCCGTGCAGACGGGTTCTGATTTGTAATGTCACTCGCTCGCGTCGGTGGAGAGGGATGTAATTGCCGGAGGGCATCTCAGCTGCACTTCATTCCGGACTTGATTGAAGTCACTACGCATTCAGTGTGCCTATACATTCACACCCATTAATTGCTTAAGCTACATGATAGTTGTTATTTATACTGTTATGTTTTTCTTTCGTTTTTAAGTTAGTAAACTTCGGATTTTCTCAAAAATATCAAAGCGACTTTTAGCCATTGTGAGCTCGGAAAAACTTCTAAGACATCAAGTATAACAAATTATTTGTAGAACTAAAAAGGTTAAAAGTCTTCAAAAAATAACTATACAATATATTCACACAAACGATCGTCTAGAAATGAGGAGGTGGGAAGAAGAACTGGGGTGATGGGCGAAAGGGGGAAGAGCTTATATCAGAAGGCCACAACTTTATCAATAAAGCCCAGTAATTACCGGCTCATTCAGTGAATTTTCCCGCGAAGAGCCTCAACGACGCTCAATATTTAATACATTGTTCAGTAGCGGACGGTCTTTAATTACATTACAGTGACTTTTCATAAAATATACCTCTTAATTACACCAAAAATAAATCTAAAACGTTTTTACTCGACGACATTTTCTATAAAAGGTTTTGAGGTAATTATTTTCAGAAAATTTGATGAGGATATTTCAGCTTCCTTTATCTACTTTGCGTTATGGAAACCGTTTTTTTTTTTGTTTGATACTTATCGGATCGTTACCCACTGGGTGCCACAGGATGGCCATAGACGCCGGGGCAGACCCAAAAAGAGATGGCGTGATGATTTGTATGCTTACTATTCCAGATGGCCGGAACTTGCACAAGATCGTAAGAAATGGAAGGATGCGGGGGAGGCCTTTGCCCAGCAGTGGGATCTTGTTTAAAATTGTTTAAATTTTTTATGTTTAAAATTTTGTTTAAAGTCTTGTAGTTAATAAGTCGGTGTTCGGTATCTATAACAGTGAATTGTTGTAATGTAAAACGATGTGACGAAATGTTGAGGAGGAGCGGACACTCCCGCCACAGGTAACTTTGTTGCCCACTGGGAGTGCCCAACAAATGATATGCTAATGTACAACATTTAAAGAAATAAAGATTTTTGATTTTGATTTGATTGATCTTGTAGGCTAGATTAAAAAAAAAAACTTATTTGAAGGGCTGACCTTTAATATCACGAACAAAATCTAGTAGCAAATAACTAAAATTAAAGCTATTTAGTCGATACCGGTCCCGTCGTCTCGCGGCGGCAGTCATTTAAACCCACTCAGCGGTGGCAGCCAGAACTCCCGCAGAAGTCACGGAACAATTTAAATCACCGTAATCTGTCAAAAAGCCGACGACAAAGAACGATCCCAGTACCTTGATACACAGTATTGAATCTCGAGGGATTTTGAATTTTTCTAATACAAATTACATATCATAACTACAGTTTTATTTAGTTATACAATCCTAGCAACGTCAGGGCGATAAAAGTAGAGGTTGTTACTTATATTTATTGTGGGTGACTATCACCTTTTTCCATCAGGAAGGCATTTGGAAGGAGATGGTCAACTCATTTTCTGAGCATTGTGACTATCGGGTCAAATAATAATTGGAATACCGAGACAACTGTATTATAATGATTCAACAGATTCAACTCGGAGGAAAATTACCCCGCATCAGCGGCTAGTGAGCTCTTTTAACGGGATATGTGTGCAAATTATAACTTTTTTTAACAGAACCTTTGTGATAAACTTTAATCAGTTACAGTGAAATACAGTACGGTTATCAAGTGATCGGCTCAACCACTACACAACGTACTGTATTCCATGAAATACTGCGCCAGAAACAAACCCTAGTAAGTAGACCAGTGTGAACACCAACACTTCTCCATTAAAAGTTGGCTTCACACCGCTTGTTGAATATTCTCATTGAAATTAATATTAAGACGGAGTCCCGCCAGCTGAAGCCCTCACTTACAGAAACAAAACAACAAACTTTCTCTTTACGGCTACGATGACTGCTCAGGAGGGTGAAATAGACGACGGCTTAAGTGGAAAAGGAATATGCTTATAGAGAAACATTGTTGTAGGCATCGTTGGAAACACTCTTTAATTTCTTGAAACAAAACACTTTATTTTCAAATCAATAAACTGAGATACAAAAGCTGTTTTGAATGACCTGACTATTTATAGAAGCGGTACACTCTTAAACGTGTTTATGTATTTCTCGCAATAGTACGGCAATATACAACTGAAAGCCTTTGGATATAGTTTTGAAGACGGAAAATTGTCTTGAGGAGTAAGTTGCATCTGCAAACTCCGCGAGTGGATCAACTCGAGTTGAGCCTGCACCTGCACAGTGCAGTGTGCAGTCTGCATCTGCACTGCACATGCTAAATTGTGCAGGTTAACTTCAGATATAATATTCATAGTGAATCTGATCTGCACGAACGCGTGTTGTTTGCCAGCTCTACATAGATGTATATAGAGCTACCACAGCAGTATAGTTAATTCGTTATAAATTATTTTTTTTTATCTTAGGATCATATTTCAATATTCAAGAACTTCAGAAAAAAAAGGTAGGTAAATCAACTACTACTAAATAAGCTTTCATTTTGTTTGAATGCTTATAAAAAGCGTCAAGTTGTGAAGCAACAGCAGCTTACCGTCCAAAAGAGCTGTTTAGGGTTCAATAGCATTTGATTTTTGCGGCAGTTGGGTAGCTAGCCGGCTCACTCTGGCCCGGCCCCGCTTGCTTCTGTCCGGCCCGATCCGATTCGGTCCGGCGGCGTCAGGTGCCGGCGCGTGTAATTTCCGGACGATCAGCCGACACTGGCTCGCCCGACGATATGCAACCTGCAAATCAGAACCACTGAAGCAAACGCGCTATGGATATCGAGAACTTTACGGAAAATGTTTTAGCGTCGCCTGTACAGTAAAATTTTATTTTAAACTAAGTTTTTATCATACTTTACACAATTACTTTCCAAGTTTCCTCTTGGGGAGAACCTTATCACAGCGGTGAGTTTTCATGGTCTGCTGTGATATGATGACGAACGAAAAAACTCATGTTGAGGTTACATGCATTATTATTGGTGAAAGTATTTTATTAATCTTCAGAATTTTTTAATGTGTTCAAAACAATTACTCAAAACTTTTTTCTTTTCATTATTAGTCTAGATGACAAACCTTTTTAGTATCATACTTCGTTGTGTTGATGGGATATGGGCATTCTATTTCTAGCTTTGTGTAATTAAATTTGTAAGTATTTAAAGTAAAATGCCGGTATAAATATTGACATAATTATTACCTGGTGTAGTGTTACTGTCTCCGGCGGAGACACGACTCTACAAACAACACTAACTAGCCCCCCCCCCAACGCAGGCCCCCGCGCCCGCGCCTACTGATTACAGCCCTAATGAATACAACAACACCACGTTCACAACTCTGTCGCGTGTCTCCATTAGCTAAACCGTAAATGGCGAACCTTTAGCCACATAAACGATCAGTTTGTTATTCTGAGTCAATGCGGCCCAGTTTAATAAATCCTATTTAAACGTGATATTGGAGATTGATTGATCAGCATGACTATTAACTGATACAATTGGGCCTTACCAAAAGTAACTACATGTCAATACAGTTTATCCACTTTATTAATGCAAACCAACAACACAAATAGATACCGACAAGTACACTCAAGAGCTTGCCTTTTTGTACCATTCTTATAAGAGGGAAATTCGAACTATATCTTGCCAGCGCAGTAGATACATTTACAGTCAGATTTTCCTATTACATTGTCGAGACATCTTGTGCTGGTGTGAGTAGGTGTCCCAGCCACCTCTTGATCTGTCAATTAGAGACTGATTCAGAGCTTTCCAGAATGTCTGCAGTCTCAATGTGCCGTATGCGGTGGGTGGAGAATATCCATACCGGGAGCTATCACAGATGATGTCAATTACGATTGAACTATATCCATATTTCATACATTGCTACTTTTGCTTTACAAATCCAATAAGCACCATTGAAAATCACTTTGTAACGAAGAAATGTATGAAGAATTTGAGATGAATTGTCATCTACTTGACCATAAAGAACAGGGCCCCGGCCAGACAATGCAACGATTGCACAGTTGGCGAATAGTGCCAGTACTCAGTGTGCACATTTGATCCTAATCTATTTTCCTGTTGACCTGAATAATAGTACAGTAGTCACCGAGTTTCCTGCTAGTTTATGTCAATCAATTTATCACTAGTGAATCATCATCATCTTAAGGTTGTTAATGTCATCTTTACTAATATTAAATTATAAATATAGATGTGTGTAATATGTATGTAACTTTTATTTAAATCTATCCACACCCTTATGCCTATGATCTTTGAAAGAGTAAGCAAAACGCCATGTGGTTATATCGCTTCTTCCTTAATGGTAACTTGACTTTATTTGAATGCGTAACATCTAGTAGATGCTGAGATCCAGCGACATTACATCGCTTACAACAAGGAAGCCCTGTCTCCACTCCATGTCGCAGTGTTTCGTCTCGACAGCACACGCACTCACATTAACGCGGTATACTGGCCGTCATAATGTGCTGAATCACCATCCTTTATAATGTACAGACGCGGGCTACTGACTGCTACATTTAGTCTAATACGAGACATTGTATACTTTTGACTAATGTTGCTTTTTATTATCGTGTAGCTATTTTCAAGTTTTAGAGGTCTAGAGTTAGCAACGTAAACTGCATTTGGTTTGACTTCATAGAGATCGTCTTAATAGCTAAAAATCGTTTTTTTTTACTTTGTCACACATGAAGTACAGAAAAGTATATGAAAATGTCGTGGAAGGTTTAAGATACGTTAAAATTTTTGATCCTAGTAATGAGTACACAGGGGATCGCAGTAAGGTTAGTGGCTGCCGCCCGCGCCGGGTGTAGAGGTGTGATGCCGGAGTGTCTCTTAACCCGGTTAGCGCCGAGCCGATTGCTAATTGTTTTACGGGAGCCTGCTGGACGTTCGTTACTCAATGGCACTACGCACGGAGAAATTTCTCCCAGTGTTATAGGGATGACTGTGTTGAAAAATGTTTGAAATCTATTCTTTGCGAAAAAGTCAAATTCCAAAACTGCTGTATTTCATTTTCATGACACTGAAGTTACTTCTTTATCAATTAACGGTGTCTTTTTTATTACTCTTCGTTTTTTTACGTAGGTAGTTGCAATTCAGGCTAAAATATTAGAGGGCTCTCTTAGAATCAGAATTATATTTTTCTCTTCTTTCATAATTTTACAGTAGGTACGGGCGGTATAAATATTTTCCAATGTTAAACCTACCCATCATTTCATGTCGAGATATCTATTTACTTTATTCGTATCTTAGACTGTACTTAATACCAAATTACGCGTGACGCCTCTATTGAGTGAAACCCGCCTGCGGTGCTGTAATGAAGTCACAGCTTTGAGGGCGCGAGGTTTAGCAGTAATTTAGTAGTAAGCAGAGATGAACCGGGATTACAACCCGACGCGAGCGGTGTGACACGGCACAGCTGGTTGACAATCCAACCGCTCATTCTCACTGGAATATATTACCACGGGGGTGAGAGAGATAAAACATTGAATAATACGTTTGAATCGCTCACAAATCCCGTGTCTAGCAGAGTGTAGACAGGCGTGTAAAAGGACGCACAAGATAGTAATCTCTATTGGATTTTAGACCGTAATCATGATCTACGTGTTTTACTACTGCATTAAGCATAAGCTGCAATAGCTCCTATAAAAATTTAGTCAAGTTTTTCAATTAAAATTGGAAAACGTTGAAAAAAAGCCTCTCACTGTATAGTTATCTAACGCTGTGCAAAAAGTCACATCGATCGAAAGAACAAACAGACAAACAAACGAACTTTTGCATTTATAAAATAGTAAGGATAGGTTCGCTCTTGACCACAATATGGCTCAAGATGTGATCGAGGATGTAGCAAAAACACCAATAGCTTGTTTATAAAATAGTTGTGTTTGATGAGCTCTGCCAAATCCCCTAATCGCGTCTGTCTGATCGCATCTCCTACAAAGTAAACCTACGCGGTACCTATCACCGCGAGCAGTAATTACGCCTGCTCGAGGAATGCATCGCGTATTGTTATTCCCGTGACTCACAGACAGTTGCCCACACATCGTCAAAGTTGATACTGCTAGTCAGTTTTCTATTCACAACTATTTTATTGGTCGATACTGTTAATACTTCTATTTAGGCAGAGCTCATTTAACCTAAACCTCTTTTAAAGTTAAAGTCAGCATCTTCTGCATTGCCTCGCTATCCTCGACCACATCTTCGTCCCTGAACTTGTCTGTGGTTAACAGGGAACCGATTCTCTAAAAAAGTTGTCATACAGTATCGATACGATATAGAGTTTATATTTATTCATGTTAGAGTTCCTAATTGCAAGTGGTCACACATATTCATCTTATTGTTTTTAACCCCCTACAAAAAAGAGTGGTGTTATAAATTTTGACGTGTGTATCTGTGTTTTTGATATAAAGGGCTTTAGGTTTCTCTTTTTCAACTTCTTGGGTGGTTAATCAGTCCATGAAACTGAACAACTTCCCCAAGGAACATAGGTCAAAATAAGAAAAAAAATTGATCTCCCATACAAAAAGCACTATATGCTGATGAAGTTTATATGGCAACTCAAAATTTTCCTTGGGAAGTTGTTCAGTTTCATGGACTGAATAACCACCCGAGAGCTTAAAAGAGAGATACCTAAAGCCCTGTTTATATATATATATATATATATATATATATCATCGTAGCTCCAAAATGAATGAACCGCTTTCGATGCAATATTTTTTTTAAACTGATTCAATGGACACGGTCTTAGCTATATTGATTAATATTTATTCAGCCGTTTAAGTATTATAAGCAATAAATGTCGGGAGTGATATTTTTTTTAATTTTGGAGTTATTGAACTTAAGCAAATACTTCATGCGCAGTACTAACCCACACAATGTTTTTAAGTGAAATCAAAGATTTGCAGAATTTGCAAAAAGACAAGTAAAGTACTTCTCTGTCGCAACAATGGCAACTGGTTTCTCTTCGCGTAAATGTCCTGACACGAGTGAATGCCGGACTGAATGACGTCGCGGGCCGTAAACCACAATAACCATAACTGTTGATGTCGCTGTGGTTATTGGTGAGCACGCCCGGGCCCGGGTCACAGCCGTGGCTGACCCCCCGTTACACTCTTCCGCATCTCTTGTCTTCGTCTGCAATAAATTAACAATACATTACACAACTCAAAGTACTCAAACACGGTCCCTATCATTGTTGTTAGCTTGTTGTCAACTAACGCGACCTATTAATTTACTACAACTAGCAAAAACGATATGCCAACAAGAATTACAGAGCAGAAAGAGAACAGCATACATTCAAAGATCCACATAATTTCGCTTATATCGCCGGTCCCTTGAGACAAAAAACTGAAAAACAATCACAAGTACACCTGAATACAAACATCTGCTTTTTTCACACTTGTTTGCTTCAATAGGGACTCGAACTTTCTTAACTAAGCCTATATACTCAACAAAGAGTTCTTTATAATACTTAGATAACCCTAAATTAAAACCTACTTATCCGTATTATCATTATCATTTACTGAACAAATCGAACCATACTTATCCGTTTTTTTTGTTGTTCCAGGTATGAGCTGCTGATATAAATATTACGGGGTGTAAGTAAATTAAATGAAAACGGTTTTTTACATTGCAATTCAATACATAACATATTCTATACATGTTCATTACTCAGACATCAATTTTAGTAACAGATATTACTAAAATTATGTTATTTTGCCAATAGTAATAATTATACGAACACATTTTTTGTGCGCGCTGTAAAAGCTGTAATCTATTGCCTCTACATCTTGACATAAATCATTTTTGTACAAACACTACTACTGTAAAACATTGAATGCCCGAAACTTTCTTTAAGGACAGTTTTCTGTAAAGTACTAATTTGTCAGTCGTCGTTATTAATCAAATTCTATATATAACGTAAAGATCGTAATCAGAATAGTTCCAACTCACAATCTTGTACCACATCTAAAAGTCTAAATCTCTGTAAAATTGTACTTGCAATTGTAATTGTTGTGCGCGTGCCGCGACCCGTCCGGCTGCGTCTCCCCGAAATCAGTAAAAGTCGTGCGTTTGTCGTTGTTTAAAATTCAAAGATCAGACCGCACGATCCGGGAGAGGTTTCTTTGCGAGGGTCAGTGGAGTAAATAACGCGTCTTCATTCGGGGCCGCTGTATGCGCCGCACGTCCGCACCCCCCGCGCGCCCCGCACCCCGCCGGCCTATTGCCAAAACATGCTCTTCATTGGACAAAGGTATTTATCCTCAAATAAACCTTTTATTTGTTTATCTTTATTTCACGTAAATTAGGCACAAAACAAAACGTGATCGAGTCAAGTCAAAGGTCGTCTGTTCGTTCTTGAACTGTGTTCTACTTGTAAATGTGATCCATGTAGCATCTGGTTCTATGTAGAAATTCATGAACCTACGCGTATACTCGTATCGAACCCCCCTCCCGCCCCTCTCCTGCTACGATCTGATCCGGAAATGTGCCATCCCCGGTATTGGCGCGCTTCTGATAGCTGCCAACTTTTTACGCTTCCACGCGAACTTTTTTAAATTTATTTTTCTTCTAATTTTTGGATATCAATAGAAAGCAATTTATAAGTCTTACATAGTACGAAATTGTGTTTATTGACATGATTATCACTAAATTTTCTTAATCTTTTCTCAAACTATTGAAAACCAGTTTTCTTTAACTAGACAGTTCATTGTTGACATAAAATTATTGTGTCCGACGAGTGTATCGTTCGCACTTTGAACGAGATGTCAAGCAAAACGTCGAAAGGAATGAATTCTATTGAAGAGCTCATAAATATGAGAGTGTCAGTGTGAGTCAGCGCGGCAGTCCTGTCGCGCGCGTCTTCATTAAATTAGTGAACGAGGAGTCTGCAGCATTAGACATATGTGACATATGCGATGCAGGGTAGTCTGCAATCCAGAAGTGATCCTGACCTAGTGGCGCTTACTGTTCGGAATTAATTAGTGGGGTTAAGCAACCTACACGGGGGGAGGGCACTTATGGATTTTTATAGTAGCGATTTATCATAAGCTTTTCTGTGCCTTCAGGCACTTGTACCATAGAAATAGAAATAGAAGAAATCTTTATTTTATAGGACATTCAGGATGCCACTTAAAATAAGTCAAGATTACATTTAACACATACAATCAGTCGACAGCTGCCGCTAAACTAAGTCAGAAGCCATTAAATGGTTTGTAAACTCTGACACTCGGATTAGTCAAGATTAGAGTGGAATATAAATATTTATTCGCTTAATACACGCCATATAGATATAGAGCAATTGAAAGATAGTGTACATGCATGTTTTACCAACGTGATAGTAGCGTGCGAAAAACCCCCCCCGCAAAAAAGTAAAGCGGACATTTAAAAAGTAAAAAATAATACCTTTTGTTGAGCCATCAAATTCATTTCAGAAATACCTATATATATTTTAATTATCGAAATCGATGGATGGCACGATAGGGTTTGCTCATTAAAATGGCGCTATAATGTCGCGTCGGGGTACCGCTTTAGTGAATCAGACCCTTCATTTGATTGACCCTTCATTCGATTGGGTCTGATTCACTAAAGCGGTACCCCGACGCGACATTATAGCGCCATTTTAATGAGCAAACCCTATCGTGCCATCCATCGATTTCGATAATTAAAATATATATAGGTATTTCTGAAATGAATTTGATGGCTCAACAAAAGGTATTATTTTTTACTTTTTAAATGTCCGCTTTACTTTTTTGCGGGGGGGGTTTTTTAAATTTTTAATTTAATTTTTATTTCAAAATTTTTAACTTATTTCAAGGATGTGCTAGTGTTCTGGATATCCTGGCCGCAGCATCAGCTCACCATGTTGCCACCATTCCATTGTATGCAGAATCAAATACTGAACAAAACGAGTCCAAACACGACATATCTGCTATTATTTTTTTAAGAGTGTGCTAGTGTTCTGGATATCCTGGCTGCAGCATCAGACCAAGAGTTCCATAATCCTGCATAGTTATTAAGCATACATGAGTGTTTCAAGTTTTAGGTCACATGTATGTTTGAAAGTAAAGTAAATACACATTAAGAGTCTAAGAACCCTACCGCAGCTAACAAAAGAGCTGATGACCTTGAAACGGCTGAACCGATTTTGATAAAACGTATCTAAGAACCATCGCCAAAAAACCTGCTTGTAAATAAAAAAAACCGCATCCAAATCGGTTCACCCGTTTGAGAGCTACGGTGCCACAGACAGACACACAGACACACAGACACACAGACACACACACATAGCGGTCAAACTTATAACACCCCTCTTTTTGCGTCGGGGGTTAAAAATTACATTAAATTATATATGGGGAAATTTATTAATAACAACATAATAATTATTATTCCAAGAGGTAAAATAAAACTAAATCACGTTTACCACTTATTCGATCACGCCTGCACGACAACAAGGAAATAAGGAATGCAGTGTTATTAGCGCTTGATGTACTCGAGGTGTACGAAACAACGCGACGCGTGACGAAACAACGCGTCCACTGCGCGGGGCCTGGAGCTCTGCCAACTCTCACCGATACCTGCCAATAGTTTCTCTTTCACCTCATCATTTTAGCTTATTTTGCCACTTTCATAATCATAATAATCATAATCATAAAATGTATTGCTTTCCATGGTATTTTAGGTCTAGATAGAAAGTTATGGTACAATCATGGACCCAGTTTGGGCGCAGCAACGTGGGAGAGAGGAGGAATAGTTTTGATCTAAGCATTGCATTCCAACAAATAATTAAAAACTTTTGTATAACTCAGCGGTATTTTCACGAAAATTTAATGTTTAATCCGCGATTAGTAGCTTAAACTGCAAAAACACGGTCGCTAATTAAAATGTTGTTTCAATTCATAGTGTGGGCCGAGCGAGTTGTGTTGCGAGCCACTAAACGTTTCGAGTTTGCGATGCGAGCATAATTTTACAATTTATCAGTTTGTCGCTGCTTATGTAAATACGTCGCGCGGCGGCGGGTGTCGCGTGGTTGCGATGGGGTGGTATCAAGGGCGCACCAATCGATATACTCACTACACATTACTCGTATTGAGATGTGCAAGGAATCATATAAGATTTTTTTTTCTTTATTTAAAAATGTAAAATGGTAGATTAGTTCATTTATTTAAACGAACTTTAACTCGCGGAACAATTTTCACGAAGTTATTTTAATTCAAAAAATTATCATTTTTTACACGTCGCAATAATGTTACCTAAAAATGTGGTACTCTCTTTGCTTAAAACGCCCCGAGATGCAAATAATTGAGGAAAATTAGGGTGAAGTAAGGGGTGCGGGGGAGTATAAACGCAGCAGACAAGTGAAGCGGCAAATTGTCCTCTAAATTGTATGTAAAGCGGCGGATTTGCCGGTTTTTACATAACTGCTGGAGCCGGCATTTGCATGCGGACTGCCGGCTCACCCCGCGCCCCGCGCCCCGGCCCCGCACCCCCCGCGACACTGAGAGACAAAATAGGTATTTGGGCTTCTTGCTGTAACTGCATGCCTACTCTTGCTGTAACTCTTCTTCCACTTTCACAAACTATATCAAGCTAAAAACGGGAAATAGATAATTGTCTATACAAATCATTCTCAGAAGTTACAATATAATACCTATACTTACTTTATTTGCACACAGAGACACACAATACAGTTAACAGAATATAAAATATAGTGTACAACGAGACGGCTTTATTACTAGATAGCAATTTCTTCAATTTTTCACGAGCAATTTACATTTATGTCTATTTCAGGTCACATGATCATCCGCTATCAATAATGATCATTGTGTTTGTAACAGCGCCAAAATATCGGATAATTATTTAAAATGAAAATCATGGTAAAAACATATTTATATTCAACATTTAAGCATTTTTTTCAATCACAAGAGTTCTGCAACCGTAAAAGGTCCCTTTTTGAGCCCTTTTTGAGCATAAGAAATCGTCGAATATTTCCTCGGAACACGAGAAATCTGTGCGGTTTCAGCGAATGAACAGAGCTGGCTGAGTCGAGAGAATTGCGACTCAAGTCATGTTTCCACAATTTAGCATAAAGCCTCACGTTTTCACGACATAAGCTGTCGTTATCTGGTCGCGGCCGACATTTTTCCTGAGCGAGGGCGGGTAGAGTGCCGCCTGGAAACTTTATAACTTGCGGTACAGTAGCTTTTTGGCACCATATTGTCGAAAATAACGAGACCTGTAAAGATTTTTATAATAATTAAATACACAGGTACATACAAATTGGTGAGAACGTTATTGTCGGACACACTAAAACATAGAGCACGTACACCTGTTGACTTTAGAAGTTGATCAATCAATAAATAATAATAAAATAAAACGCCATACATTCAAAGGTCCACACTAAGGTTTTCCCTTGTGTCGTGGGTCCCTCGGAACACACATAAAGACTGACACAAATACACATAACCCGAGAAAAAACATCTGCTTTTTACACAAATATTTGCCCCTACTGGAATTCGAAACCAGGACCCGTCGATTAAGAGGCAGCACCACTACCACTCGACCAAAATCAATCATGGAGTCACAACAACGCGCAGCAACTACTGAGTCATGACGACTTCGTGATAGGCTTTAGTGTTGGCGTGCGAGCTATATGGCATTCACGAAATATCGCAATTTTCAAGTTCAAGGTCGTTGATTCCGTTTCAATAAAAAAAATAGCATCTGCGTTAGTTCCGCCAGTATCTTATGGAAATCTTGTGTCATTAGTATCGTCAGTGAGCAGTTACCGTACTGTAAGTGACCGCGTCTAGTGCTCCCGCTCCGTGGAATATGGCGGCCGCTTAGCGCGTCGCCGACATTTACATACATTTACATCATAATCCCGCCGAGTCCCGGTTATTATTTAGATTACATCGGGCCGACTTAATGCACTGCCCAAATAGTTTTATTGACTTTCGCGGAGTTCTCGCTATGATTAATGCATTCGTGTTTTCCTTTCCTCTCGATTCAGTTTACTAAGTTTTGAATTTACTGTCGCAGATGATAAACGACTTCTGGTTTTACGAGTATCTACGTGAGCTGCATTAATGCTTTTTCTTGGTAATAATCTAATATAATTGAAAAGCTATATGAAGAGATCATTTTTCAGAAACAAAAGAAACCGTAGAAAGTGATTAGTAATCACAAAAAAATAAACAAGTCAGACCTTTGTCAGATTAGGTTACTGCAGCTCTAGCACGATAACGACAAATTTGCGCTCGGCTCGCGCTGAAACTTCACTTTGATTGCGCGAGGGTCCCGCGCAAAGGCTTGCTCGCCCTATGGCGTTGTCAATGTTGACATTTTGACATAGGACCGCGATGTTGTCGCGGCGCTGTCACTACCGTACTCGGCCTGCTGGTGTCCCCCAAAAGTCACCCAAACTTACCTAAGGTTTGGTTGTTCTTTGTTCTTTAGGGTAAAAGTCTCAAACCTAGTTCGAATTATGGAAAATAAAGCGCCTATTCCAATATTTGCGATCGTCTGATTTCTATGAAAAAAAAGTTGAGTTTTTTTAGGAATTCCAAGTAAAAGAGGTTCAATTTCATGTATAAAACACCCCTTAAGTTTTGGCTAACTCGTTTAAAGCAACACGTGGTATTCGTGGTATCTGCAGGGATAAGCCATTGCACTCAAAAAGCTGCAGCTAAATAATTCGTAGATTTAATCCATCAGCGCGAGAGCAAGCGTCAGGAGTGTCAGCTGTCAGCGCGGGACGAGCGGCTCATCATGAGGCTGATTAGCTCCACGGATGCTGACGACCGCAGCGCACTGTATGCAATGTGAACCTGAACACTTTTGGATATTACAACAATATATAATTTAATTTTTAATTTTGTTAGAAAGTCTTACCGCTATTAATAAGTGCAATGAGCTAAAATTATGGTTAAAAAACCCAGTAAAAAGATTCCGCCTTGTTACTGGCTTCTTTTAACCCTAATGGAGTTTGTCCACTAGGATCCCTTTTTTTACCTGGTACGATCCAAACATATTTAATTTTCTGTCGCTTCCTTTACATACATTTTCATGATTTTGTATATTATAAGTTTAGAAAATCTATAGGTGACATAGGTTCCAGAATTTTTACTTGATCTTATACGTACTAAACTGAGGAGGACAAACTACGTCTGAGATGCAAGATAATTATCAACGTTGTGATAATCTCATCAGGCTAAGGACTGACAGGCTGGTACCACTTCGCGTAATACAATTTAACAACCATTAACATCCCCCCCGCCTCGCCGCGGCCCCCGCCCCGCTGTTTACACTGCTCACTGTGCCGCGTATCAATACACTAATTATATTACTCGTGAACTAGCTTCTGAGAAAACAAAGGCACACATTTCATAGAAACTAAATATACTTCAGAATAGACATCATTCTTCAGAATAGACAGAATATGAATCACTTCTCCATATTGAACAACTTTCCCTTAAGAACCTATAAACATATTTTACACTTATCGTTCATACAAGACTCCGCTTCTCGACCTATTTTCTTGAGGATAACTTGTTCAGTTTACTCAACTAATGCGTATCCTGAGGCTTTTAGAGTAATTATAAGTTTTTAGAGTTTTTAGAGTAATTAGAGTAATTATAATTTCACGGTGTATATTAAATTTTCTCAATGTTAATATTTTTTATATCAATGTATATGTTAACGGAAATGTATTTAATCCGTCACTGTATATAATTCCTAAAATTGCCCGGAAATGTGTGAAATTAATTACATTTGATACATTTCCCAGGAAATCTATACATTTTCTAACTAACAATCGGAAATGTATAAAAAGTTTGATTTTGTCTATTTATAAGTCATTTGACTTCTTTGTTCGATTGCGATAGACGGAACTGTGACAAGTAGGTTTGTTAGGAGCCTAACCCAACCAATACGGGTTGGTTGGGTTAGGTTAGGTTAGAACTGCAACCCTTCACGCACGAGCCGAGCGAGCGAAACGAGCGTGCCGCGGTAGCGGCCGGCAAAGTGCCAGAAGTGACTGTGGTTGCGTTAGGGTCAGTTAAGACCGCGACGCGCTCAAAATTGAATTCTATTTATTACATGAAAAGATAAACATTTCATTGTGAGAACGCCACTGACGAGGTGCGCCGCGAGTTGCAGCTCTGCGTCTGCGTGGTGCGACGTATCCTAAATTCTCACATGTAATAAATAAAATTATATTTTGAGCGTCGCGTCTGACCCTTAAATGGCTGTCGCATTTCCGCTCAGCTGGGCTACTTCATGATGTGGTCAATAGACAATGAAACATTTTATGAAATGTGACCATTTCATGAAGTCAGCAAACGTCGCTTATTCAGGTTAGGTTAGGTTGTTTTATTCATTTTATTCACAGAAATGTATTAAAAGTCTTTGAAACAATATTTTATACATTTTCTAGATAGCCTCGGAATTGTATTCAGTTCCTAAATTTCATATATTTCCGGTAACATAATACAAAATCTGCTGAATACTTTATTTAATGTACGAACGCGCGCACTCTGTGCTGTTGCTATAAGAGCGGGTTCTGGCCTCTGTATCTTTAAAAAAAACTATCGAACAATTTGGAGATAAATTTCCAATATAGCTTCATCGAGAAAGCTATTAAGATTATAATCGGCGCTTGCGTCTAATGCGTCAATTTGTATGCGCGCGTGTGATCCCCCCCTAACAGACAAGGCTGCCTACACACAGGCCATTGAAAACAAATATCTATAGCATGACAGGAACATCTTTTCGAAAAGGTTATGTGTGTTCATTTTTATCAAACGACGTTAAAAAAACTTTTTATCAAAATGCGCCAGCAAGAAAGGTTGTAATTTTTGTGGTTTGAGAAATACGAATTGGTTTCGCGAGGACGTGCGAAAAATAGTTACTTCTACATTTTCTTTTCTCTAAGGTATTGTTTCTTATTTTTGTTTATTTTTTTTATTTTCTATATAACTTATAAATAACACATATGAATTTTTAATCACACTTTTTAAAATATATTTTTTTAAATAAATAAGCGTTTATTTCAGTAATCACGGTTACAACATGTTATTGAGACTTCCCAGAAAGTAGTCGTTGCATTCGCCAATTAAAAGATTTCTGTTTAAGTACAGTCGAGGTGTAAAAAGGTTCGTCACCTTAAGGCCGATTTTCGCTTGCACTAACGCAGGAATCAATTGTGCCAACATTCCAGAACAAAAACAGTGCTGCTAACATTTAATTCAATATGACGTTTGCTATCAATTACAAGGTTCGTCATCTAATGTCAATTTTCTCTTGCACTTGACGCAAGAATCATTCCCGCCAATATAAACAACAGTGCTTGAAGTTTGCTAATAAAAGATATTTTGGAATCAATCAATCCTATATGACGTGTGACGTGTTTGACAGACATTAGAAAGGTGCTGTCAACCTAGTTTTGTTCATAAACCTAACCAAAATAAGTTTTTAGTTTATCATAACATGTGCGAACTTTTCTATGATAATAATCTTTTTAATCAAAACAAATCTTAAGCTAAACCAATTTGAACTTTGTGAAAGAAAAAATAAAGTATAATTTCTGTATCAAATTTTCAAAAGGTAATATGTGCTCGGGGACGATAAAGGAATCAATTTGAAAACTGACGAAGGTTTTCATACTGACTGTACCTACTTCATTCGAATGTTGGTGACAACAGTTAAATAATCTGTTGTCTAATCGTTTTTCTAAATAAACTCATGTTGGCAGTAAGAAAATCCTTACACTAAATGTGAAAGTGTGGTGTTTGTTCCTTGACGTCATTACGAGCTTGAAAATGACATAAAATAAGTTTACACGCGGACAAAGTCGCCGTCGAAGAGCTATAGTGTTGCACTAATAATCAATTCCGAATACCGTCGCATTAAATCATAATTCCGGTGCACTTACTTGACGGATAATTCCCCCCCATCCATAGCATGCTCTGTGTGGTCCGGCGCGGGCGACGCCACCACACAACATCTACTCCTACACATTCATTACTCTTTACTAGCAGGAAAGTATCGAAACTTAAAAATTCTACATTTTATAAATACACATGAAAAGAAATCTTAGAGAGGGATGTAAGAGACAACTTAGCGAAAACTGAAAACCTGAATTTTATCTCATAACTTTCCGAAAGAATATTCTTTAAGATTTTTTTTAAAGTTTAAGTGAATAGGCTTCTTCTGTGTGAGCTCACTATATCTTCGGCCGCATCTGCAATCTTAAGCCAGATTGCGATCAAGAGCAAACCCATTATTAATAATAAAAAATCCTTAATATTTTTTCATGGTTTCTTATACAGGGTGAATAAAACCTCCTAGCTATATTCAAAATCCTGAACCAGTATTACTTACAGAAGACTTTTTTTTTCCTTAACGTAGACACCACTCGGGGGCACCCCCCGAGCGCTACCCGCACCCCTCGCGTGCCTGGTGTAGGAGTAATGTCTACGTTTAGGTAAAAAAAAATAACTATCCCCATTTAATTATTTTTTTGATAAATGTGTTCTTTGAGTGAGACTGGAGCTAGGAGGTTTTTTATCACCGCGTATATTCTGATGTTCTGATGCAATTATGTAGGTAATTTATTTTATTACAATCCGCTGCGTAAAGATTTTCACCAGAAGTAGCAGATTTTTTCTAAATTCCTGCCAATTCGGGTGCGAAACTCAATTGATTGTAGCTTTCCACGGTTTTTCCGACTGTACCATTTATTTTACAATGATGTCATATTTCATATCACCGAAACAAACTCGTAAAGGTTTACAGACTATCTTTACTGCTTGTTAAGAAAGCTGTACAGGTGTAAGGCGCCGCCCACACGGGCGATTAAATAACCTGCTGTCATTTAGACACAGTGACGAGACTTTAAACAGCGAATAAACTACTACTGCCTTAATTATATAAACCGGTGTCAATGATACGGCGCCGGAGTACTTAAATTAAAAAAAAAAAAAGGCAGGTTGTGAGTACTGTTAAAAATATGCTACCCATACTTTCGGCTAAAATGTATAGAACATCACTCACATTTTAATAGTTACATAAATCTTATGATAACTGAATTAGAAAGGATCGAAGCAATCGGCTTGCGCCTGGTTTTAATATGAGCAAAACCATTTTAAAATTTTAGAACTCTTTGTTATATACAGAACGTTGTTCGTACAAATCTTTCTCTCATTAAACTTCTTTTAAACCTCATTTAGTGCCAGTGTTTTGCTCTTTTCGCTTTGTGTTGGCTTCGAGTCTTAATTAAAGCAAACAACATCGTGAATCAAAAACAAGTAGTTGATACAAAGCACGATAACACAAACGGGGGAGAGGTAACAGCAAAGCAGGGGGAGGGGTGGGAATCAAAATAACTTTCACTTTCAGCAGATCAAATGCAAACATTGGCTTGGTTTATTTAAATGTTTTTATTTGCTAGCTTCCCGCCAACGACTTCGTCCGTGAGACAAGAACAAATAAATTTTCTTATCCTAACCTAATTCAAATAATTTGAAACGGTCATTACATTACTCATCAGGGAAAGTTGTAGGATTAACGAGTGATAAAAGCTATTTTTGTTCGCGTACGTAAGTACATATAAACGACACGAAGAGAAACAAACTAAATTAGACGAAATGAAAACGAAGACGCTCATAAAATAAAATGACTGGTACTCGTTTCAAATTCCAACTGAAAGACAAGTTATCTCTTATAATAATTGAAGATCATCCAATACCGCCGCCCCCGGGGGAATTCATTCGACACTGACTCGGTGTAACAGTTTCAATTACTGCGGGAATTTATTTGTACAGTCGGAAAAACGGTCGTCGTGCGCGCGGGCGGCGGCGGCGGCGGCGGCGGCCGTTACACGCGACAAAGCTCGCGTCGCGTCGCGTTGGTATTAAACACATCGCATACTTTTTTGAGTGCGAACTGACACGGTAGTAAGACTCCCAAGCAGTGGAGAAAGAGGTACTACATGGATTCCTCAGTTTAGAAATTTTATGTAGGTAGATAAAAAATATGTACGCGCGTAGACTGAACAGCTTGGTAAAGCAACGACATAAAAAAAATAGAAGCGCGCTAATTTTGTAATACTAATACTGTTTAATCTCTCTGAAAATTGGAAGAGTGTTAAATATTTATTATGAAATTTGAAAGGTTTTTTATTCAATTATGCTGCTGAAATTTCTTTAGGAACTTATTAATTGGTGAATAGCTAAGTAAAATTTTCGTTAAAATACAATTTGTGTGGACGGATTTGTAGTGAAAGTCCGTCAGTGTGCAGGTTATTTATGAGTTTTTCATCAAATACCCTGTCGGTCGTCTGCCTCTGATACATTTTATCACATCGCTTACTGAGTGTCTCCACTGAATGGTTTGCGGCTTTATTTTATTTGAAACTGCGTCGTGCCGCTTAATTGGATCCGCGATATCAGAGATAACGTACTGCGACGGGATTTCAGTGCGCATCCGCAGTCCGCGCAGTTAACGCAACAAAGGGGTTTAATAGTATCGGTTTAAAGCCGCGCGCGACCATTGACGCTTCGTTATTCATTCTATATAGCGCGGCTCGGCTCGGCGCGTTGCGGTGCGGTGCAGCAGGTTTATTGTTCAGATGAATGTGGCCGATTCAACCGGGGAACTGACGCGGAAGCCCTGGTTTTTCTCTGCATACAATGTAGAGCAAACCATGACAATACAAACGTGGCATTATCATCACAGCTGCAGATTAAACCTTCTCAAATACTATCAGACTCGTATTGGCACGGCACGACAACGGTGTGGTTTCATAGGTAATACTAGTTAACACATTTAAAAAATAAAATAGTCGTTAAGCTTTGTGTTGCTAACATAAGCTTACATTTCTTTTTCTTGTATCAGTAGCAAAAACTGTTAACATGTAAGTAGCCCGCGGGCATACATCTTCCCGCTCGGTCCCGCCGCCGCAGGACTGTAATGAGAAAATTGTTGTCCGCCAGGAATTTAATAAACACAGCCCGCGACAGCCACCAGCCCCCCCCCCCCCCCCCCACACTAATACTGTTTTCATTTCTTGTACTTCTTACAGAGCAATGCGAATCACCCGCTGTGAATTTTTAAACACTTGAATATTCTTGTAAGTGATTATTACTATAAGTAGCCTTTTTATTTCAGCAGAAATTATAAATATTGTCACAGGAATTAATGTAAACACTAATCTTTTCAATTTACTGAGCAGGGGTATTTATTTACCTTTAACAACACTTTGCATATCATTGATAATTATCGGCTTACATAGCATTCTTTAAAAAAATATTGACTCTATGTCATAATTAAATGATCTAAATTCCTATTAGAAAAAAAATCACTGATGTGTTGCTTGGAGTCTAAACCAACAAAGCAATGTTTATCGACTATGTTATTTACTCAGGGATAATGTAGCACCCTAATGTTGAAAGAACTTTTGAAATCGGTCCGGTAGTTTTTAAGTTTATTCGTTACAATCAAAAATACAAGTCTTTCCTCTTTATTATATTAGTGTAGATAAGTAGACTGCTATTACACTATTACATTTTACAATAAAATCCAGAAACAGAAATGAAATCCCATACTTGAAAACAGTGCTGTTGTAATAGTGGCGTTTGTTTTGCCAAAACCATTTTCTTATTTCCCGCGACAAATTGTCTGAAGATGCTATTCGCTGGTGCAATTAAGTTCCTCGGTTGCATTGTCTCGCGCCGTCCACTTTAAACCCTCTTTACTACTGATCTTACGTCCCCGAGTCCCCAACTTAATAATTCTGGCTGCTACTATGCATAATTTTCTCCCGCAATATGTTGGCGATAAATCCTGCCGCTGCTACCATTACGAATGCTCCGACTGTTCTGGTGGAATTTATAAACTGTTTTGGGAGGGGCAGTGTATCGGAAGTTTGTAACTTTTTAAAAGTGTCGCATTGGCGGCGATTTAAATTTACGCCTCAGCGGTTGTGACAAACTGCCGGCCGCCAATTAGTGAGCCGCGACGAGCGACGCACGCTCCACACTACACAAGATCCGTATCATCTTCTACATTAGTCGAACGGTTGCCAAGTTGGCACTGACTAATTACAATCATAAAGGGTAAATTTGGGTTATGACGACCAAGAGATAATGTTTTGATAAGGTTTTGTTGAGATAATGTAAATAAAAAAGCTCATATAGGTACTAATATTGACTCTAAAGTGGCTAACAGCATGGACCAATACAACTAGTTGTACAACTAGTTGTATTGGTCCATGCTAACAGAAAGCAGTGGTCGCGTGCCGCAATGAGTCACAGAGAGCACCGCACGTGCCGCGAGATCAATTTGTTTGTTTTGTGTCATGTACTTTATATTTATCATACCGCCACCAGATTCTCTGCTAACAAGACATTTATCTTTTACTTCAAGGATGACGCCGGTATTGTATTGTTATTCTGTTCAGAACGAAATTCTATTTGAATTTCAAATGAAACATGACTACATTTTTTCTAGAAAGAAGTAAAAGAATCGGTAAATAATGGGAGCGGTCTATTTAACTAAACATACATACGCTCTCGCTTGTAATCCTTAGCAGGGCAGGCAGGGCATCAGTGGTTCTAGTGAACCAATTGATGCCACGTTTGACGCAAATTGTGAGGGTTATTAAATGGAACATAATGTAGAATGGTAAAAGATTGTCAGCCTTTCGCCCATGATCCAAAAAACCCCAGCATCTCATTTACAGATTTTTACAGTATGCCTGGGAAGAGTTGGCAGCCCATGATACAAAACAAACCCTCGCATTCCATTGACAGACAATCTCTTTACCTAAGTGACCTTACACTTCACAGCGATTACTGCACCGCGATATCGAGAAGTTCTCATTTAATCGTGTTATTGAGTAACTCAATAATAATGAGCTTGTTTATTTAGGGATGTTGAACGAAACCATTTTCTTTGAAGGGCCGTTTGTTCGGGGACCTAATTACCTCAAAAGAATAATGACAACGCACAAAGAGCTCGAGAGAAACACAACAATTTAAACAAGCAGTATTTTCATGATAAATACAAATAAATAAGTAGAAGGGGGTTTTATCAGATGATTGCTGCACTTGGCTTACATCTCCACTAACCTCCAATGAAAATCACGTTGTATAGAAGCAATGCATCACGAACAATAAACTACACAAATAAAGCAGACTCCTGAAAGTGACCGATCCTATCACACTTCGTATATATAAAGCTTCAGTAAAATTCTCTTTATTTGCTTAAAATTAAGGGTTCCAAAATCAAACAAACGGTAGTGTAATCAAATCTCTATCATTACGTTCATAATGATGAACTAAATTGTAGTTTATTTACCAGATGCTGAATTTGAGATCAACACAAACAGTGAGCGAGAATGTTTATCAACTTAATTGTATTGTTTTTAATAATCTTATTCTCATTAGAGAAATTATTTTTTGTCGTGTTTTGATGTACGAGTATTAAAGCGGCTTCATTGAGGGCAGCCGCCGCGCCGCCTCAGGGCGTCCGTTGTGACGCGACGCTCTTCGAACGATGATGCTGTACAGTGTACATTGCGGCACTGGGTCCTGTTGTCACACCATTCAGTAGATGAGTATACTGAATGACCACTAAGATTTGCTCCGATTTTACAGTCTGTCCAAACTAAACAGTCTATGACACTTTACGTTAAATTATTACTTCTCAATAGGACTGAAAATTCCGCCCGGGACTTCGTTCGCGAATACCGAGGCAGATCACAGTGGACATTATTAGACTTATATTTATACAACCTATTTTAACCTGTGAATCACAAATAAATAATTTTGATTTGATTTGATTTGACTCATGCCTTCTGTTTCATAGCTATCAGATCTCACAAAGTACAAACCCTAAATCTTGCCTTAAAAATTATGATTTAACGACATTTGAAAAGACAAATCCATGGATTTACAGGATAAAAATCAAGTCACTGATTTTCAATGCCTTATGCAACAGATATGTTGATATTTTTTGTAAGACTAGAAAAGATGTAAAGTTTTAAAAATAGATATTACAAAGTTGTTAGATAAAAACAATGAATGTATAATTAATTAGGGCGGAAAGAATGAAACTGAAATAAATAAGAGGCGCAATCCCCGAGGGCAGGGGGCCGGAGGGGTGGGGGGGAGTAGCAAGCCCCGGCTAATTTCAAAGAGATTCTGTTTTCACGAAAATTAAGTTAGACAGGCGGGTAAATACAAGACTTTAAACTCAATACACGGATCATACCACCAGTGGAGTAAGGAGATGAGTATTTTTACAGGTAGATAGATATATATTTTATTGCATACTTAAAAAGGTAATTAGGTACGGTACAATCTTACAATAAAAAGTGTGCAAGGGCGGCCTTATTGCTATGCAGCGATCTCTTCCAGGCAACCCAAAGGGAAAGGAAAAATGCAAGAAAAACCGAAAGATAAAAGAAAACAAAACCCCGCCGGGTCAGAAGTACCATCGATTTGTACCATTGATGGTACTACCGACCTAGACTTATGTCGCTAGTACCATTAATGGTACTACTGACCTATATTACCACTGATGGTACTAGCGACTTTTACACACTGACAGGCGCCCAAACATTTATTTTACTTATATGTAGTAACTTACTGGCCACCTGATTAATTAAACCTCGTTTTATTTACACCATGACGTTTAATGGCTTAATTATTAATTTTATTAGAAAATTCTACCAGTCAAAGACCTTTAGCATCTTTAATTTCGTGAGTTTTATTGTAAACAAACATGTAAGCATGTAGTTTAGACTTTGATTTGTTGCTTCAGATGGAACACCATATTATCACCAGAAAGACATGATTTTTGTACTAGTTCCACTTGTTTATTTAATATTTTTATGAGTACTAAATAAACAAGTGGAACTAGTGTAAAAATCATGTCTTTCATTGGTAATAGTATTTTAAAAACTTTTTGGTAAACTACGTTCTTTCATGGTTTTAAACATTGGGTCTGAAATAAAAGGCAACGCAGAATGATTGATGAGCAGCAGGCATCGGCGTCACGCGTAGCTCATGAGGAATACATATTATATTGTATCCTGAGCACTGAGCACTGAGCACTGTCTACCCCATGAGAGTCACGCTGCCAAATTACACTTAAGCGCTATGTCAAGTATCAACATTATATTCAATTCACCAGCAGTCGTGAATGCTGAAGATATTTATAGAAGATATTTTATGGCGTATTTGTTTGTAGAGTTCTGTGTTTTCTGTTATTTAGCAATATATTATGTACCCATAAGGGTGGTGTGAGTGAGTTAGAGACTATACATATGGCCATTCGTTCGATCTGTACTTACATTAGACTTGATTTCGAGCTATTTTGTTTTGTGGTGCCAGCTACCTACTCTTCCCGGGTATACAGTCAAAGTCTGTAAGAGGATGCGAGGGTCTTGCTTTATAATGGGCGAAAAGCTGACTACCTCTCACAATTATGCAACTTGTTCCATCTGATATCCCTCACAATTTATGTCAAACGTGGCATCTAATGGCTCTAGAACCTGTGCTGTCTACCCCGTTAGGGATTATGGGCGTGAGCGTATGTATGTTATTTTGTGGTCTTTGTATAAACCTTCATTCTACTAAGAAATAAAACTACATAATTATTTAACTTATTGCAATAATTTTCAAAACACATCTTAACTTTCACCCTTCATCGGTTACGAAGGTATCATACTATCGCATTAGTTTATCGCACGCCTAAAGAATCCAGAAAAGATATTAAGATTCCCGCGCGGGAGCCACATCGCATCGCGACGCAATTTTTGCGAGCACGTCTTTATGCTAATGTTTGCGATATAATATCTCCGGCATCGGCACCCCTAGCACGCACACTGTGACACCCCGCGACAGCCGTTCATCACCGAATGCCACGCTCCTACAGTTTAAGCTGGAATCTTTATTGCACAATATTATCATCATGATTAGTTTACAAACGTTACTATAAAGGGAAAAAGGCTCATACCATCCTTCTCACTTACTTCGCTGGCTCAACGATCCAAAGAGGGTCTTAGCCTCCATACCATACCATACCATACAATTGAGAAAAATACTCTTCAAACATGAAACGGATTCTCTGATGGCAGATACCTGTGGAGCGACGAATCAACAGACATTTTTCGAGGTGTTTGGACCCTAAAAACAAAAAAAAAATGTTTAGCAGATTTTAGAACCTATTGTAAGGAGTTTACAAAATAAACAGGATAAATAACGCCCTTAAGCACACTATACTCTTGTTTTATAATAACTGGTGGTGAGTAAGTTATGTCCTCATCATGTAAACGATCCCCGCCCACTGAATAAAATATGAAACGGCTGAAACGATCCGAACTAAACTGTTTATGTAGAGTTTATTTGCATGTTTATTTCGCCCATTCATAATGTATGATCGGCCCTACTCACTCCACTCAGCTAGCACTCACCCTGACTAGCGAGAGTACGTAGTACCACAATAAACAAATATCAACTCAAATGGAAAACAGAAAATAACCGCAACGTTATTTAATTGATATCCTGTTCGTATTTGATCTCACAGCTTTCAAGATATTTAAAAAAAACCGAGAGCGAGTGCAAAATCCCGCTGCTTTGTTTCATTTTCTGGAAAACTCTTACAATTAAAAAAGGTAA
The DNA here is from genome assembly GCA_949987775.1 of Aproaerema taeniolella. NCBI lineage: Eukaryota > Metazoa > Arthropoda > Insecta > Lepidoptera > Gelechiidae > Aproaerema > Aproaerema taeniolella. The sequence continues at coordinate 21,989,969 of OX465249.1, read as the reverse complement.
CAAAATCGCTTCCAAAGAAATGAAATGGCTGAAATAATGACGTTAACAGGCAGTTCGGCGACTGCAGTGTGGCAGACATTGCTACCCGTGTGCGTGAGTAAGTAATACAATATACTTACAAATTATTTTTGACAAAAAAATAATCTGTAGGTTAAACGACGTTTTTTTCCATTTTATAAGTAGAAAATTAGACAAATTTTTGTTTCAATATAAAGTTATAAATAGTATGAGCAGAACTTTATTCAATATTTGCCGGCACCGGTTTGCTGCAACATTCTTAAAATTAACTTGAAGAGTCTAACTTTGTCCCATTTCCACACCTCACTCGGAAAATTTGCTATTTTTACTTTAAAAGTGGAGAGGGAGAGGCGCTAATAGACAACGTCTACAAAGTTCGGCAATTGATTCTGTCCCCCTGAGTTTTTGTACGAACAAATTTTAATAATAAACAGATACATTTACATTTCTTTCTCCATAAATACTAGCGTACATAAGCTTATAATATAATCTTATTGTCTTTTATGGGACTTAAAATAGGGTAGGTAGTTATAAAAATGGTCTCCAATCCATAAAATACTTCAATGCAAAAAAAAATTACACATCAAGACTATTTTATTCCACTTAAAAATACTGAATAAAAAAAAACGGTTAACTGTAGCAAATATTACATTACTCGAGTAATCAAAATTTAATAATCAATTTATCTGTTTTTGCCTTCAATGTTTTTTACCAAGCAAAAGAACTTGTTGCTAACGAAATCGCGTCCTTCGGCTAGTAAGCAGCAGTGGTATGAGAACTGTCGCGGCGACGGGCGTCGTCTGAATACTAACCGAGCGGCCGCCATGCCGCCACCACCGGCAAAAATACCTGCCATTACACCGGCCTGATGGTTTATTATTAATTACGTGTGTCACGTGACACACATCTCTGATGCTCGGAACTCCCCGTTAAGACACTGAAGTGAACTTCTATCTAAGGTCATACAACCTTGTTGGTAAAACGATAAGTGTAACTGTGTTTATTTACCGTTAATATACTTTGCTTAATTAATTCACTAATGTTATTAGAGAGCTCAGGAATTTTCAATGTTGGCAAATTTTTCTCATGAATGAATTCTATAAAAGAAAATTAGGCATAATGTAAGACGTCTTATTGTTCACAATGATATACCAACTAACATTCTGCCGTCAGTTAAAGGTTTAATTATAACTTTAACCTTTTCAATTGTGTTATAATTATCTTAGTTCTAACACAAACCGTTATAAAAGAGTTAAAAAATAAATTTTGCTCCAACAGTGCTATAAGAACTGTTATAAACGACGTTAAGCAGCATAATAAGTTAGAAGGGTGCTAATTACAGCAAGTGTAGTTGGGATGTTATAGGTTTAACCTATTTCTAGCACCTAAAGCTGCACAACAGTGCTCACTGACACTCGTTAACACTTATTGTTGTTTAGTTGTCGCTATGAAGAGACTTATGAGTCATAGGTGTTATATTGACTTTAGGGTGCAGACATTGGTTGTTAAAGAGAGTTTGTGACCGTAAAATCACAACGGCATACTGTTTTCACTTTACAAAATACACAAACCTTGGTTGAATACTTATTTTTATTATTCAGTTCGGTCCAACATACGTTTATCTTACTTAGTTGTAAGATTTTGTCATAGAACACTATTACTCCTGGCGGAGGATTTTGTTAGTAAAATGTACTCAGAAAGCGCTCACTTGAGACATTTCTAGGTAACTAATACGCGACAAAGTGTCAATCAACTATTAATAACAGGTCTAACTTTATTAGATTTTCTGTTACGATTTTCTGGAACCTATAGTGTTAGTTAACACTTCTATAGTTACAATTATACCGGTAAAAGCAGTAGCTAAGAGTGAATAAACGTTCTTGTGCAGTTACTTTAGCTCCTCAATAACACCATTCTACAGACTTTCTAAAACCTTTACCTATAAAATCGTGGGCCTCTTTTGTGGTTATAAGTGAGTTAGAGGACTCTATAACTCCACTTTTACAGGTATTCTTACAACTTTTATACTCAAATGGAACCGATATACATATGATATACAGGTTGTTTTACCGCTACCGTGCTAGTAGTCACACGTCACATCACACATATCGTGATTATAACCATCAAGACGTAGATTTTCCAGATTATTCTATAAACAAAGTTTGCAGACTATCTTATGAGAGAAACAATTATATTTTTGCATCAGTTTCGCTGGCGATGATGAAAACTTTTAAATGCATGTTTTATTTTAGTCCATAAGTGTTGCCAATTCGTATTTTAACCTGTAAGTACTTAGATTATGTGTTAAGATTTTCGAAATGTAATGAAATCTCCCAAACTGATGAGATCGTAATAAATTGTATTTGAGTAAACTCCCCTTAAAGTATCGTGACGTCATCGAAAGTAACGAGCTTAGAAGGTGCATATGTAGGTATACCTACTTATACAACATAGAAGTGTGTAGGAGATACACTTACTCATACACGCTACACACGGTGCTAAAAGATCGTTGGTTATATTACTGGTAGCACTGTATGACATTTGTTTTCTATTGAATCTGTTGTGGTAGAAAAAAAATATCTTTCATTTTCTATTACATATTTAATTATCAGAAAGATATTAGAGTTCAAAATATGATTTCCATGTAGGTATGCAAATAAACAACAGTTGAGACATTTAAAAAGAGACTAATACACTATTTCATAATTAAATTAATGATTCCACCTGACAGTGACGTCACTAGTAGCATAATGTCTGTGTTTGTGTGTAGTTGCATAATGTAAGTACATGTACAGTCTGTACATGTCTGTACATGTACGCACAGAGTGTATTGCTGGCACTCTGGCACCGACACCGACGGCGCTGATTGCAAATAAACACGACGCATCCGCGGTGCGCACCGCCGGTACATAATTCACTTTAGAGCCGTTTTCTACGTTTAGACCCCGTTGACTTGAAGGGGGAGCTCACCGCTTCTGCCGCGCACAAACGACACTGAATAAGTATTACTTTCTGAGACTGCTGAGAAAATGTCCTTTCACTAAAACAACGAACAACACTAGAACAGGACACAAAAGAGTTCAGTTAATGAAGACGATCGCTCGCGTTCGCCAATCGGCGGCAACTTGCAAACAATGTTACCAGTTTCCGATCTCTTCCATTTTGTCGAGTTAGTTGCTCCTCTCGATGCATCTTTAACTTGAAGTTTCTTTAGAGGAAGTTAATGAAAAAGCTTTTCGAATAGTTTCATCGTAGAACTAAGAGGTCCTGATAGCGTCGGGGATACTTTTCTTTGTGCGGTTCTTAAACGAGAGCGCCTCGCGAATGACAGTCGCGACGCGCGGTCGACCGCGCATCGGCCGCAAAAACGGGTCTGCATCACGACAGCTAACTTCACCTCTCGCGTGATTTTGTATCTTAAGGCTTGGGTATAAAGTTGCTATTTTATCAAGGCTTTTGTGAGTTCCTAAATGTCTGCAAACTTGGTTCATCTTAGCTTTTCTAAACTGGTAGCAGTTTTTTCCCTCGTGTGATTTGATCTTGGTTTCTGCATGTACTTATTTATTCCAACTCTACGTTTATAATTTCGTCGATATAGATTGCATAATAGTACTACCGTGTTAGCCTACCTACAAAATCTGAATATTCTTTAAGTAAATCGAAATGAAAATATATTTATTAAGTACTCGTTTTGTGCATGAGTAATATGCGTATTTCTATTACACCTGTCTCTGGTAATCCTAATTCCCACCTCATCACCTGATCTCGCGGTAATAACATCTGCAAGCGACACATCGCCTCACGTCCTGGTATATAATCGACAATCAGACCGACCGACACCAATCAAATCAAATTTACCCGCCGACTGAGCACCATTCAAAATACACTCAATATCTCGTGACTGATAGTCATTAAACCCGTCTCATACAAAAATGGAGTCTAAATTAAAAATTTTGACAGAAAAAACGTTTTGTCGAAAATCGTTTATTTTGTAAACAATTAATAAAACTGCCGTGACAAAGGGTAGTGTAAGTGAGTGTATGTTTTCATTAGAGCTATCAGATCGCGACAGTAGACAGTAGTAGCGTCGACCATAACTTGACTCGCAAGTCTCGTGCCCCTTATGTCACGGTGACACGCCACGGGTATTCCACATCCTATGTTTACGCGACGATAATTTTACAGGAAAATATTATACCTGTCACGATGAAACACATAATATAGTAAAGACTGCAAAAAATATATATTTTATAATTATAACTAGATAAAGCCACTTATTTTGAAAACTAAATATGAAGCCAAATATTTATTGCTTAGTTTTAACAACCCGCCAGCCCTCCGATACCAAAATTAATCGCTAACATATTACCGGAAACAGATAATTTAATACGATCCCGTCCCTAGCGTGCGGAGTTAAAGTGGCTATATTTCAAATGAGTTTTTAATTTTACAACAGCAGTAACCTGTCGGAAGGAGTCGCCCCGTCGTCGACGAGCTCCAAATCTTAATGAGTGATCGTGGTGGCGGGCAATTAGTTGCAGATGCGTGATACTAGCTTTATATTGTCAGTTCCCCGCTGTAAACTTAGCATTAAGTTTATGACGACATCGCACGACATTCTGACACGACAAACTGGAACAGTTCTACAGCCGCGTGGTACCAGGAGCGCAGCGCATTGAAGGATGTTACTAGTCGTCGTGGGTGGTGGCCGTACAGACAGATGACGAGAAGTATCGTTGAATGCCAAAGATTAGGCATGCCAAGGTTCTTTATTGAATTTAAATGCTCTTTTACATAAATATGTTTTGTGATGTATGACAGTGCCAGCCAGAGCTGCATACACATGCAAGCTCAAATAGTATTGATGTCATGGTTTTTATAATAGAATCCAATATCGATGTCTGTTATCGATGCGGCACTGTCACTGGCTGTGTTGTGATGGTAATGTCTTCCCCCCCCCCGTTCCCGCGCCTCACCCCCGCTCGTTCCATTCATACTCCCGCAATGTATCGAATAGACACATCTCTGAATGTGTTATCTATGAGTTATGGCGTTTCGGATCATTGTTTGGAAATGACACCCGTCAGCTGTGACAGTCGGGTCAGGGAAGTGGTACATACTTATAAATGAGGTAATTTGAATTATCTATCCATCTATCTTTAATCAGTCTACTTGATTAACAAATCGACAATCCCAATTAATTGTGCTTTTTTCTCAATTTGTCATTCCTTCATATAAAAACCGAGCAACGAATTAACTCTGATTCTTTGCACAGAGATAGAGGGCGAATACTTTTCGACGCGAATCTACTAACAAATAACAGAGACAAGAGAATGGACATATCCTTAAAGGAACGCTAGAACTTATTGATAGCGATGCAAACTGAGAGAATTACATGCAAACAATATTATCTTTGCTATCAAAGCTCTGTACTCAGAAGTCGAAGCTAGGTTTTAGTTACATGATCTACACCATTCAAAAATAAAACTATACGTATTTTTCGAAAGAATTAAACACATTTTGAGCCCATATCTTCTTCTTCCTGTCGTGTAAGTGTGGCGAACTTGGCTAACCCTGGTTTCAGAGTTTTCAAATCGCACAATGGCCCCTGACTTGGATTTAACCACTGTAGTCAATCGACAACAGCCGGGACGGACGGCATAACGTGCCCTCCAAAGCACGGAAACGCTAGTGATAAATTGTCACTTTGTTCACCCATCAGATTCTCTGCCTCTGCATACGTTTCATAACCACACTGATCGGTTGAGATCAGTGAACACCACTTGGCTATGAGCGCTTCTGAAGTCCATATGAAGTCGGAACTATCAGTACGATGCGATACCTCTGACGCAACAAGTGCTGCACAATGTGGCGCCCGCGCCGTGACACGACATACGTCACCAAATACGTTTATTAAATATTTGAATAAGAGATGAGTTTGTCTGGACACATCAGCTTGTTGATACAACACTGTAATTATAACATATTCATCGAATAATTAATATAGTAGACTACGGAGCAGTCTTCTCAGAACCCATATCACCCATATATAACGAAGGTTATTAATTTTAAAAATAAAAATTAATAACCTTCGTTATTTTTTAATTATGTACTTTCAATAAATAAACATTTTCAATACTCACTCATTTAGTGTCGCAGACTTGATTTTCGAATTTTATAACTTTCACAATCTCTTTTGTGAATGTGATTAATGTGGTAACATTACGTGTGACTTGTGCCCCCGCCAGCCGCCGCTCGGAGGATATTTCTCAAAACTGTAATATCCCCGCCGCTGATGGCCCCATACCTCACCCGCCGCCGCCGATATCGCCGATCCCATTGATTGCTTCCTAAATTAAACAAATTAGCTAATTCCTTCGAGAAACTGTTCAAATTGCACATTTAATTTACATAATAAAACATTCTGCCCCGCCGCTGAAGCTTCGCTACGTAGTTTCGTAGCCCGTAGCTACATCCTACGCGCGTAGTACAAATGGGCTCTCCTACCAATTATAACTATCTACTAAAATTGAATTTAATGGAAACTCATTTATTTTTGTTTTTATTTTATTCAGATACACACGTTAAACTTATAACACCCCTCTTTTTTTGGTACAAACTACGTGATGATTTATCGGACCCCTGCTGTCGAATTTTTAATAAAACGGGCAAGTGCGAGTCAGACTCACGCAAGAAGGGTTCCGTTCCATACCATTACCTTTAAAACCGGCCAAGTGCGAGTCGTACTCTATAAAAACCATTACCTCTATAAAAGCGGCAAAAAAATCACGTTTATTGTATGGGAGCCCCCTTAAATATTTAATTTATTCTACTTTTTAGTATTTTTTGTTATAGCAGAAACCGAAATACATCATCTGTAAAAATTTCAACCTTGTAACTATCACAATTCATGAGATACAGCCTCGGACAGACTTTCTATAAAAACGAGCAAAAAAAATCACGTTTTTTTGTATGGGAGCCCCCTTAAATATTTGTTTTATTCTGGTTTTTAATATTTGTTGTTATAGGGCACAAAGAAATACCTCATCTGCGAAAATTTCAACTGTCTAACTATCACGGTTCATGAGATACAGCCTGGTGACAGACGGACGGACGGACGGACAGCGGAGCCTTAGTAATAGGGTCCCGTTTTTTCCCTGTGGGAACGGAACCCTAAAAAGAGCTTCGTATTAAATTTTAATTGGTAGTATCATAGGGAGGAAAGAACCGATTTGGTAATTGAATGTCAATGGTAGTCTAAGTGGAGAGCACTGTTTAACGCGGGGCGTGGTGACGTTAACGCTCTAATTAGGTATGTCTCCACGTGTGTACGGACAATAGGATACTAAACATTAACGCGTTCGAAAAGTGGTTATTGGAAATTATATTGCGGGATAAAATTCTTCTTTTCTTCTTTTAAGGTTACTCACACCATTATGTTTTTAATGCCACTAAATTCAACACTTTTCATATATTTTAATTTCACATCAAATGTTTTTTTTTCCAGCAGCATTGTGGAATTCATTATAATTATTCAATCACGTTTGTATGTTTTGTTGCAGGTCCCCCCGGGCCGCCGGGAAAGCGTGGCAAGAAGGGGAAGAAGGGGGAGACAGGGGAACCGGGACCACCGGTGAGTACATCCGCACTGCTTACTGTCCAACAGGCTCACTGTCACTCACTGTTCAACTGTCAGACCGTATGACAACGAGAGTCACAAGGATCTCAAGTACCAACACGCCACACGATGGAGTTTATGTCACCCCGAATCCATTAAATTTGTATTATTTTTTTAACTGAGTATGCAGTCTTGTTCTTAGTGCTAAAATACATTATTTTTTCACTCGGATTTTAATCAAAACGTGAAAGTAGTTTTAAAGTGAGAGTCCATTTCAAGAGTGGATATTTTACCAATAAAATAGATAGTCTTTTTTCTCCATTTTAAGTTTTCCCATTTTGTGAAAAATAAGAAACAATGTAGGTAGATACTTATTCTCTTTAGAAAACATACCCCCTGGAGTTTCACACACTTTATTTTAACGATACGACAATTTTTGGTTTAGAAGTGTTAATAAAAGAGTTACGTTGTGACATCAAACTAAATCAAATCATATTTCTGTTAAAAATACGAACAAAACCTCACAATACCTACCACATCAAAAAAAGTTTGCGATCACTTGGAAAAGTGCTAATATTTTTTATTGTAGAAGAATAAAACTTACTCACTTTTTATCTTTTGATTCCTTATTTAAAAATATGAAATTTAAATATAAAATAATTTCGTAATTCAAATGTTTTTTCATTTAAAAAGACAATCAACCCTTGCTTGCTTTCATTCAGAAATCTGACATAGTCGCAACTTATCAATATTTCCAATTTATTCAAAAAAAAATTAAGTTGGTAACGATGCCGAGAGGATTAACTGCAGTTTTACGAGCCAGAATTCTAACTTTAAGTGGAGAAGGCTATTCCACGAGGGAAATATCACGCAGAGTTCATGTATCCCAATCCTGCGTGGTGACCACGTTGGAGAGGTATCAGGGCATGGAAGATTTAGCTGATCGACCTCGCAGTGGTCGCCCAACTGTTCTTACTGCAATTCAGAAGCGATATATCAGATTACTGGCTGCCCGTGACCCAACAATGAACGCTACTAAAATGAAAGCAGAGCTGCGAGCTGCCACCGGCCGCGAAGTTAGCACCCAAACGATTAGAAATTGCTTACACCAAGCTGGATTACGAGCAAGGAGATCCTGGCGAGCACCTCTGAACTCACAGCAACGGAAGCGGCGCAGATTGCAATGGGCTAGGCTCCGTCAAAATGAAGAAATTGAGGACGAAAGCATCTGGCAGAACTGCTTCTTCGTTGACGAAACGCGGATCAGTACACATCCAGATAACCGACGTGTCCGTGTCTGGAGAAGACCTGGCGACTCTGAAAGGCAGAGAACTGCCACTGGAACCGTTCAGCAGGGCGGGAAATCAGTGTCCTTTTGGGCCGGGATAATGATTGGGGCTAGGACGCCCTTAATCCCGTATCAAGGCACCATGACCGGAGCCATGTACAAAACGATTGCAATCGATGGATACGTCAGACCATTCCGCATCAACCACGGGCGCCAATTCATAATGGTAGATGATAATGCGCCCGCACATCGAAACGGACGTGTTGATGCTGCTCTCCAGCAATACGACATCACCAAGTTAGACTGGCCTGCCGGCTCGCCTGACTTAAACCCGATCGAGCATGCGTGGGATGCTCTTAAGCGAGCTGTTTGGAACCGTCAGCCACCTCCGCGAACAGTGTCAGAAATCAGGGCAGCTGCTATTGAAGAGTGGGACAGGTTACCACAAGAAATGCTAGATAACTTAATTCTTAGCATGCCCAGAAGGGTTTCCGCATGTGTGCGAGCCAGGGGAGGAGTCATTTTATACTAACTATTAATTTTTTCGTAATAAATTTTGTTTGTTTTTTCATTAATTCAAATTTTTCATTACATTACATTTAAGCCAAAATTGCATTTCCTAGCTTTTGTTAATAAAAAGTAAATAATTAATAATGATTCTTTTATTTACTTAGTGCATTTTCATTATAAAATCATAAAACGTAAACAGTTTCTTTAAATAATTTATATTTTAAAGAATACACCTGATTTTGCTACTGATCGTAAACTTTTTTTGATGTGTGTACGTACGGGTAGGTAACAGCCGTGTTTAGGCCTTTAAATGCCTTTTTTATTTTTATTTTTATTTTCATTTTCGTTTTATTACAGGGTATTACGGGAGCTCCCGGCAAAAACGGATTTCCGGTACATATTATTTTGTTTACTTTCTCACAATATTTAATTTTCTTTAATTTCCTGCTCATTTTCGTTTTCAAAATTGTTTTTTATTTTCAACGTTTTATTCTTCAGTTCTGTCTGTTGCCTTTTAAACTTTAAAATAACTTGATATTTATTAGTTTGATAATAACGTGATTCCACTTTCGTCAGTTTGACACGCTGTGACTTTTCAGGGTAGCAAGGGAGAGAAAGGCGAGCGTGGGTTTATGGTAAGCGCGAGTGTCACTGTTACCGCGGCTTACTAATTACATACTGCTCGGGCCCATCTCATCACCAGTCGATGTTTTGAGATTCGTGATCTGGTTCACACTCGGGTTCTCACTCTGAGAATCCACTTATCAATTTATTAGCGACAAAATGTCGGAAAACCTCGACTTGTGGGAGCAATTTAGAATAATTTAATAATGCAAGGAAATTGAGAACAGAAAAACTAACGGATTGTTTAGTTAGATTAACAATGAATCTTTCTTGTAGACTTTTAGTTCCTTCCTCAGTAGAAAATAACATAGAGTACCTAGTATCTATAACATGATTCTTATAGATAGTTCGTAGTCCCCGTCGAGCACACTCGCCGCCCTCTCCTCGACGCGCCATGTCTTCTTTTCTTATTCTAATTTATCTCTTTTCTAACTGCCTGGTATTACCTGGTTATATTCTTTCTGTAAGTTACCTTTATCTTACCTTCTAAATGAATTCAGACTCCTACTAACTCCTACTTACATATAACAATTTTTTAAGTAATATCATGTTGTCTAAAAACTTCAGTACTGCACATAAATAATGATGGTGGTGTGGGATACTTCCTCGATTTCTTCCAAGACAGTTGTTAGATCTTAGTTGATGTTGTGTTTGCAGGGACCAATCGGGCTCGACGGACCCAAAGGAGATCCGGTGAGAGTTTATATTTGGCCTTTTTATATTTGTTTTTGTTAATTTAATTGATTGATTGAGCCGTGTGAGTCCCCGGCAGAGTAGAATAGGACCACCCTCTTTCTTGCCGAGGTGTCGTACAAGGCGACTAAGGTAAATATGCAAGCAAGTTCATCTGCACACAGAGAAGGAAAACTCTGCAATTATATCAAAACCCTCGCCAACCCGTCTGCCAAGCGTGGTGAGTATGGCATTTACCCCTCATGTTATTGAGGGAGGCCCGTGCCCCAGCAGTGGGGACGTATATGGGCTGATGAAGAATTGATTGAACAATGAGGACCTCATAATTGAGGGGCAACACCAACTTCGGAACGCAAGTCAATCTGTACCACTTTTGCTTTTACCACGTGATTTTTGTAATAATTCTTTGATTTATAAACTTTTAGCAACTTTATGAAGATCAATGACGCTTCGGTCTGTTCTTTACTGTTGGTCCCTGTTGTAACAATGTTGTTGTTGTTGTATTCCAGGGCCGGCCGGGGGACAAGGGGCAGAAGGGAGAGCACGGCAGCCCCGGATTCGACGTATTCTCCGCTGTCAAGGTCAGTTATCTCACTTAATACTAATAAGTACTACATTTGTGTTTATCTTAAATGGTCTAACTAAGAATAGGGATTAAATGTTCCAGTTTCTGGTTAGTTTTTACAATAACATATTAAAATGTCTTTTATTTGATTATAAAACCGGTAGATCCTTAATAAATTCATAAAATTATTTAGGAGTCATCTTATTTTAACTGCTAAGGTATATAAATAAATAAATAAACGTTAGACACTCAAAGGACTACACTAAGATATTTCTTTGTGTCGTGGGTCCCTCGGAACATACATAAAGACAAACACCTACCGAAAAGGTAGAAGTCTAACAAGCAGTTAGCACTAGCACGAGCATCGATCCACTTGTGCTGCTACTACCAAAATACGGTGTACGATTTACCAAAAATCGATTTTCAACTTGTTTTGATAGGCTTTTAATTACTATGTTCAGAATAATGACTAATATTTAACAAAATAAAATAAAATATCCTGTTTGATTAACACGCCGTTAAATATTCTATATGTGGCGGTTGCAGGGTGTGAAAAGATCAGTGGACAACTTTAAAATCAGTCCGTACACCACCGCCGAGATAATCGCCGTGAAGGTATTGCACAGCTACAGCGTGCCGCTACAAGCTTGTAGTAAACCTGTTGTGTTACTCGCTACTTGTTGTGTTGTGTTGTAGCAGCAGAATGCTTTTGTCTGCTTTCATCGTTGTTCTTTCAAAGAGTTGCCTTTTTTGTTGGTTTTAGCTTTTTACCAAAATATTTGCGTTTTATTTATTGATGATTTTTGATAATGCTTATTTATTTTTTATCTAGTTTAGTTTTACAATCATCCAGTTTGATTGAACCGATAACTTTCGGTTTCTTAGATAGTTTCTGAGTCAATTCTTTCGAAGCTCCCCTAGGGCAGTCCCAAGTAATAAATATACTACTGCAGCATTAAATTCTCGATACTAAGTGAATGCGTGTTGATGTATAGGGCCTGCAGGCAGCGGGGCACAACATCTCCGCGCAAACCATCATACAACTGAAGGTCAGTCTAGCTCACTCCATAGACTAACTAAATACTTACAAACACCTGCAACTACTTACTACTACTTGTTACAACTTACCCATACTCCCACTTGTATCCTCTCGTATCCTTGTATCCTCTCGTTATATTCTGACCTTTTTCAATATCAACTAAATTCTATCGTCTGATACTCTGTCCATATCAAATTGTTAACTTATGTTCCAACTTATGTTCCAGCTCTTTAACTAATAGAACGTATCTCTTCTTGTTTCCTTAATCAAATCCCATAGATGAAACTTTAAATACAATTGTGTATAATGCTGTCGATATTCGATTTAATTTTATTTGCTAACTTTAAAAGGCTGCTTATAAATGCATGATAGTTGATAGCTTTAGCATGTTTATTAAAAAAAAGTATAAACCTTATTAAAATATTTATGCAAAAAGACATTAAATGATGAAAAAAAAATGATTGCTTAGTTGAAGAAAAAATTAGGTTTCTTAGTTGAGCATTATGAGGCCAGAACTTGTTGCCATTTACGAAGCTTTGTCGTATGCCAGATCTCGGCAGATAGATTCCATTGTTATCTTATCAGACTCGAAGAGCGCATTCCAACACCTTGCTCGATGTGTTTTAGGTGGCCAAGGAATGCCTATTTCGTACGAAAGTTTAAAAATTATTTATTACTTTCAAGTTAATAAAATCTCTGTAAAACTTCAGTGGATACCATCGCACATTGGTGTAGTTGGTAACGAGATTGCTGATAAGTTGGCTTCTGAGGCAGTTTTGAATGGTGTAGAAACTACTTGTAAGCCCTTTGGTACAGAGATTCTCCCTGTAGTTCGGAAGGATTGTTTAGAGAGGTGGCAAAATTTATTTAATAGAATCTCTGTTTTAAAGGGCATCTGCTACTACACGTTCCAATCAAAGATTTTCCATATTCCGTGGTTTGACTGTGCCGGTCTCTCTCGCGAGCTTCTGGTGGCAGCTTTCAGACTGCGGTATGGCCAGCTGCCTTTAAATATATTTTTACATATGATGCGTGTTTCATCCTCAGATCTTTGCTCATGTTGTAAAAAGACCGAGGATTTATGGCACTTTTTGGTTGAGTGTGACCTTACCAGAGTCAATAGAGTCAAGTTTTTAGGTACAGGAGTACTCCAAAATTGAGAAGTTAATGTAAGGCTAGCTGTTCCACTAGCTCTTGAAGCTCTTCAGCTGCATCGCTTTGTGATGTGTTCATTTAATGAGCGTATCATGGAGTGATGGGGTTGAGGAGTTTTCAGTTATTTTTTATTTTTAATCTTTTTAAGAGGCTTCCGATGAGGCTGGCATAGACACTTATGTGATCTAAAGCCTCGTTTTCTTTTGTTAAACAAGATTTAAAAAAAAACAGGTATAATTTTACTAAAAATTATGTTAATAATAGGCACCATCATATCATCATCATCATATCAGCCTATTGCAGCCCACTGCTGAACATAGGCCTCCCCCGAGGTGCGCCACTTTGCACGATCCTCCGCTGTTTTCATCCAGCCACTACCCGCTATCTTCTTTAGGTCATCTGACCATCTGACTGGGGGTTTCCTACACTACGTTTGTTCGAGAACCTGTCTACTCCAACGCTTGTCGGTTCTGCGACAGACATGGCCAGCCCACTGCCACTTCAGCTTGCTACACTTTTGGATAATATCCATCACTCCGGTTTTCTGTTGGATGACCTCGTTTCGGATTCTATCCCTTAGTGAGATCCCGAGCATGGAGCGTTCCATTGCTCGCTGAGCGACGTGCAATCGGTGGGCCAACCTCACTGTCAGGTTCCACGTTTCGGCTCCGTAGGTCATGACTGGTAGGACGCATTGATTAAAGACCTTGGTCTTTAGACACTGCGGGAGTGGCGACGAAAAGATATGACGCAGCTTCCCAAATGCTGCCCAGCCAAGCTGCACTCTTCTGGTGATTTCCCGCTCGAAGTTGTCGCTACCTAACTGAACGCTTGCCCGAGGTATATGTATTCCTGAACAACATCAAGCGTAACACTTTCAACAGAGATCGGTCTTGTCCAAGTTCATTCCAAGGTCGACACGTCTTGAGGCAGCGTTAAGGCTGTGCAGCATTTCTTGCAGGACTTCTAGTATTTCTGCCAATATGATTATGTCGTCTGCGAAGCGGAGATGCGATAGAAATTTTCCGTTGACATTGATGCCCAGTCCATTCCAATCTAGCGTCTTAAAGACGTCCTTTAGAGCATTGTTAAACAGTTTCGGGGATACAACATCCCCCTGTCTAACACCTCTGAGCAATTGGATTGGTCTTGTACGGTAGTTTTGTACTTGGACTGTCATCGTTGCCATATTATATAGGCTTCTCAGCACTTCCACCTATCGCCAATCGACTTGGCAACGCTGCAAGGTCTCCAGAACGGCACCATTTTTTATCAATATAGGTTAATGTCAATATTAATCAAAAGATTTCCCCTTTAATAGATGAATAGACAACATTATCATGAAAAAATATTATTATTAAATCAAAACTGACAAAGTATGCTGAAATTTCCAGGGTGAACCCGGAGAGCCAGGGCCCCCGGGTCCGGCCGGGCCCCCGGGCGGGGAGGGGCTGCCGGGGCACGACGGGCGCGTGGGGCCGCCAGGCCCGGCGGGGGCGCCCGGCGAACCCGGACCCGCCGGCCAGCCAGGGCCGCAGGGACCGCCCGGACCACCGGGACCACATGGACATAAGGTTAGTTCATTAATATTAATTGGTTAAAACTTATCTATAGTTTTAGGTCCATTTCAACACGTTACACAGTCACGTACAAGTGCAAAAAGCGCGCATCTCTAAAGATTCGGTCCGGTCCATATGACTAAAAGGTCGGTAGAACCATGGGTGGTGGAAAGAAAATAATTAATGGCGTCAAGTGGTTCTACAACTACCTACATGATACTGTGCCTAGCTTGAAAGGAATTATAGGCGTGAGTGTGTGGATGGATGTATGGATCATTGCTTTTGCACGTTTTTTTTTTTCTTCAACCGTGTTTAAGTTTACCCAGCGCCGTTGTCGTACCTAAGTAAATTTAAAAAATTGCTATAAAACCAAAATTTTTGAAAGGTAAAATTTATTGACCTTAGATCCAAACAGAAAGGATCGTATTTTACCTAACGACAAAATATCGTATAGTATTATCAGGATGTTTCAGAAATTATGACTGGTGAAAGCATCTGAGTTGACTTAAGTGAGTTAAGTGGCGTAACTGTCGGATGGCAGGGCTGGCAAAATTGGCCTCAGGCCTCAAATGGTATAGTTACGCAACTGGTTGAATTAGTTGTTTGTGTGTGAAGTCACAAGTGATTGTATTCTCAATTATTATTTTTTTCATTTTCATTAATGTGATTGTTTTCAATTTCCAGGGTGATCGGGGCGACAAGGGCGAGCGCGGCTTCACGACGACGCTGAAGGGCGACGCCTTCCCCACCGGCATCATCGAGGGCCCGCCGGGGCCGCCCGGACCTCCCGGTACATGCCATATGATATTGCGCTACATACTTCACTTGTTTTATAGTGGTACACTGGTTGTTTGTTATACACGAGTAGATAGAATTACTAATGTCAATGCTTAGCTGCCGAGAGCACTCGATACAATCACTAAAACTTTATGAGCTTTTAGATTTTGTAACACTAGGAGCAATAGATCAATCGATCATTATGATCAATCGGAACGATTTTTTAAAACGTGTGATTTGTATTAAGTAATCTTGTAGTTAGTGTATTTTTTTATTCATCTAATTTTCTTCATTTACTAAAGTTGTTCAGTTTGATGAGCTGAGTCATTTGAATTACCTCATAAAATTTTGATTAGCCTTAATATGGAGTTTGCATGAAGTAATTAAAAGTTACGGTTAATTGATCTATCGCTAACAAAATAACGAGCCAAGGAGGGAAACGTCGTCGATGTCGAGACAGGTAACGTGTTGTTGTTGTTGTTGTTGTTGTTGTTGTTGTTGTTGTTGTTGTTGTTGTTGTCGTGAGCGTGTGTGTGTTGTAAGGGGCGGCGGGTGGGCGCGGGGAGCGCGGCGAGGCGGGCGCGCCGGGGCCGGCCGGCCCGCCCGGGGACAAGGGCACGCGCGGCAAGCGAGGGAAGCGGGTAACTAGCACTGACTACATCTGCCCACATACAGACAGTCATATGCTTGTCGACATTACAAATCTTTAATTAAAAACGAGTGGGAAATTACTGTTGTAACATTTGCAGTCCACCGATCGACACTACAGCCAAGCTCCACTACATTTTCTAATATTAAATTCAGATAAATTAATAACTATTAAAATCGTTAAAACTGTAAAATTTTACCTATTTAAAGTTCGCTTTTGGCTGTTTAGCTAGTTCACCGATGCAAATCAGTGTAATACGCGACATCTATTTAGTGATCTTTGCAATAATAATTATCGATTTCAAATCTCCACAAGCGTATCAATCCAATATCATGAAATTTCCATGCAGTTATATTTTTGGGATAATGTATAATATCTAAATAAAACAATATTAAAATACATGTTTCATTTTTTTTAATAAAGCATTATTTAAACTGAATTCTTAATGAACATAGCAGAGGCTTGAATGCGAATGCAGCATGGTTTTAAATCATGAAGCATGTGCAATGCGCTGTTAGTCTTCGCCTTGCAATAATTTTTTACTTTATAATAATAATACAAATGACGACTTTTTTTAAAGTTTGAAGGGATTGGCGTATGTAAAGATGGCCGCATATCAGGTTACCACACGCGTGCACTCTGTGTCGTTACGATAAAAACGGTTTTGGATTGAAACTGGGGTAACCTGATGCGCTGCCTCTGTACTTAGGATAAGGATAACTGTTGTGTAGTTGTGTTGTAGTAGTAGATGCTTAAAAGATGCACGCGTTGTGTGTGGGTGCGGCGCGACGACTCCCGAAGCAGAATGTGTATAGAACACTAACTACATGAGGTCAGTATACAATACTAAACCTATCACGCAGCCTAGCAGCACCTTTACTAAAACTGTTTACCTACTTGATACTTTCCAGCAGCTCGAGTACGATGGTGATAAAGCGCGTAATGCGCCGCGGTCCTATGTCAAATTGTCAACATTGACAACCCCAGAGGGCGAGCAAGCCTTTGCGCGGGGCTCTCGCACAATCAAAGTGAAGTTTCACCGTCAGCCGAGTGGTGGGCCGCGCCAGTTTATCGCCATCGTGCTCGAGCTGCTGATTTTACAACTTATCAAATAAATGATGTAATTTATTTTTCAGTCGTTCCTTTTCTTTTTCTTTCAGAGAACAATCTTCCTTTTTCATTCTTTTAATTGAAACCCCGCAATGATACTGTCAACCTTTAAAAACCTGCTATGATTTTTCTCATTTGAAAGTAACCAAATATCTTCTATATTTCCTCAAGTTGTATTCGCGTGGTATGGTAAGATGCAGTGTGTGACGTTGCAGGCAAGCCGGGCTCGGCGGGCGCGCGCGGGCCGGCGGGCGCGGACGGGCTGCACGGCGCGCCCGGCGTGCAGGGGCCGCCCGGACGACCCGTACGTACTCACTGCACCACACTGTAGCTCCGACTCCGACCTAAAGTCTGACCGCTCGGCACGGGTCTAACGCCAGGAAGGGTTTGCTCACAATCACCGAGTTACATTACATTAAAAAGAAAATAAATTTATTTCAGTGCACTGTTTACGAGTAGATAGGAGGTACTTATAACTAATTAGGTGACGTTGGGTACGGCGTAGTGTTATAGTGTAGGTTGCAGCTCAGCATAGTGTCTGCGCTAAATAAATAGCACAGACGCTGGTATTCTGCTGCTTCCTACATACGCTCACGCCTGTAATCACATACGGGGTAGGCAGAGCATCAGTCATTCAGATCAGAACCACTTGATGCCACGCTTGACATTAGATGAAACATGATGTATAGTAGTGAGAGGCTGTCAGCCTTTCGACATCAATAAAACAAAACTCTCGCGTCCCTATTACTGAATTTTACAGTATGCCTGGGAAGAGTTGGCAGCTGGGACATTCTAAGTTTTTCTTTCACTCCCAGTCCAGCGTGGAAGTAAGTAATCACTGAGTTATATGATTAAAATGGCTATGCTGCTGTCTCTGGTAGCATTTAAATCGTTTAGTCGTTTTCTATAACACCTACGGATAGAAAATGCAATCACTGTACGACAAAGATATAGATACTAATAGTACATGTCGAGTTTCTGGCTTCGTTAATCCAAAAACGCAAGGTAACTTAAACCTTTAACCGTAAACTTAACATGAAGGAAGAAGATGAGGGCTATCGTCAACGAACTGCTTTGCAATTTGGCGAAGATATGTAAGTAAGTTAAGTTTGTTTAAATATACGTATTTAAAAAAAAGTAACGAAGAAGGGGACAAATTCTGCATCAAAAAATAGACACAGTAGAGACTATCTGATGAATGGCCAGGGCCGCTGCCCCTCAGACAACGCCTTCTTTCTCTGATTACAATGACCGTTAAAATATTTAAAGAATAGAAAAGGGAATCTATGAAAACACCCCGTCCTATTAAGTATATTTTGTGGTAAAACTTAACATCACAAACACGCTTAACACTATGCTACATTGTAAATTTCAGGGAGAAATAGGGCCGAAGGGTGACAAAGGCGACTACGGCGACATGGGGTCCCCGGGGATGCTGGGCGCGCCCGGCCTGCCCGGCCCGCCCGGCTACCCGGGGCTCAAGGGGGACAAGGGGGACAAGGGCGACTCGGTGAGTACCGCGCGAATGGTGTTCCCTCATTTGTGCCTATTTGAAGTACCTATTTATATTTCCAAAACATTCATTTATTGCATTGTTTCGGGCGCAGTGCCCCAAAGTGGATCTTAACCTCCGACATGATACGACGTCATCTTGTAAGCACCTTGTTGTAAAATCTTCATTTTTTCTAGTCTGAATGGCTCCCGCAACAGAAATGCAATTGACTTGAATCCGCGATAAATTTTCGTATATTTTCGGATATCTGTTACACATTCGTAATAATTAAATCATCAATTCAAGCAATCCACAAAAGCATCATTTCAAGCCAGTCACGCCACTCGAGATGGCGGTGATCTTCACTTTGATACAATTTTACGATGCGCGACTCGCGGGCTGTGCTTGGGCTGCATGTTTTTTATCAACCATTTAATACAAAATATCAGGGATTAATTGCCACTCTTCATTTGTTTCAATCAAATTTTTTAAGCTTATAGTAGCAGGGGTTGGGATTTTTGTTTCACTTACGTGATTTTCATTAAACACCTGTAATTTTTTTTTTAAGTCGATAAAAGTAATGGGATAAAAACTCGTGTTCTTTTCAATATTCCTCGTTCAGTTAGTAACTTGCCGCTGTTCATTGTTTCCGGTGTTCCTCTCGGCCGCGGCGCGACTCGTGCTGCGCGCGCGATGGATGGCGACCTACACCAGAAGTACAGGAAGCTGAGGAGACGACAAGTAAATATTTACTCTCTGGTTTAGCAAGTTATGTTATGTTGTAGGTGTTACCATTCTTAATTTGGAAGATTAGTAAATAGGAAAAAAATCGTATATTCAACTAATTTCATAATTTACGTCAATTCATGAATAACGGAAGAATATGACCATACATGTTAATTTTGGTAATTTTAATTTTCTATTGAATTTTGTTGGATTTTTTTTCGTGCATTGAATTCTATCGACATTCATAGGAATAGTAGTTCAGGTGGAACTGTTAATCTTTATGCCCACTGTTGAACTTGCAGGGAGACGGCACCGGGTACGAGCTCTACGGACATGAAATTGTAAGTGCTATAGCAATTTTATATTCTTTAAGTCACAAACGAGCATCTTTTGAAAATGTTTACTGGGTGAAATACTTTGTTACGCTTAAATATTATTCACATATTAATTAAGTGTCACGAATGTCTCTAAACTCATTGATTTCATTGATTAGTTCTTAGTGTTAATCAAAAAATACAACACTAATATTTTATAGAGGAAAAATTTTTATTTTTGTTTGTAACGAATAAACATAAAAACTACTGGACCGATTTCAAAAATTTTTTCACCATTAGGATGCTACATTATCCCTGAGTAACATAGGCTACATAATTTTCCTGAATTCCCACGGGAACGAAGTCTCGAGCGGGATGCTAGTCGTAAATAAACCAATTGGTAATTATTTAAAGTACAATCCTTCGTGAGATCGATTAGAAGCAGCATCGGAACTTCTCGTCGGTACCTTACCTTCAAGGTGTCAAATTGTGGTCGACGACTCTATATTTGGGGGTTTGTGTTGCTAGCTTAACATTTACAGATAAACAGATGATTCAAATATTTGCCAAAGCAGCAGGACACAATGAGATTAACACAAAATTCTTACAAAATTCTAAAAAAATCGATAACATCAACTAATTTTGAAGTTACTGACTCATTCAGAGAACTGCATGAAAATAACCGAAAAGGACTGCGTAGACCTCCATACAGTACTTAGGTATTGTACAATAGTTTGAGAGCCGTGTGTGCGTTGCAGGTGATGGGCCCGCCGGGCGCGCCGGGGCCCGCGGGGCCGGCCGGCGTGGCGGGGCCGCCCGGCGTCAAGGGGGACAAAGGGGACCCTGGACTGCGTGGGAAACCGGTAATTTTACAATTATAAATATTACAAAACCAAACTACGTGTGCAAAATTAAGCCATGACTAAAAAAATATATCAAGTCATGAAATCCTATTCTTCAAGTTAATTAGGTATTTTACCGTTGTCGTCTTTTCTGTTTTACTTTGATGCAGTCCTTTTTAGGGCTCCGTACCCAAAGGGAAAAAACAGGACCCTATTACTAAGGCTCCACTGTCCGTCCGTCCGTCCGTCTGTCCGTCTATCGCCAGGCTGTATCTCATGAACCATGCTACTCGTAGTTAGACAGTTGAAATTTTCGCAGATGATGTTTTTCTATTGGCCCTATAACAAAAAATACTAAAAACCAGAATAAAATAAATATTTAAGGGGGCTCCCATACAAAAAACGTGTTTTTTTTTGCTCGTTTTTATAGATAAGTCTGTCCGAGGCTGTATCTCATGAACCATGGTAGTTAGACTGTTAAAACGTTCACAGATGATGTATTTTGGTTGCTGCTATAACGACAAATACTAAAAAGTTGAATAAATTAAATATTCAAGGGGGCTCCCATACAAAAAACGTGATTTTTTGCCGCTTTTATAGAAATAATGGTTTTTATAGAGTCCGACTCGCACTTGGCTGGTTTTATAAATAATTGTACGGAAACTTTCGTGCGCGAGTCCGACTCGCACTTGGTTTTATTTTTATTGGTGCACAAAAAAATTTAGGAACCTGAAAGTCTTCTCAAGCTTTTTCGTTGGAGTTGTATGTGTTATGGACCAAGTGATTAATGCGGGCATTATGAATAATGCCCGGGCATTATTCATAATGTCTAGCTCTATCGGGCAAAGTGATTAATTACTATCTAAACTTCATTATTTATCATATTGCCCGGTCATTATTATATTGCTACGTGACAATTGGGCAATTTGATAATAAAGCTAAGTTTGATGCGGTGCGGGGAGGGAAGTAAGGGGAGGGAAGCGGTGCGGGGAGGGAAGTGCCCTCGTTGCAATTTATAAAAGTTTTCGTTATTTTTTCACGACCGCCATCTTAGATTTCAAAATCTAAAACGACATCCATGACGGATTTTTACAAAAAATGCATGTCCGTCATCTTGTATTTCAAAATGTTTGTCGTTTACGGAATTAGCACCCCCGAAAACCTATTAAACGACACACATATCAGTTTTTTCAAAAATGTAAACGTCCGCCATCTTGGATATCAAAATCAACGACATTTTCGGAATCAGCATCCCCGACAATCTATTAAACGATACCCATGTATTAAACGATACCCCGATACCTATTAAACGGTACCCAAAAATTTAATATCCGCCTTTTTGGATTTTTTGTGCGGGGAATCGCGACGCTCCGGGGTTCGCCCTTTTCGTCACGATTCACCCAACTAAAATCAAAGTTGGCGGATATGAAATTTTCGGAAGGCAGTCGGCGGGTAAGACGCTTGCTTGGTGACGCTTCGGGCTTCGCCCTACGCAGCTTTCCTCGGCATACGGCCTCACCCCAGCTTTAGTATCTAAACTTGTATGGCGGCCATCTTGAATTTGGGGGGGGGATGCTCTGGTCGTCGCCCTACGCGGAGCTGGGCTCAGTCTGCGACCTCGCCTCACCGTTAAAATCTTAACTCGCATGGCAGCCATCTTGGATTGGGGGAGGGAGACGCTCCGGGTTTCGCCCTATGTGGAGCTCGGCCTTCGGCCTCGCCTTTTACCTTGCTACTTAATCCAAATAATGAGTCTGATTAATTAAATGGTTTAAAATTTAGTTTATTTGAAGTTAAATGACTATAATAATAATAAAATAGCAATTAAATATGTTTGTATTACTCTGCCCAAAAGGTGATGGGCATTATGTATAATGCCCGGTCAATTTGATTATTTGATTAATTATTATCAAATTGCCCTCTCATATTGGGCATTTTTCATAATGCCCGGTCATTATGAATAATGCCCAATTAATCACTTGGTCCATAACATATGCACTACTACATTAACTTCTACGACTGCAGGCACACCCAAAATAAGCAAACCAATGCTTACTGGGCTGGCCTCAAGAGAAATAATGTTTAAGTATTTTTAGAAAAGAATAAATTTTCATTTTCATTTGCAGGGTGACCGCGGCGAGAAGGGTGACGCCGGACCCATGGGGCTGCCCGGCCCGGCCGGCGCGCCCGGCGACTCCGGGCCCAGGGTAAGTTGAGCAGGGCATTCACATTTACACGCTTAAGATTAACTCATGGATATGGTCCAACACGCTAGTTGCCTCGCGTGTTCCAAACTCCACTCCAAGCTGATCAGGACGGTTCTGCTCCGGTCAAAGTATTCAGACCGTTGACAAACAATAGTTACATAACCTCATAATAACTGAAGTATCAAATTACATATTCGTTTATGGTCTGTTAAGCCCCGCGGTATTTAATTAGATACAAAAATGGTTAACCGAAGTTTTTTCTCCAGAGGAAGAAGAGAATCTGATAAAAATTTCGAAACGAAATGCCTTTCTTACTGTTTTTGAATTGATTCTGATACACTGGGGCTTGACAGTGCGCCTCAAAATATCTAACATCATACTCAGCTTTGCATGAACTGGGACTTACTCGTAAATATGTGGTGATGCGGCTAACACCGGAGTCTGTTGTCTTGCCGCACTATGTAATGAATGTGTTGTTGTGGTGTGGCTGTGGCTGTACTAACCCGGTGTGTGGTGTGTGGTGCAGGAGAACCGCTGGCCGCCGGACTTCGCCTTCACGTAGTGCCCCCCCCCCCACCCCAACACACCGCCCCCGTCGCACCGCAGCCAGCCGTGACGTCACCCACCGATGTAAAGTGTAAAGTTGTATCTACTGGACAGTTACTGTAAGCTCAGGAGTTACCTATGCTTATTTTGTAAGGTGTCACACATGATGTAAGTTAATTTTTTTCAATATTAAATATCTATCTTCTTTGTAATTATAATTACACTTTTTCCTCGAATATTTTTAAATCTATCTGTCTTGATTCATTGACTTCATTATTGTAAATAACTTTGGTAAGACGAAGCTCTGTAAGATACTTGAAGCTGTGAATTAGCATTTGTATGTAATATTCCTATCTGATTGCTTTATTTTGCTGAACTGTGAGCTTGGAGCATCAAGCATGCTACCTGTATTGTTTCTATAACATGTTCAATACTATCATCTCAGTGAACTTCATTTATGTTACCTTAACTGTTTATTGCATCTTCTTCTGTATGTCAGGTATTCTAATAAAAAATACAGTATTACAACTTTGTGAATATATTCTTAAGTAAGTGTAATATAAATTAAATCAACTATCAGAGACGCTATTTTTAAAATCCTATGTATATTTTGGACAAAACAAAATTGTTATAGACCAGGTGCCAAGTGATACCTCAGTAACTGCATGCAGTGACGTCAGTTACCCACGGTCACGGTACATATACTTTATGTGATATTCATATAAGTGTCGTACGTTACCTAGAACATAAGAACCGTTATGTAATTTTGTAAAAATACATTAACCTAATCATATCCTTCAATATAATGTTTGGTACCTAATATTAAGCCTTAACGTTA
The DNA here is from genome assembly GCA_949987775.1 of Aproaerema taeniolella. Taxonomy (NCBI): domain Eukaryota; kingdom Metazoa; phylum Arthropoda; class Insecta; order Lepidoptera; family Gelechiidae; genus Aproaerema; species Aproaerema taeniolella. The sequence goes on along the minus strand of OX465249.1, from coordinate 21,965,399 downwards.
TCTTTATGATTTGAGTTAACTACTAGATTAGGATATATTTGGATAATGTTGTACAAATAAATGCAAGAGGACACGAAACAAGCGGGGCCGAGGTGCGTGTGATGATTGTGACTATTCTTCCATACAACCGTGGCTTGCTGGGTGTAGACTAGGTTTACCTGGTAAATTTTAGCAGACCGGTCTGCTGAGTGTCATCAACAACAAACCAGTGCAATGACCACCATTCTCAATGCATTATGGTGTTTATAGAGTTTCATTATTGTTTTCCTGAGTAAGATTCTTTAACCTTACCCGTACCTACACGGTAAGAAAGAAAGGACAGGCTGGTTGTAACATATGTGCCTAGCCCCTATCCGTCTAGCCCGAGACAAAACTGACCCCCGACCCCCCGGTGGTGCCGGTGGTGCCGGTGGTGCCGGTGGTGCCGGTGGACCAGTAGTGTCGCGCGTTGTCCCGCTGTTCGTGTTCGTGTCCCGCCGCGTCCCGCGCACTGCCGTCCGCCGCCGGCTTCCCCCGGAGTATGTTACCTTCTCAATGTTGACTCGTGTGTATTTCTTATTACCTTTAATCTAATAATGCATTGTTAACTTTTTAATGTATCTTTAAATGTATCTATAGACTCCCAAAGAACTTAATACGTTTTATTTATTTCATAATTAACTAAAGCGAGTAATCGCTATCCATATTTGAGACGTATTTCGTGCTTTGGATCGGCCAACGAAAACGAATGTACAAATCGTATAATATAATGATACCGCTAGGTTAAGGCAGAGCCTCTGATAGCTCAGTCATCATATCCTGAGAGCGAGGTGTGAGGCTCGCTTCCTGTACCACTAATGGCACGTGATCGGCCTCCGTTTGGCCCGTACGTCGCTGACCACGAGTGGTACGAGTGAAGCGAGTGATGTCGCATGTGAGTGTTATGTGCTCCCGTGTTCGCCTGCGCTTTATCTTAAACTCTTCACTTTATAAATATAGTACTTTCTCCTATCTCAGTATTTAAAAATTTAATCTAAGTGTAGCGATAAGGATTTAGTTTTTTTATGAAAGTCAAAGAAGTCGTCATTTGTATCATACCTACATCACGAGAGCATAAAATATTGTTGTTTACAAATTATTTTGAACAAAAATAAATATTTGCATGCCGTGCATACCTGTGTTTCTATCTCTGTCTCCCTGCGCGCGCGGCATGTTGCCTGCCTGCTCCCCCGCTCCCCTCCACCGCCGCACTCACACCACATCGCATCGAGCTCATGTTTAACACCATCTGGTACCGAGGTGCCGCTTCTGACCACTTATCACGTAATGTTGTGGAATGCAGTGGATGCTTGTGAGGCGACGGTGGGGGCGAGGGGGGGAGTGATGCGGGGTCACATCTTTACGGTCTTGGGTCACTGGATCCGACCGGTGACCTCCCGCCGATGGTATGTTGTGATGTCTCCGTCATGACAGTTGTATTGTGTCCGCAGGGCCCGCCCGGACTCGACGGAATGAAGGTTAGTAATTTTAATAGATACTTTACAAATGTATTCACCAACAACGTGAACACATCAAGGGGTCAAAGAAAACATACTTGTGCATTAACAAAAAAAATTCAATTGAAGTTTATTGGGAAGTACTTAATTATAGTTTTTTTTATTTGGAATGACGACCGGTTCAGTAGAGTGACAAGCCTTGGTTCAATTGCCGGTCAAAGCGGATTACCTACCTTTGATATTGGCTCTAGGTGAGTGATTACATCTATTTGTGTGGCGAGAAATTTACAATCAAAATAATGTGAGGGTTTAGTTGTTTCAATTTGTAGCGTTACTAATTAATTAATTTATTATTGGATTACAAAATGTTAACAAGTTACTTTCTGCTGGGCAGGGCGCGCAGGGAGAGCCGGGGGCGAAGGGCGAGCGAGGGGACCCGGGCCTGCCCGTACGTACTCACACATTATCCCACCTGTGTCAGCGAGAGCGTTGTACTAACCGGCGACAAGAGTAGGATAGAAGTATACGTCTCATCTGCCAACGTCGCAAGACACGTTGATCTCCATACGAGTAGGGCCACAAGGAGCCATGCTGCTATTTATGTTTTAATGGGAGATTTTAAATAAGTGATGTTTTTTTCATTTGAATCTTAAAAGGGAATGTTCTAGTTCCTTAAATAAACAAGGGCTCACCGAGTTGAAGTAGTAGCTCATCGTTATTTAAATTCAGAGCCGCGTGTGTTACTAACGTAAGTAATTATTTATTGTTCAAAACGTTATCATGTATTGCTGTAATACTAATGAATATACTCGTGATTTTCAGGGAACGGACGGCATTCCGGGACAGGAGGTTAGTGTCACTGTTGGCATCATTTATTATTTTGTTATCTACTCTATAATGAATATTTTCAAAGTAGCCAGAGAATAGAGAGTGATCACTAATACCTGTTAATTTACTAGGGTCCAAAGGGTGACAAGGGCTACAAAGGAGAACCAGTAAGTGCCGGCATGTCCTCCCCACCCCCTGCCTCCCCACCGTCGCGTTCTCACTGCATGTGCATGATACATAATGTACACAACTTATGTTAAATGTTGACTAATTAAAGTCTGATTTACAATAAACTAACCAACAATAATATGATTCACATCTTATTGTAATCTACATAGGTACCTAGAACCAAGATTGTTAATTAAGGAAAGTTAGTTAATTATTTTATTTGATGCCCACCATCGACTGATAAGTTTTCCTACGATTTTGGTTGAAATACTCTTTAAGTACTTACTCATTATTTACTTATAAAATTATCACTTTATTTTTTCGATAGAATCGGAAATCGGAATGATAATATGCAAAAACTTAGCTGCCTATTTATCTTACACTCTTTCGGCGCATTGTAAATAGCTAGAGAATGCCAGGGACCTCGTTTCGTAAAATCTTTCCTTATTCCTTGTATACGCTATAAAAGGAACTTTTGGGTCAAAGGTTTAGGCTAGGCGTTGATGAGTCAGAGAGCCAGGACTTTCAATTTTATATATTAAGATAAGGAATAATATAATGTATGTTGTATACGTACGCCAGGGTCCGCTGGGTAAGCGCGGGCGCAAGGGCGACAAGGGAGACAAGGGGGAGCAGGGCGTGCCCGGGCTGGATGCGCCGTGCCCGCTGGGGCCCGACGGCCTGCCGCTACCCGGCTGCGGCTGGAGACCCAATAAGGCGAGTACCACTTACAGCATCCAGGAAATAAGGCCACCTAGACGATGTTACACTTATGAAAATCAACTTACTCAAAATAAAGTCCTCAAAGCTCGAAATAAAACTTGCAGGTTTTCTAAAATGTAACGTCCTCTGGGAATTGGGTATTTCTAAAACGCTTACTCGCGTAAGGGATATTCACAAATAATTTCTTGGGAAAGAAAAATCAATGGGACGTGCTATGTAAAGGAATGAGAAACGCCGCTTGACTTGTAGGCACGATAGCTCAATTGGTTCGAGCACCAGGAGATATAGTCTTGTGGTCGTGGGTTCAAGTTCCATTCGCGATGAAAATTTTTCTTTCCCTAAAATTATTTGTTCTCTGGAAATGTAAACTACTATACCTAATATTGGCAGAGATTGATTACATTAACTCGGGGATTATGGTTCAACAAACACATGATAATTATAATATTTTACTTCATTAGAACACTGGTAATACTAATAAAAATCAGTAATGTAATAAATCACTAATTTGATGGGTGATGTTTTGGGTTAACAGGTTTTTAATTGCAAATTAACTGGTATTAATTTTGGCTTCAACTAATGCTTCTGAGCGTAGATAACACATTAACCTAAATGCAACCAGTGACTTAAAATCTTCACCTGGCATACAGAAATTCACGGAATTAAAAAAAAAATCATCCGTCCTTTGTTGCAAGAAAATGTGTTGTCCAGTGCTGGTGTTGGTGTGTGAGTGTGTGTGTGTGTAGGAGGTCCCGCCGCTGCTGCCGCCGCGCGCGGGGGAGGGGGGGCCGCCCGCCAGCGATGAGGAGGAGGGGGTCGAGGGGGAGGGGGACGAGTACGACCGCGAGGACGAGCTGGACGCGCCGCGGGAGTACGACGACTACACCGACAACACGCACCTGCCCCGACACATCGACTGACCACACCACACAACACTACCACACGACACAACACTACCACACGACACAACACTACCACACGACACAACACTACCACACGACACAACACTACCACACGACACAACACTACCACACGACACAACACTACCACACGACACAACACTACCACACGACACAACACTACCACACGACACAATACTACCACACGACACAACACTACCACACGACACAACACTACCACACATCACTCCTTCTCCACACTACCCTATCTATCCCCCCCTATCACTTTCATTGTCTTGTAAAATGAACATTCCATTACTAGTATCGAAATGTTTTTTCCTCGAAGATTTTAGTTTAAAGATGAAGATAAGGTGCCTCTTCATTTATAACTACAAATCGCTAGGTTTATCAATTTCCTTTTGTATTTTTTTTATATTGCTTGTACGGTTATTTATCGTATGTTTTTTTCTTTTACGATGTCTTCTGAAAAAATCTAATAAAACACTTTTCTGTCAAAAGACCTGATTGTTTAAACCAAATTAATCAAAACGTCTATTCCTCATAAGAAATCTAAAAGCGATGCAATATACATCAATGTATTTACTTTATATTTATCAACCGCGCCGGCCGTGGCAGCAGTAATAGAATAAATGGTCAGACGAGCGACCGGTTCACAACATTACAGGGAAAACCCAAAAGTGGAGGCAACCGTGAATGCCAACAGATACAAATACCGTGACTCACGTCATAACGTAACACAAACCAAACCAGTGTTTTTAGATTAAAGATAATGTCTAAAATATGTTAGATGCAATACTCAGTGTATATTTTTTAAATAATTGCACTTATACACAAAAATGCCTTAATATAAAAAGTAAAGCCCTAATAATTAACTACTTATAAGATTGGTATTAATATCGTTACTGATTAATTATTTCAATATTTCCTCCAGTGTAACTGATGTAAAACTTTATTTAAAAAAACTACAGTATAGTTGAAGCAATAAAACAATTAAACAAAATGAATCACAGCATAATATTCAAGTGGAACGTATTAAAACAACGCGCTATCTGTGTTGAACAGGAAAACTGCCATGTTTCTGAACCGTCACATGTGTGAGTTGGTACAATAGATACAAAGTAACAAATTCATTCGATTGGCGTGTGTGTGTAGGTGTTTGAGGTCACAACTATCAAAACAAAATGAGTTTTTATTTTTAATTATAGGTACTCGTATTATCTGATCTGCGCGCATAGTTTGACGAAGTAGAAAATAATACATTTTAATAAACAGCAGTAACATGAAGTTAGGGTTGTCAATGAATTTGAATAATCTGTAAACCATAACATTAAGCAAACTGCAGGAAGTGTTCGTATGTCCTGTCTCTTTCCCCCTCGTGTCCTTGTCCCTCGGCTCACCGCTCCAACACGACGACGTGTCGTTGTCGTTGTCGTCTCCCACTCAAACAGCACACTCTGCCGTAAGTTCAACATGCTTTCCTGTTTTAATTACGTAACGGTGTTTTATGTAGTTAGCATAACTTAAATGCAAAAAGTATATTTGTATTTTAACATGTTGACGAAACCAGTTAAAATAATCACACAGAGTATTAAAAAGTAAGAGTGAATGTCAAACCTGGAACTGAGGAAGTTGGACTGGTGGACTAGACGTTGTTTCAGCAATGATAAACAACTGTTTGAGTCACCAAACGTAACTGTTTCTACAAATAAATAATGTTTCAGCAATGATAAACAACTGTTTGAGTCACCAAACGTAACTGTTTCCACAAATAAATAATGTTTCAGCAATGATAAACAACTGTTTGAGTCACCAAACGTAACTGTTTCACCAAATAAATAATGTTTCTCTCCGCTAGTATGTTGTAGAGATGATCTTGAAATAAGGACAGATTTAAATACATTATTAATGAGTTAAATAATATGTTTAAAGAAATAAATGCATTTAAGATATTGTAGTAAAATTCCAAAGTGTATCATTGGGAAAATTGTATTTCATAGTTACGCACTGCACTGTACATGCAATAAATTAATTATAATTGGTTTCGTCCGCTCTAGTATGGTGTATGATTTGATGTAGCTCTAACCTACCTAACCTATGCATTAACAAGGGATAATTTGTGCATAAAATCACAGGAAACTATGTAAGGACTGATTTAAATACTTGATGCAAACAGGAGGCCATGCTCGAGTGGGTGCGCAGGCGACTCGATTTGGACAACGACTTGCGCGCTTGACGGCCGGGACCAAGCCACAGCGGGGTAACACCGACCAGGCTGACTGACATAGAAAAGATACCGGGCAACGATCAGATTACTACTGCAAAAGCAATTAGCTAATTCATAACCATAAATAATGCTCCCAACAATGACATCCGCAAGCTGTGATTGAGGCCACAGTGACATAACCTCTTATCTAATACAAACAACTCTTTACTTATTATTATTATTACTACTTGAGTTTTGTTCTATAACAAATCCAAAGTTCCTATAATAAGTACACTAAGAAAGTGTCCATCTGTAATGTATGTTAGATCAATGTTCATTAATAAGTATGTAATGTAAATTGTGCAGCGGCTAGCGGTGTATTCCCTTGCATAAAGGGAATACGTACACCGCTAGCCGCTGCACAATTACCCTGGACAATTTTACTCGAGTCTAGTTTTATATTGGTAGCCGAAAATTATGTATTTCTTTTCATGTTCGTTGGGAAAGTTGCTCAGTTTAGTTTGTTAACTAACTTAAAGTCCTCCAATGTTTCTTTTCCTTTATCTCCCTAGTCAATAAGAGACAATCATTGTCATTCCACCGCCATTGAGACGCCATTAATTAGTGGAATAACCCTCCGGATATAAAGCCAGCTAATAAATAAAATAGATTTTGTTTTTTTCTGAATTCTATGAAAACGGCACTATACAAGGTGGAATTTTCTAATGCCACTTGAAGGAAATGTCCCTGGTGTAATAAATTAAACCATTGAATTTATTCTAACGGTTCAGCGGCTAGTTAACGGTTCATTCTTCACCGTTAGCCAAACATACCACACCTACCAAGAGGTGGCTTTCCATAAAAAAAAATCGACGTAAATATCACCGTTAAATACTTCTCCTATAATGGATTTCCAAAGTTTTTCCCTCAACTCTTCCAAGTTGGAGAAAAAACTTACTTGGATGTGTTGCTCTGGCGGCAAAAGTTGTTCAGTTTACTGGTATATATTAATGTCTTTCACCTCGCTCACTAATTTAAATATTTCACTAAAGTCCTGGGTGACTTCCAGGATGAATTTAAAGTCACTTATAACTTATAATATTTCCCATCATGAAAAAAAATTTGTATCACTTCACATGTTCATTACTAATACAGGACGAAACCAACAATTGTGTGCCTGTTCTATAATTGTTGTTTAGTTCTAAGATATTTAATACAGCAAAAATATAGCGGTGTGTGAATGTCGTACTCGTACATATGTACCCTTTCACGATTAATTTATTCCAAGCTGTAACTTGAAAGCATTGCTTGCAATAAAAAAATGATTTTTGTTAAAATGTTTCTTTTTTGAGAATAGTGAGATATCTCGACACTTGAACTACGCTCCTGTAAGTGAATTTATAAAAGTAGAGTTTTATAAGCTTTTGTGATTGATCGCAGATGCTAAGTATTTTTGTACTTCTTTTGTAAATATATATTTTCAATAAAATTTAGGACAGTTTTATAAAATAAGTAGGTTCATAAGTAGACGGTGAACATATTGCGTGAGATCAATTTATTTATGTTACTTTCAAGTATTGTTATTTTAAATGTACCACATTTATAGCAATTTGTTTCCTTTGTTATGTAAAAAAGTGCCTAGTAACGTCAGCGGCGCGGCGGAGTGTTAGCCGACCCGCATATTGTCTCTATCCGGAACACTACTCACTATAGGTACACTACGTTAAGTAGGTTTTAAAGTACAACAACATTATTCACTCAGCTCTCTCTCTCTTGGGGATTAAGATAAGAAATATAAAATAAAAAAAATAATCCTCAGAGTTATTGTCAAATGTGCCATCGAGTGGCTCTAGAACCATTAATGCTCTGCCTTCGCCGATAGGGAATATAGGCGTGAGCGTATGTGTGTGTGTATGTAATATAAAAAAGATTCCCTTAGTGATTGGTAATTTCCAATTAGCAACTTTTTAGCAAATAAGTATGATGTACAATGTATGTATAGTATAATGCAAAAAAATATTGTGCGAGCCACTCGATACTTGAAAATCTAGTTTTTATTGGAAAGCGCCGCGTGACGTCATTACCACGTACCACGCGAGTCTTGGTGTTGTAGACGAACTTCACGGATATTACGATGTATATATTTTTGTAGATATAGGTAGATAGTTCAAATGAAAACATTAGCTTAACTACAAATATTGAGATAAAAAATATAATCATTTGTTTTATAATTTGGGTGTTTTATTTCTACTATTATTCACGGCCCTTGGCCAGCAAAGGGAGTTAAAGGAACATATGTATCTAAAATACATAGTAATAATAATTCCTTCGGCTATAAAGGTCACGGAGGTCAGATGGCAGTCGCTTTCCTTTAATTACCTGATCCTGGGGTCTTACCATCGCGTATTTTTCATAAGAAAACATTATAATTTCTTCAGAATCACTTTCACTCCTGATTTCTTCAGTTTCATTCACCGATTTTGTTTCAAAAGAGTTGGTTCTTGGTCTATTTAAGGCAAGGGCGATGGCGTGTGTATGTTACCGGCCAAACCCGATATTATTATGTGTATTCTATTTCTACGTAAACTCATAATGACAAAGGAAGCTAAACTAGTCTGCAGGGTTCTTGTGGAGCTCAAACTAGACTGTCCACGGCCATATTGGGTTGGCCTCAACTCAGGTTTGCTTGTAACGTATTCATAGTAATGTTAAAATTCAAGGACGTATATAAGGGGGGGGTCCTGGGGGTCCACACCCCCCCCTTAAGGCCAAGAGGTTTAATAAACAAATAAATAAATAAACGTTAAAAAAATAACGAAGCCTTAAATTGCGCCAGTCCGTCAAAATTTAATTCAACTCTAGCAACACTTTTGTCGTTCGTCACGGGGGATTCCCCGTTCGAGCCGTTTTTTGCTCGCTCGATACGGCAACGGGGCGCCCCGGCACGGCATTCACTTTTCTAAGTATTCCGCCAAAATATTGCTCTCGCTCTGTTTTTATATTCGTTATTATATTGATATTAGTTGCTTCAAGGTGTTGTTTAATGTTTGTTGTTCGCGGAAAAAATGAAGCGGTCTTCTAATCAGCAGACGTTGCTAGGATTTTTTCCTAAAAAGGAGAAAATTCAACTCCAAAACGAAGAACTCAAAAAGGCCTCTTTACCTGACCCAGAACCAGCTGCTTCGACGTCAACATGTTCATCTGAGGCTGAGCAAAATGGTAGGTAATCATCTCCAATAAGTTTAGGTACTTTTGATTGAAAAGTAAGTAAGCTTCCGCGTCCAGCAGTAGATATCGTCTTTGATTCTTACATCTAACAAAATTAGGTGAAACTATTTTAACTGGGGCTTCTGCTCATGAAACTGAACAACTTTCCACAAGGAACCTATAGTCAATTCGCAAAAAAATGTTTGGACCTCTCATACAAAATTGGCCAATGAGGTGAATTATTTAGTATGGGAAGTCCAAATTGTTTGCGATTTTAATATGGGTTCCTTGGAGAAAGTTGTTCAGTTTCATGAGTAGGATCTCCAGTTAAAATAGTTTCACCTAATTTTGTTAGACCATTTATAGGGTGACTTATTAAATTAGTTTTTGATAACAAAGGGTATGCATGTGCTCGTGATAACAAACAACTTTCCCTAAGGAACACATAGTCATGTCGCAAAAAACTTTTAAACACCTAACAACAATAATTACGCCACTGATCGTTTTGTATGAAGAGCCAAACATCTTTTTGCGAGTTGATCATGATTTCCTAGGGAAACTTGTTTGTTATCACGAGCACATGCATACTCTTTGCTACCCTTTGCTACCATACCAAGAACTAATGTTATATCACCCTATAATATGTATTATGCTGCGCTATTCTCGCCCTCCACCCATCGCCGTCCGCGCTGACCGCGTCTTGGTGCCGCGCCTCACTCTTCTGCACCACGCTGATGGGTGATTGCAGGTTTCGGCTTTCCACTGCGTTTTATTAAAACCACTCAATAATAGAAGTTTAAATATGAAGTAGCCGTTTAATTTTCCATGGTTCAATTCAATATGAACGATAAAGAATTGTACCTATGTCAAATTATGGACTGTACTGTAGGTACTTTGACCACACTTACGGTATTTTATTAAAAGGTATTACATACTTAGAGTGCCACCAAATTTAGTATGCATTAAATGGCGGCACTAGTGTCATTCCAAAAATATGTCTAATTGTCTTATAAAATTTAATTGAATTAATTAAGTTACCCCAATGAATTAACGGCTTTAGTTTTCGGCAATTTCGTAGGTACTCAATAACTTAATATTATAGAGATTCTCTTTATTTTTTTTATTTTTTTTCTGTTGAAGTTGTTGTGGAGTATGAATATGATATTGGCAAGTTATATATCTCATCCTCCTAAAGATGACGAAGAAAAGCTTAAGGCATTAAAGGAACCATGGAAACCTCCAAAAACGTTTAAATTTCCCATCAGCATCACTAGAAATAAAAACCTTTCCTTCCAACTTCACTGGACCGAAAAATATTCTTGGTTAGTGTATTCAAACATCGCTCAAGGGGCATTATGCAAAATGTGTGTTTTATTTGGAAGAGGAGAGGGTGGGCGCGGTTATCAAGAATTAGGGGCCTTAGTCAATAAAGCATATACCAACTGGAGGAAAGCTCTAGAGAGCTTCGAACACCACGAAAATACGCAATATCATAAATTTGCAACAGAACAAGCAAAAAATTTTGCTGTGATAATGAAAGGAAAATCAATTGATGTCTCGCAATCATTGAGAGCGGCTGACCAAAAAATTGCAATCGAAAACAGGCAAAGACTTGCAGCTATAGTTGATACAATAATGCTTTGCGGGCGACAAGAACTGCCTTTAAGAGGAAATGAAGATTCAGGAGATATTGGATTAGAGGAACCAACACACAATGATGGCAATTTTCGCGCTCTATTACCTACGTTTTCGAGCGCGATCAGGTGATGCAGTACTTAAAAATCACCTAATGACCAATAATATTCATGATCGCTCTTTGTATACATCGCCGGTTATACAAAATGAAATTATTGAATTGTGTGGAATAGATATTCAAGAGCAAGTGATCAAAAGAGTTAATGAGTCAGAGTCCGGCTTCTTCACTGTACTAGCTGATGAGACTCAAGACATAGCACGGCAAGAACAGTTATCACTCTGCTTGCGTTATGTAGATTGTTCAAATGAAAAAGCAGTGATCCGGGAAGATTTTCTGGAATTTGTTCACGTTAAGGATCTCACAGCACAAGCTTTAGCAACGACGATCATAAATCGGTTACTAGCCTTTAATTTAGATATGAATAAATTGGTTGGTCAAGGCTATGATGGAGCTGCGGTTATGAGCGGTCATTTAAAAGGTGTGAGGACAATAATTGCAAATCAGTTTGTACATTGTGTGGCTCACGTCCTCAACTTAGTTCTGGCACATTCATGTGAACTTCCGATGATCAGAAACTGTATAGGGACAATCAAAAACATAATCAACTTCTTTCGACAGTCACCACTTAGAGATTCAATTTTAAAGAAAACCGCTGAAGAACTCGAAACGTCTCATTCAACGCTCATCGCACTATGCGAGACGCGTTGGACAGAGAAACACATGGCTGTTGAAAGATTTGCAGAGATATATCCCACAGTACTTGCAACGCTCGAAGCACTGCAAAACAATGCGGGTTTGTCAGCCAATGATGTACGGACACAAGCATATCAGTTGCAAGTGGCCACGGAAAATGGCCAGTTTATCATAGCCTTAATAATACTGAAGAAAGTCTTTTCTTATACGGCAAACTTGAACAAAGCGTTACAAAAGGTTAATGTTGATTTAACCAAGTCAATGAAACATGCAAAAACAGTGAAAGCAACATTGCAGAATATTCGCACTGATGCTGAATTCTCAAAACTGTTTGAAGAAGCGAAAAAAATAAGCACCGGCGATATAACGACTCCAAGAATAACTGGAAGGCAAACAAAGCGAAATAACATTCCAGGAGAGACCCCGGAAATTTACTACCGACGGCATCTATTCTTCCCCTTTATCGACCATGTCATAAACGAAATAGATGCTCGCTTCAAACCACACGAAGAAACAATTGCGGGAATTCAACTTATCTTGCTAGAAAGGACTACAAATGATTCGGCAACAAAAGAATCGTTAGTAAAAATAGCACGCATGTTCCTTGGTGACGACGAAGCGCAAAAATTTTCTGGCGAATATGAGCTGTGGCACACACACTGGTCCACTTCTACGAGCGTGGAAAAACCAACCACTGCATTAGAGGCAATCGATGAGTGTGATAATGACTTTTATCCGCGGGTGAAAAAAATATTGCAGATTTTAGCGACGCTCCCGGTGTCTACGGCGACTGCTGAGAGAAGTTTCTCCACCCTCAAACGGTTGAAGACCTACATAAGAAATAAAATGGGAGACGAGAGACTTAGTGGTCTTGCTCTCATGAGCGTACACCGGGAGCTCGCTGTAAAGACAGATCCTAACGATATAGTATGTAAGTTAATTTCGAAACGCAAGAGGCTTAATATAAAAATTTAAAATATATTGTATCAAAAAATATTTTAGTTTTAAGTTCGAGTTTACCTAAATTTGTACTTACTTTTTTTTAAATAAATGACTTCCGTACACATTTTTTTTTGTACAACCTCTCGCCCCTACCTAAGATGGGACCCCCCCCCCCCATCTGAAAGCTATAGCTACGTCCTTGTTAAAATTAAACAAAATGAAACGATATGTCAGTTGGTTAAAGCATCAGGAGATCTAATCCTGGGGTCGTGGGTTCAAGTCCCATTCGCGCCGAACATTTTACTTTCTCTAAAATAATTTGTAAATAAAATAAAACTTATAACTAACTACCTTTTCGCCCGCGGCTCCGCGCGCTTAGACTACAGGCTATATAGTGCCCGGCTGTGGGATAAAATGTAGCCTATGTCCTTTCCCAAGGTTTAATCTATCTCTGTGTCTAAATTCATCAAAATCTGTTTAGTTTAGGCGTGAAAGCGTAATAGACAGACCGTCAGAGTAACTTTCTAATTTATAATAGGTATTAATAGAGACTAAATATAACATCTTGCGGATTACTCAAACGCATTGACTTAGATAAGAAGGTTACGGAGCAGAAACTTCTTGATGCAAAAATTTATAACTTTGCATTAGAAAGGTTAATATGCTGGTCGCGTCGTCTCCGCGCTGTATAGCAATGGACATCGGACAGATCTTACAGTACAAAAATTCATAGAAAGTACAAAAAATATAAGCAAAGAGTCATGTAAGTATATGTATCTAGAATTAAATACCTAAATAACAGCACGTCGGTCAGTAAGCAGTGTATCAAATATGTGGAGAGAGCCACTGTGGACCGGTCGGGGCGGTCGGTAAATAAACTAAATGGAGTGACGCACACGAACAGGGCCCAAGACGTGGCTAACTGGCTAACTAAAGAGTACCGAGAACCGGAGCGGAGGCGATGATTATGCTCGGAGCCCCGCGCCCCACTCCCGCGCAGTACTGCGGCCGACGCGAGCCGACACACACGCCGCGACACGAGTATACAGCGGGCGCAGCGACAATAGCGACATGTGTAGCGAAGAAACTCGGCTCGAGCCCGCGTGACGTCAGCGAGCCACGGGCAGAGACACGCGGGACAACACGAGCGGACAGCGCGCGTGGCGGGGCGGGGCGGGGCGCCGGCGGGCGGGCGGCGGCGGGGGCCCGCTGCTGGTGCTGCTGCTGCTGTGCGCCGGCTGCTGCGGCAGTTGCCCGCACTGCCCGCCGCCGCCCGCGCGCTGCGTCTTAGACACCCTCATGCAGGGGGAGTGCCTCTACGCGATCGATGAAGTCGGTAAGAACCAGTCATAATAAATTGTTTACAAACAAAGTAAAACTTTTCCTTATATTCTTCCCACAATAGTTATATGTGACCAGGAATAAGGCAAATAAACGTGACAAACGAAGAAGTGTTGTAGGTACTTATAGTAGTGTGTAGGTACTGAAAGAGTGTGAAATTCCAAAAGCAGTGAGTGGAATGGTTTCATTTTAACAGACAATAGGCAGTCAAAACAACGAATTAAAAAGTTCATTCAATATAAAAACCCAGATAAAAACAAACTGTAAACACAACATTGTTAGGTCACCTTAATGCCAACCGAGAATAAATGAAGAAAAAAAACAAAACAAAGATAACAAGTTTAGTTAAGAACACGTTATCGGTATGAGCCCATTACGTCCTCACCACCAGGAAAACTACCTATAGTAATAATATGTGTAATTTTTAAAGTGAAAGGATATATCATACGAGGTTTTTATACTTCATTAATAAATATTGGTTCTGATAGACAAGTTGCTTTTGTTTTGTACTCGTGTATAGAAACTTTAGGGAGTGATCTTCTACATGAAATTGAACAACATTCCATATGGAACCTATTTGAAATTCTCAAATCAGCTGATCGCACTGAATGGAGAGGTGTTTTTTTTCATATTTGGACCATGTTATGTTCCTTGAGAGAAAGTTGTTTAGTTTCGTGTGCTAATTATTATTTACATCCTCAATTTTCGCTGACTAATTAAAAGTCATCAAATATACACAAAAAACCTCCTAGCTATATTCAAAAAAATCCTGAACCAGTATCACTCAAAGAACACATTTATGTTTTTTTTTTCTTTTTCAATGGGAATAGTTCATTTTTTGCCTAAACGTAGACATTGCTCCTATACCAGGCACGCGAGGGGTGCGGGAAGCGCTCGGGGGTGCACCCGAGTGGTGTCTACGTTAAGGAAAAAAAAATCTCACCGAAAAAAAAAAGTGTTCTGTAAGTGATACTGGTTCAGGATTTTGCATATAGCCAGGAGGTTTTTTTTCACTCTGTATATGGTCTGAATTATTTGTCACTTGAAAAGCGGCGTAATCAAATGATTTTTTAAATTAACATTACAAGTAAATTGAAAATTCCGCACCGATCGAGCACAATCGCAACAAAATATACTCCAGGGCGGTTACAAGATAGATCACGGCGCCGCTATTTTATAATTTGACCGGTCATAGGCGTATCGAAAGATTTATAAAACGTAGGTACCTACTGTCTTTGCTAAAAACAAAATAACCGGATGTTGCATGTTTTTCTTGTTATCAGGTAGAGGTCTCGAAATCGACAGCAAAGAGGATTACTTCGGCATCAAATGTAAGAATGGGGTGGAGCTGGAGAGCGAGTCGCTGCCGCGGCTGGAGGGGGGCGAGGGGAGCGAGGGGGGCAAGGGGAGTGAGGAGGCCGGGGGGAGCGAGGGGGGCGGGGAGGCCGGCGCCGTGCTGTCGGTGGTGGTGTCGGGCTGCGCTCCGCCCCGCGCGCCCTACTCCGCCGTCCTGTCTCGACTCGGCCTCCGGCTCGACGCACTCGAGCGCTTCGAGATCAAGATGCTGCCGCCCTCCACACTACAGCGGCACCACTTCGAGGGACTCGGTGGGGTGCGCGTGCTCGTAGTACAAGCGGAGAGCATGCGGCGGCCGGTGGACGCAGACGAGGAGCTGCTGCAGCCGCTGCCGGAGCTGGTGGATGTGTATCTATACGGCGTGCGGCTGCCGGCCGCGGCCATGGCCGACCTGCGCAACGTGACGCAGCTGTCGGTGCGCGGCGCGGGCTGGGGGGCAGCGCGGCTGGCGGGGGGCCGGCTGCGGCGGCTCGTGCTGGTTGACGGCTCGCTGCGGACCCCCCCCGCGCTGGGCTCCCCGCTCACCCCCGCACTCCGAGACCTCACGCTAGATGCGCCGCTCGCCCACCCCCCGCCCACCACTTCGCTGCTCAATCTCACCCTCGTGTGAGTGCTATCATATTTTGTTGAACTGAATCTGAGAAGTTGATGAGACCGACGACGCTTACTTATTAAAAACATAACTACTCGTGCTGGCAAAACTAAAAATATATTCCTCTGTAAAAGTGAATAAATCTACTGTATAACCTTCAGAAATATGGAGGACGTGGAGTTGTCCGGCGAGTGCGGGTCGCTGCAGCGGCTGACGGTCCGCGGCGGGCGGGCGCCGCGCTCGCTGCCCCCCGGCTGGGTCGCGGGCTGTGCTAACCTCACGTCGCTCACGGTGGTGGCGCGCGGCCTCACCTCGCTCCCTGCGACACTGCTCGCGGGCGCGACGTCTCTCGAGCGCCTGAAGCTGAGCGGGTCGCGCCGGCTGACCGCGCTGCCCGCCGGCCTGCTGCGCGACACCACCCACCTGCGATACCTCGACCTCTCCTATAATGGTCTCACTTCGCTCCCAAGGTACTTTTTTATTATTATAATGGGTTTGCTCATGACCACAATCTAGCTCAAGGCAAAGATGCAGTCGAGGATGTAGCGAGCTCACCTAGAAGAAGCCTATTCACTTACGTCTCATTTACGGAAAATCTTATAGTAAAGTGATTTTATGGTACACGTAAGATTTGCAAAAGTTTGTAAGGATGACTGCTAGACGGATTTTAATGAAACTTTGCAGCGATATAGCTTTGACATAAGTGTTACGAATATTCCAAAAGGACAGCTTTTTACCGACTTCAAAAAGCAGGAGATTCTATGTTCCACTGTATGTATTTTTATTTATGTATGTTCAGCGGTTTTTCCGCCAATTATGAACCGATTTTCAAAATTCTTTGTTGTTCGAAAGAGTATACTCCAGAGGTGGTTTCATAGAAATTTTATCAAAAATGATTCAGCGCTTTTAAAAAAATCATCAAAAACAAAAAATACTACAAACCAGAACATCATCATTTTTTTTTATTTTTTTTTATCTAAATAAATGAGTGACATTTTAGTTTGTGGTTATTTGCTAATAGGCATTGTAGTCTGCAAAAAATACTAGTTATCTAATTTGTGCGAACTGTTGTTGGGCTTAAAGTCGGTGACTCATACGTTTTTAACGTGGAAAATTATGTTCAAAGTGGATTGTTTGTAGGGTTTGCTTGAAACCCTTAATTTAATATAGGTAATTTAATTTTATCTCTTCGTTTGCACTATTTGATTACATCTTGCATTGTCGCAGCTGTCATGTCATCGTTCTGTCTATGCATAGCCTATCTGTGGACATCGAATTCTATGTCTTTGTTTGTATTACATCATTCTATGTCTTTGTAAATATGGCATCATTCTATGTCTCTGGCTATATGGCATCATTATCTGTCGTTGTTTTTGTCTAAACCATTGACATGGAATGATGCTCGCACAGATATTCTTATTGTTTTGCTTGGACTGGCCCCCTAGTAAACCACGAGCCGATAAATCTCTCAGTGCTTTACCTCAGTTAATCTTTTCTTTTTCACTTTTCCTCTCCACCTAGGTCGCTGCGTTCGCTTAGGACTCTAACCCTAAGGACCTAGAATCCTCGACGCAACGCCTAGATACTCTAAACTTGCACCTAGGATTTAGTGACCTAAACTCCTAAAGCCTAGGTGTAATCCTATACTACCCCTATACTTTTCTTTACTTTTAACTTGTGGTATTCACCTAACACTAAATCCTAGGTGTGATACTACCTGTACTCTAGTTATTGTAATGGCAGCATTTTGAAGGAAGCATTTGAAGATAAAAATTACACTGCCTACTAAGCATGACAAACTAGTGGCTTTTAATAAATTAATTAATAAATAATAAGGTTAACATCTTTGTAGACTAAATACATAATAGCTTTCTTGAATTTTAATATTTCAATACCTAAGTACTTCTGTTGAGAGATATAGATAGAGATAAAATCCTTTAAAATGGTTTATTACTTAAACAATACTTTTTAATAAGAATTTACTTTTTATTACTTGTATGGTAACTCTCCGTCGTCCATGTTGCAATTATGTGAACCCGTAACCAATAAACAGAAAATACGATTTAATTTTTGCGGTTTTATTCCACGAGGCATTCGTCAGGAAGCTCACTAATAAGAATACCACTCGGGCGACAAAAATTTCCCAAATTCCTGCGAGAACGAAAGAATGAGTTCCTTACTTTAAATGGATGGTTTTACTTTTCCAGCGGAATAT
Source organism: Aproaerema taeniolella (assembly GCA_949987775.1). NCBI lineage: Eukaryota > Metazoa > Arthropoda > Insecta > Lepidoptera > Gelechiidae > Aproaerema > Aproaerema taeniolella. Next base: position 21,947,040 of record OX465249.1, on the reverse strand, counting down.
TTTCCAAGCTGAACAACCTGCTGGAGCTCGACCTGCGCGGTAACTCTCTGACGGCGAGTGCGCTCGGCCCGCTAAGTGCGGCCGCGCTGCGGGGCGGCGGGGGCGGCGGGGGGGAGGGGGGGCTGCGGCGGCTCGCGCTCGATGACAACCCGCTCGGGGACCTGTGCCCGCCCGCCGGCACCATCGTCACCACCAGGCGTTAGTATTACTTCAATCACAGTACCTATTTATTTTATTACGACTTCTTTCCATCTTCGTTCGGTACTGGCAGAATAACAGCGTCGTGGACCGTGGTGCCTGATTACAAAAACTGCTGCGCCGGCACCATTCGAAGTGATACAAAACACACATTGAGTGAATTTCCACACAGTATTATCAATTTATTGTACACATGACAAATGCAAAGATTTATACAGACAAATAGCAAAACGAACACAAAAGGCACAGCTATTAGGTAGTTTGCGATTAGGATTTTTTTTATTATTTCCTTACATTTTCTTCACTGTGAACGTTTTTCATTTAGTCAGTCAAATAAAAATTTTACTAAGTATTAGAAGTTTTTTCGATTTTTCAATTTCTCACAGATAGTAGTGAAATTATTTATTTTGTTGACAGAATAAATTAACTTTTTTATCAGTACGTAAACAAACATGCTACTTGCCCAACGTGTTAATATTTCGAATTAACTCATTAAAATACCGAACTAAAGTCAAGTAAGTACACACAGGAACTGAAGGCCAATGATGTTGATGTTGTTTTGCAGAGCTATCCCCGCTGAGCGAGCTGCGGTCCCTGCGCGGGCTGGGGCTGTCCCGCACGGGCGCGCGCTCGCTGTGCGTCGACTGGCGCGCGCGGCTCGCGGCACTCGCCAGCATAGACCTCAGCCACAACAACATCACCGAGCTCGAGGTATACCCGTCGCTTCACGTGCACTACTCCACACTCGTCAATACACTACATTCAAGTATATAAATAATTATTTATATTATTTTAAGATTATAATCTTAATAAGTTTAGCAGGAGTGGTTAACATCTTAGTGCTCTAAATTCATCACCCTGCTATAGCCTGCTATAGCAGGGTGATTATAATCTTAATAAGTTTAGCAGGAGTGGTTAACATCTTAGTGCTCTAAATTCATCACCCTGCTATAGCCTGCTATAGCAGGGTGATTATAATCTTAATAAGTTTAGCAGGAGTGGTTAACATCTTAGTGCTCTAAATTCATCACCCTGCTACAGCCTGCTATAGCAGGGTGATTATAATCTTAATAAGTTTAGCAGGAGTGGTTAACATCTTAGTGCTCTAAATTCATCACCCTGCTATAGCCTGCTATAGCAGAGTGATTATAATCTTAATACGTTTAGCAGGAGTGGTTAACATCTTAGTGCTCTAAATTCATCACCCTGCTATAGCCTGCTATAGCAGGGTGATTATAATCTTAATAAGTTTAGCAGGAGTGGTTAACATCTTAGTGCTCTAAATTCATCACCCTGCTATAGCCTGCTATAGCAGGGTGATTATAATCTTAATAAGTTTAGCAGGAGTGGTTAACATCTTAGTGCTCTAAATTCATCACCCTGCTACAGCCTGCTATAGCAGGGTGATTATAATCTTAATAAGTTTAGCAGGAGTGGTTAACATCTTAGTGCTCTAAATTCATCACCCTGCTATAGCCTGCTATAGCAGGGTGATTATAATCTTAATAAGTTTAGCAGGAGTGGTTAACATCTTAGTGCTCTAAATTCATCACCCTGCTACAGCCTGCTATAGCAGGGTGATTATAATCTTAATAAGTTTAGCAGGAGTGGTTAACATCTTAGTGCTCTAAATTCATCACCCTGCTACAGCCTGCTATAGCAGGGTGATTATAATCTTAATAAGTTTAGCAGGAGTGGTTAACATCTTAGTGCTCTAAATTCATCACCCTGCTATAGCCTGCTATAGCAGGGTGATTATAATCTTAATAAGTTTAGCAGGAGTGGTTAACATCTTAGTGCTCTAAATTCATCACCCTGCTACAGCCTGCTATAGCAGGGTGATTATAATCTTAATACGTTTAGCAGGAGTGGTTAACATCTTAGTGCTCTAAATTCATCACCCTGCTATAGCCTGCTATAGCAGGGTGATTATAATCTTAATAAGTTTAGCAGGAGTGGTTAACATCTTAGTGCTCTAAATTCATCACCCTGCTACAGCCTGCTATAGCAGGGTGATTATAATCTTAATAAGTTTAGCAGGAGTGGTTAACATCTTAGTGCTCCAAATTCATCACCCTGCTACAGCCTGCTATAGCAGGGTGATTATAATCTTAATAAGTTTAGCAGGAGTGGTTAACATCTTAGTGCTCTAAATTCATCACCCTCGCCCGCTACAGCCTGCTATAGCGGTGCACCCTGCTGGTCGACGGGTGAGGCTCTGGCGCACAACAACTTTTTAAGAATATCTTTACTCGATAATGGCGATTTCACCATTCTCTACTGTAATACTCATCAAAATACTCTGACATTGGCAAAATCTCGAAAAGTGTCATAATTTTAGCAAAGCCATCAAAGAAAGATAAATCATTTAATCACAATTATAAAATTAGTAAATCATTATGTCACTTCTTTTGAAAATTTTTCTCTTAAAACTCGTTACGAGATTTATCTTGCAGTAAATGTTTTCTGTAAAAATCGTTATTTTAAATACTACAATAAATAAACCATAAAAGTATGTTTCATGACTCGCTGTGTTCCGCATTACAGTGGAGCGACCTGCAGTGGGAGCGTGCGGCGAACGAGACAGCGCGAGTGGAGCTGAGCGGGAACCCCATACGCGTGGTGTGGGTCACCGCGCCGCAGTTCCGCGCGGCCGCGCCCGGGCCCGTCACTGTACGTACTCGCATCTCACGACCCCACGCGCGGGTGCGGGTCATTTCCTACTAGTAGCGCAGAAGCGTTCGTACAGCAGTCAACGAATTTGAGAAGTTTTACTTTGAAATCACCTGCACCGCATTCAAGGAACCGTTTAAAATTGAGACATCATCTTATAATTTGTCGTATGAGGACCATATACCAAATGATACAATAGTGTTGTGTGTACGTGCAGGTGGAGCTGTCGCTGGGTGGTGTCGGTCTGGTGTGCGACTGCCGGGTGTACTGGCTGGGCCGCGCGCTGCGGGCCGGCGTGCTGCGGGCCGCGCTGCCGGGCGCGCGCTGCGGGGCCCCCCACGCGCACCAGCCGCTGCACACACTCAACCTCACCACACTGGTACGAGTATACGGCACCGCTCGTGCTGCACTTATATTCGCTATACTATGGAAAAGTAAACAATACCTTTTAGATAATGTTTTGAAACGTCATCTGAAGTTTTTCCCAAAGAAAATATTTTATGTGGTTCTAAAGGTCTGTCCGGAAGAAAAAGGATGTCCGACGAATTGTTCGTGCGTGTACCGTCCGGCGGACGACACGCTGGTGGCGCAGTGCGCGGGCCGCGGGCTCGGCGCGCTGCCGCTGCCCGCGCGGCCCGGCCCGCGGCTGCAGCTGCACGCGGCCGGCAACAGCATCGCCCGCCTGCCCGCGCTGCCGGCCGAGCTGGCCGTGCTGGATGTACGGAACAACTCGTTGCAGACGATGGTCGTGGGGGGCGCGGGCGGCGGGGGGCTGCTGTCGGCGGGGCGCCGCGTGTGGCTGGCTCACAACCCGCTCGACTGCGGCTGCCCGTCCGCGCTGCTCGACGAGATACGACTCCACCCGGGACAGGTAATCTCATCCATCTGAA